>CM060118.1:34464779-34862279 GCA_030522415.1 Channallabes apus
CTTTGGTCTGATTAAAGTGGAGCCTTTGTTTCATTTTCAAACAAGACAACACTTTTATTGTCATAATGTCAAAACTTTGTTTAAAAAAATGTAAAAAGGCTCATCAAGAACATGAAACAATGTTGATCAGTTCATCTGCAGGACGAGTGAAAGTTATCCCAGCTGGTCTTAGTCAGTATTCAGTCAAAATTATCAAAAGAATGCTAGTAAAGTAGAGTAATCCAAGTTAAAACAAAGTTTAACTCAGTTCATCAAGCGTTCATCACCTGGTTACGTTAGGAAAGGGGTTAAATAATGGCTGCTAAAAATTTGATTTGGCGCCTAAATATTTTCGGATTGTGAGCCAGAGGTGGCGTGTTGAGGGTCTGAGTTACTGATCGGAAGGTCAGCGGTTCGAGATCCAGATAGTTGAGCCCTTGAGCAAGGTCCTTAATCCTGTCTGCTCCAGGGGCGCGGTACAATGGCTGACCCTCCGCTCTGACCCCAGCAAACTAACAAGAAGCTGAGATACGCGAAGAATAAAGAATTTCACTGTGCAGTAACGTGCAGGTGACGAATAAAGGCTGAATTTATGTTTTATTCCTTTACACAGCAGGACTCCCTGAATCTTTATGACAGGTTGTGCTGCTTTGAGACAGTAACCCACCGACACCCAACCCACCGGCACTTGTGGTACCACCATTATTATTATTATTATTATTATTATTAAAAGTAATATTATTATTAAACAAGTTATGCTGTCCATAGTTATATTTATTACTGTTATTTTTTTAAATGCTCATTCTCTTACCGACCTCTCTTATTTCTGTACAACTCCAAGTTAATGAACAGTTACTACAGAAACTATTAATTATCAGAAGACGTATATTAAGATGAACTGGAGTGGCCTTCAAAGCTGAACAGGTGTACATAATTACTGCATATTTTTTAATTAAACAGAAATTCATCAGAGCTGAATTTATTGAAAGTAGCTAGTTAGCCCTTCAAGTCTTGCTTTACACTGTCATGTAGTTTCTTAAAAAGGTAGAAGCCGGCAATTTTCCATTAAATGTTCTGAGAATGCAATAATCTAGGTTGTGCCATCATTTCCCAACCAAAAGAAAGCCACAAACATTCACCTGATATAATTCACCTCAACTCCCGACGCATGGAATACTCACAACAGGAGCAGCAAATTCAGCATCAGCATGCGTTACAACACACCTAGAGAATACTACATCCCTCGCCCAGGTAACATCATCAGTGTGGTTCAGTGAGTGTAAAGAGCTGTTCTGTCTCAAAGTTCAGCTTAGTCACAATATAGCCATAATCAAGATTTCTCCCATGATGGGGTGGGGTGGGGTGGGGGACGCAGAGACAGACACACAAAGCAATCAGTCACATTGTCTCAAAAGATATAAACCAAATAAGTAATTTTTTTAATACAGAATTTATGAGAGAAAGAATAATAACTTATACAAAGACTATTCAATTTATGTTCAATTTTTGTTTAAATGTTCATTTAAACAAACAATTTTTAAGTGTCATTCCAAATAATTAGAAGTACTTAGGGTCAACGGTCGAGAGCAACGGAGAGTGTGGAAAGGAGGTGAAGAGACGAGTACAGGCAGGTTGGAATGGGTGGAGAAAAGTGTCGGGTGTCTTGTGCGATAAAAGAGTATCTGCGAGAATGAAAGGAAAGGTGTACAGGACAGTGGTGAGACCAGCGATGCTCTACGGCTTAGAGACAGTGGCACTGAAGAAAAGACAGGAGGCAGAGCTGGAGGTAGCAGAGCTGAAGATGTTGAGGTTCTCCTTGGGAGTGACAAGGATGGATAGGATCAAGAATCAGTTAATCAGAGGGACAACCCATGTGAGATGTTTTGGAGATAAAGTCAGAGAGGCCAGATTGAGGTGGTTTGGACATGTTCAGAGGAGAGAGTGTGAATATATCGGTAGAAGGATGCTGAGGTAGAAACTGCCAGGCAGGAGGTCTAGAGGAAGACCAAAGAGGAGATTTATGGATGCAGTGAGAGAGGACATGAAGTTAGTTGGTGTGAGAGAAGAGGATGCAGAGGATAGGGTTAGATGGAGGCAGAGATTCGCTGTGGCGACCCCTGAAAGGGAACAGCCGAAAGACAAAGAAGAAGAAGAATAGTTTCAATAGTTATGAAACAGCTATTATACATGTACTTATTTATCAGATGCTTTTATTAAAATTTTGTTCCCAGGAACTTAAGTACAGTGTAAGTAACTGGGGCCAAATTTCACAACTCTTGTTATATGTATTAAAAAAATAAAAAACATTCATTTTGCAGTCACAATGAACTAAATTGAGTTGGTTCAATCTTTTAAAGTTAAAATTTTTTTCAAAGCTAGTTTTGGTTAGCCATACGATAAGTTCCGGGAAAATAAATAAGTTAATTTACACCAATTTATTAAATCACACCAATTTAGCTCAATAGAAGCTTCATACGAGTCTCTGCTAAACTTTGGAATGCATTTTTGCATGGAACGAGAGTTGTGGAATTTGGTCCAGATTACTTACCTTTTTCAGGGAGCCAACATTCATGATTGGGGAGAATTTACAATCACCAAGACCTATGATGATGTAGTGATATGCAGCACAATTTTTATTTCCAACAGTCTTGTTAAGTTGACACCTTTGGGCTTTTGAGTAAGGACTTAAAGGGACGAGTCCCTCCCCCACATCACAACCTTTTGATTAGTAACACAAAATCTTAACAACTGAGGAACCACCAAATGGTGTTCCAAATTTAGAGAGACAAAGATGTAAATACATGCAAACCATTTTGAGATGGCACTTTTCAAGCTGAATCCAAATATCACCTTTTTAAATGTGTCCCTTTGTCATAAACCAAGAAGGAACACTATTACACTAGTTCTAGCTGAAACCGGTGTTCTATTAAACCGGTGTTCAAAAACAAACCTGGAGTGACTTGGTGATTCATTTTTTATACTAGATAGAGGAAAGTTACAATGTCAGATCGCAGTGCTTGTAAAAGAGATAATCTTATGAGTGTAGGGAAGAAGGAAAAAAATCTAAGACGACGGGAAAAAAGAAAATATCTGTGACAATTTACTTTGTGCAGCCAAACTGCTGGAGCGATTTTTCATGCCGGTAAAAGAACAGAGCAGGTTGGAATAGCAAGAAGCACAGCCCAAAAACACATCAAGCTGCGAGATGAAGCACGCGGAGCACCGTGATTTATAGCAATAAACAATACCTTCTAGACGATGGACTTTAGCGCTGCTGTGAGTCAGACTGAGTTCACCCCAACCTCACCATTCTCAAAATGATTAAGTGAGAAAAGTCCTGAAACAACTTTGTTTTGAGACGTAAGCCTGAGCTGCTGCCAGCACCAACATTTGTGCTTCTCCGTTCGAAACCAGAAAAACCTGGTGGTGAATTTAGTTATTATAAACAAAACAAAAAAAACCTCAGGTCATAATAATACTTCAGTTTAATGTAAAAGAAATAAAATACACTTCTAATCGGAATAAATGTGGATGTCAGTTTTGCTGCCACAATCGTGGACGATTCGGTCACTGATCATCTGTTAGATTGGGTCCTTGTTTGAAACACAGTGCGAGTGGAGGAGTAACCTCTCTCACAAATCTCCACGTGAGCATTCGGACCTAATGCAATGTTGCATTTTTGACCTATTCGATTTTATGTCAGTGTGAGCAGTTCCCATGAACCAGAGTTCCTTATAAACCATGGTGGTGTTTGCATGGCAACAAGAACGTCAACAGAGCAGCGTGAACGAAAGCGCGAAAGCCAGGTTAGTCAAGTTGTGCGGAAACAATATACATGCCTGCGTTGTTTTTCTTTTTCATCCTTCCATGACCAGCAAAAAAACAAAAACAAGAAAAAGAAAAGAACTGTTGGCAGGAAACAGGCAGCGCCTTGTATTTATAGGCTGCGTGCTGAACTGACAGATTGAGGGCCGAATGGGGGAGAAAAACTGTCTAAACACTGAAATTTAACAACAGACAGAAACATCTACATGGGACTGATTTCATAGCGTGTGCACTCGCATTATTTAGTGTGAACGCTGCAGTGCTCAGCTGGACGGGAGCTGGAACTCAACCGAGTACTGAGAGGTGTTCAAAAATCTTCCATGCCTTAACATTTCCTGTTAAACAGAGTTTATTCAATCCTTAATGTATCTGATCATAGTTGTAAGTGAATCGTTTCTGTATAGATAAGAGATCTCAACTGGCCTGAGAACTTCGACATTGTTAATGTTTAGCTTGAGAAGCGGTCACACTCTCCGTCTGATGAAACCTGAATAACAGCACCTGCGTAACAGGAACTCAGTTTAGTCTATAAGTCTATAAGTCTGCTGCCGGGCCACAGTTCTGTATCATCACTTATGTACATTATATTTAGTTGAACAGAGCAGAAGCATGTACCGTGCTTACACTACATAACACCGCACGCCTGAAATCAGAACATTTTCAGAAAATTACGATGACATGGGACCAACTACGATACTTTCATTTGATATCGATATCTGCGCCTTTTAAGGTAGAACAATTAGGAGGAAATGGTTCCATTCGGCAGCAATATGGTATTCCTGATATGAAAATGTTTTACCTTTATCTTTCCAAAGTTCTCGTGAAAAACAAACTCCAGAAGGAATTCTGGTCAAAATTTGGAGCTGATGTTAATTTCGCAATGTTACAAACATCGTATTATCAAGTTGTTAATACTTAATAAAGGTTAGGTTGCTAAAATGATGCCAGAACAACATTGACTTGATGAAATAACGTTAAACAAATGCACGTAACACAATATTGTAAATACGATTTCAGAATGGTAATACAAATCGGGGTAATTCAATTCAATTCAATTCAATTTTATTTATATAGCGCTTTTAACAATGGTCATTGTCTCCAAAAATTAAAGAAATTTAACAAAATTTATAGCAAAAATAACAGCATATTTACCCCTGGACCTTCAAAACCATTCATTCATTCTCAGAAGTTCAACGAGCACAATAATAAATGTTTACAAGCAACAATAACAAAAATTGCCACAATAAATAATTGAGAACAGTAATTTACTGAAAAAAAAAAAAAAAAAAACTTTTAACGTCTCAGGTCTTTTCTGTAAATGGCAGTTTGGATGGTGTGTAAGGAACAAATTACAGTACCGTAGCTTTGGAGCCAAGATTTTCCCGAAAGAAAATTAAACAGTAACATTACAACACCACAAGTTGCGTGACGTGAGATAAATGTGCTGTGCGCTGGAGGCTGTTGTGTCCATCCCAGTCTCAGATCAGTGTTTTAAACCCCGTTTCAAGCTTAAGAGACTACAGTATGCATGTGCTCGGACGTTTTATATACAGTCATTGTATTACTGCCACACAGTCAATTATCCAAATAGAGGCTACAATTAGCAAATGTTGTGTTTGAGTTATTCGGTTCAGCGTTCTCAATGCCATTTTATCAGGGAGTCTTATTTGTTAAAAACAATGTTGCCCCGATGTTGTACATCACCGCAACAGGCTTAGAACTCGGCTGCTCCGACAAAAAAAGGGCCTTTATCAAAGATCAAATTATTGGCCTCAATTAAATACAAAAAACAATTAAGGAGATTTTTAAATGATTGTAATTGGGTTTCTAACTGAACAACACACTATTAAAACCCTGCAAGGACTGTGCTGAACCTGTGCTGAAAAAAAGCATGAACGGAGATCCTTGCAAAATGCTTAATAAAGACACAAGGTATAAAATTTACAAAGGAAATCACAGCTGTGTGTGAAAATAAAGAGCATTTCCAGATGTGGTCATAAGAAAACTACTTGCTAGCTGCGACTAATCAGGGGAAAAAATTTACTTAAATTTTCTAGCGAGCAGAAAGATTGGACCTTGGTGAAATGGAAAAAGGTCACATGGTCTGATGAGTTCAGATTTGTCTTATTCCAGAGTGATGGGCTCGTCAGGGTAATGTACAAGTATCTGGAGAGTCTTATGATCTGGGTGGCTTCAGTTGGTCAGGTTTAGGCTCAGCAACGTTATGTGGCAATAAAATTAAATCAGCTGTTGACCTGAATGTACTGGATGATCAGGGCATCACATCTGTGCACTTTTATAATCCAGAATTAAATCATTTTCTTGGATGAACGGTCATGAATTTTTTCTGCTGGGAAATAAAGGTCTTGGATAGAAAAAACTTCCCACACCGTGTCTGCATCCGTGTACACACCCCCTAACTAATACTTTGGCTTGTAGTCCAGCACACAATCTTTGGGAAAAGATTCTACCAATGTAATACATCTTGATTTCCCAATTGTATTCGGCAAAACAGCCTTGACATTGATCACATTGCGAAAGCAGCTACGGGCTCAGCCCATGCAAGTGTTCACACGTTTCAACTGCCTTTAGCTTTAAAGGGCTCTAAAACCGCCAAACCAAAATGCTAATCTGAAGCTCGGCCTTTGTTGACTTGGATGTGTGTTTTCTAATCTTTGGTTTATCCATCTTGACTACAGCCCAGGTTCCAGCTACAGATAAGCAGACACACACACACACACACACAGTGATGAGACCATCTGTATGTAAATATTTTTGGCAGCTGTATGACAGTAAAGCATGAAAATAAATCCGACGTTATCTAGGTTGCATTGTTTTTTTTTTACATCGCTAAAACCTGTTATTCTAAAAAGAAGAAGTGTATAGACTGTATGCACCACATGCGCCGTTTCTAAAATACAACAAAATATATATTTCTGATTTAAAAATGATTTATAAGCACAAGATAAACTCCAGCCAGAACCTTGGTGAAGTAAAGCATTCTTTGGTAAAATGTTGGGAAAGTTTTAACTCCCACTGATCGCAGGTGAACATTTAAGATGTTTTTTTGATCTTATGCAAAAAAGTCACAACATTCCTGAGGTCAAAGGGGAATAATGCTTTGAGGTGCTGGTCGTGTTCGTCCATTATTAAAATCATGCAGTCAGTTAGATGATGATGATGATTAAATTTCATGTCTATCCTTCATACTGGTTCTTTTGTGTAACTTTTTAGGCTGACCGTATTGTCTGGACGTCACGCTTCACTCCACATCTGGAATCATTTTGCCGTGGACGCCAATTAAACGTTTGGGGCGTCTTCGAAACCCTTGCGATTACACCAAAAACAAAACAAAACAAAAAACACAAACACCACCGCAAAATACATAAAATATCAAATAAAGAAAAACATTTAATTACAAAGAATTTTTCTAAATCAAAATTGTGCTTTTTGTGTTTTTAAGCCGGGGCTAAACCGAAAGTAAGCAAAAGTGTGTACATTTTATTTATCACTTGACATTGGTTGTTTGTCATGTTGCTATAATAACTTTAGAATAACTGCTTAACATGGTCTACATCACAAGTCAAGTCTAATCTTCTTGGAAAGTCTCCTTTGACGGAGTTGACGGTCTCCCACTGTGATACAGAATGGATACAAAGACGACACCATTGGCGAGAGGATGAACAAAAATGTTTACATTTAAACCTTAAACTTAAAATTTAAAGAAAACCAACACTGAAGACTCGCAGTGTTTTGAGACTGGTGTAAGTGTGTGTGTGTGTGTGTGTGTGTGTGTGTGTGTGTGTGTGTGTGTGTGTGTGTGTGTGTGTGTGTGTAATGAGTGGGATTGAGAGTTTGGAGAAAAGGGCAGAACCGAGGCTTTTATAATGTAAAGCTACAAAAATGCCTCTGTTGTGCCACTCAGTACGTAATGATCTCTAATGTAAACGTAAAATCTGACGCGATTCATAACTCAATACATTTTTTTACCCATTTCTATAGTCCTTCAATCATCGTGAAGAAAGAAAACGCTCAACGTTTCTTTTATTCTAATCAAAGGTCCAAACAAGGGGTCTAACATTTCTTATAAATAGAATAATTATAATAACGCACGTCCTGATCCGTGAGGTTTCAGGCAAATAAACGTGAGTTTGCTGCTTCCGGTGAAAGAATGGGTCTCTGGACTCGTGGCTTAAGTGCCTCATTTCTAAAAAGGCACACACACACACACACACACACACATACACACACACACACACACACACACACACAGAAACCTTGTAACTTTAAATAGAGAGAAAGAACACAGGCGCTTCATGGAGCACGATGCTGAAAAGGTTTTAGGAATATATGCTGAAATGAAAAAATAAATAAATAAATAAAAATAAAAATAAAACGACGCTAATTCGATTCGTGTACAGTAAGTCTAGAGGAATGCAGATCTTTGAAAATAAACCAATCGGATTGTGAGAAGCTTCCCATTTGATTGCATGCAAGATAGGTCAAGAGAAGTTACCGGAAATTACAGAGGAAATGAAGAGAGTCCCGGCACGATGGGAAAGATAGAGAGAGACGGAGGGAAACAGACCCGAGATAGAAAATATCACAAAGCTGCCAGATGAATGACACATTTACAGCAGAAACATTAAACGAAGAAAATCAAAACACAAGCGATGCGTCTGGAGCGAGATGAACTGATCCGAAGGGTCTCAGGCATGTCGGCATTGGACAGCACGGACACCGGCAGGCTGAGACGAAGTGCGTCTAACTGAGTGTTAATCTGACAACTTAGACAAGAAAATAAAAAATAAAAAAACCTTCAACTGTCTAATGTCAATTGTTAGTGTGTGTGTGTGTGGGGGGGGGCAAATGTCATGTGTGTAGTAAATATTAAGACCGTCAGCTAAAATACGAGCTATTGTTGGAGGAAAGTTTGCATGGAGCTCACAAAATGTGGGAAAAAAAGAAGATGGAAAAAAAAAAAGGTTACGGCAAACGTCACGTCTCAGCTGGAATATTAACATTAAGCAAAACAACATAACTCGTAAATAAGCTACTGTTTACTAAAATACACAACCATCCAGCCTGCTTTAGGCAGTACAGAAATAAGTGTGCGTGTGTGTGTGTTTTCTTTCTCTCTGTGTTGGCAAGCGAAAGGGAAACGTGTACTTACTTTCCAATGTTCTCAGGAAGCGCTTGTAAAGAAATGTCATTGATGGAAAGGTACGTCAGGTTCCGCAGTTCAGCGAAGCTCTCCGGCAATCTGGGGGAAACCAGAGACATCAAGAGAGCGAAAGAAAAAGATTCCATTGGCTGTGATAAAAACACAGATGGTAAAATCTATCACTTAATTCCCTTCAATCCATCAACTAAATGTAGTCCATAAAAAAAAAAAAGGATGAAAACTTGCAATAATGCAAACAGCTGAATTTGGACATAAATTATGATTAGTGCAAGTATAAACACTGAAAAGATAATATATACAATAATAATGACTTTAACGTTTAATAATACACCACCAGTCAAATGTTTGGACACACTTTCTCACTTTGGACACCTGATTTTTATTTCATGCTGATGGCATCCAAAATATGCAATAATCTCCTTTAAACAGTTGATCTGGAGAGATATCTGCTAATGATGCTCTATAAAGTCTTCATAACGACTCTACTCTGAAATGCTTTTTGTTAATTGGTGATTCCTGCGGCTGGTAGCCCTAAATGAACTTGAACTGCTTTCCTGTGATGGTCTTCATGAGGGACAGGTTCATCATGGTGGGATTTGCTAATGCACTTGACAATACTGACTTCCGTGTCTTATAATAACACCTGACTGTTGTTGTTGTTGTTGTTATATAATTACCTAATTCCATATGTGTTATTTCATAGTTTTGAAATCCGCAGTATTGTGATAGAATAGAAACTTGTGCTTTAACTTTAGACTAGTCCTGTATGTTTCATGTATCTCATTAAAACTATATAAAATCCTGAAAAGTTATAAACAGGGTAACGTACAGTACAGGGTGTTTCACTCTAAAGAGGCCCCAAACATCCTGTACTAACTCTGGCTCGGGTGAAGCGAGTGGCCTGTGATGGATTGGCATCCTGTCCAGGTTGTACCCCGCCTCATGCCCCAAATCTGCTGTGATTGGCAGGATGCAGGATAAAGCGGTACAGACGAGGAGTGAGGACGAGGCAATCCGAGTGAAACAGTACGATGCGCTCCTCGGTGACTGGAGCTTCACCATCGTGCTGTTTAACGTGTTTAACACGGACCGTCATGATGAAATGTGTTCAAAAGATCACTTCCAGCATCACAATCAATTCCACGTACATCCAGGTATGCAGCATAGCTTTATTGGTTCAGATTGCTTCCTCATAGTGAGAGTTATCACAGAATATTCTGGGCCGCTTTTGAGTAAATCACCATTATTACTATCAATCACAGTAATCACAGCGTCACAGGTCCATTAGAGCTCTACGAAGACCAAAAGTAGTACACTTATGCATCGTAAACAGCACAATCAGTGTGACGACATTAATGCTAATCATGCTAAAGGGTACCAGCAATCCGGAAAAACATGTGCAACCACCTTAAATCACAACCTACAGTTCGACTGATGAAAAGCTAAATGACCCAGACTGATTAAAATGGAGAAAATCTAATCAAACATAATTAGTCAGAGATATAAAAGTTAATGTGTTAAATATTTGTTTGGTCTGTCAGTTACCTCGTCAAAGGGTTTCCACTAAAATCTGCTACTTGAAGGGTTTTGCAGTAGGAAATGCTTTCAGGAATCTCGATAATGTCTGCGCAAGAAAAAAAAATCAGTTAGTCATCATAAAGGCACAGAGTTACATCATAATTTACTTTAAGTATTTTAATCTAATCAACGATGCGAAGCAGGGAGTGTACATGCATTCAGAAGAAGGTCAAAGTTCAACTGTTTAACGACTCGGAGTACTTCAGGTCGGCGCAAATTGACCCGAGACACAAAACGCGAAACAGACTCGAGGGAAGCGGCCTTGAAGTCTGTTCCAGCCGCCGCAAATTACGGCAGCCGCTTGCCAAATAGGGAGACCAGGCTGTAAAATTACTGTATGAAACTTGAAAATAGTGAAGAGATGTAATTATTATCCAGGCCAATAAACATCCAGAGTGATGTCAGGGCCAGTGCTGATCTCAGATGGTTTAAAATAAAAATAACAAAACACAGAGGCGATCCTAAAATACACAGGGTGTGTGCAAGCGTGTGTGTGTGTGTGTGTGTGTGTGTGTGTGTGTGTGTGTGAACCAGTTGTAAAGGCAAAGAGATGATATTTAGAATAATGACGCCTCAAATAAAGAAAAGAAAAAGAAAAAAAAAAAAAGCTCTGATCAAAATAACAAGGAGAACAATATGAGTGTGTTATTACTATGAATTCGTATTTGGTTTATAATATATTTTTTTTAATTTTAAATGAACGATAGTATTACAATGCGGCAGTATAAACCTGTCACTTTAACATACTGTACAATGCATCACAGTAATAAGCTCGATAAGCTCTTTAATCTCCTACAACACAGCCCAAGTTCTTTTCATATTCTGTTCATAATTTCTTGCGCAAGCATCATATCCTTGACCTTTTCCACATTTTAAAGGATAGCCACCTGAAAAGGAAATTAACTTAATTGAGGAAATGAGTCATGAGTTATCCATGTTGCTTCATAAACTAATCCTCTTCTTCTTCACCTCTAGAGTGTTTTATTCCAAAAAAATTTATCAGATCGTCTCCTTCTGTCTGCACATCGCAACAGGTGATGCACACGCTCCAAGTCCGCTATGTATAATAAGTGCATCCCATAAAAGGCTACGTTTACACTGCAGGTCTCGATGCCTAATTCCGATTCGTTGCCTGTATCTGATTTGTTTGACCGTCTGTTTACACGTTCTTTTAACTAGGACTCGAATCCGATTCACGTGTTCACACTCGCCATACCATCTGAAACACTGCGCATACTTAAAGGGAGGTTTTTGTGCAACAAACTAGCCAAGATAGATGAAGGAGAAATATGCTTAACACTAGCTCTAACGTCTCCATGGTTTTAAAACGGAGGAGGAAAAAACGGCATAATTGCAGCTTGCGCATGTGCTTCATTCACCAAATACTGATTTCTTAATGTTATTTAGCCCAAATAAACATTAACACAAGGCGGGGTGTGTGTGGGGGGGGGGGGTTCTTTTCCTCTTCCATGTCACCTGCGATGTTATAATTCCACACGTGCTTCCACCGGAGAATAACATTACGTCAACAGAACACAACGACTCAGGAAATCCGATCTGTCGGTCTACACAACAATCACATTAACACATATCTGATTTATATCTGATTTATTTCCACATATTAAGGAGGCCTGAAACCGATCTCGAAATATCGGAATGTATGCGGTTTTTTCCTGTTTACACGGACATAGAACAGATCCGATGTGTGTCACATATGAGCAAAAAATCGGAATTGGGTCACATTTGCCCGACAGAGTAAACGTAGCCAACGTGTGTTTGAAGCAACTTCAAATCTGCTGACATTCCGGATTAAAATTAACATGGAATTATACGAAAATCGCCACAAAGGCACTAACAACCTTTTTTTTTTTTTGAGAGACGAGACAAAAATGAAATTACGGAGCAGTCTGGACACAGGGAACAACACTTCAGGTGTCACTGAACCCCATCACTCCTAGATGGGAACGTCTCGTCACAGGGAAACAAGCTCAGTACTCACATGGATTTTGTATTATACCATGTTGTATATATTATGCACTTCGTTATGCTTTTTCCCCCCAAGCGCGTGATGGCCGATCTGCAGAAATCTGTCTCGCACAAAACCGGCCCGTGGTGCAAAAAAGTGCGATCCGCGGGAAAGACGGGAAAGCAGCTTCCGGACAAAACCTACATTTAAAACCAGTTACAGAAGCATTTTCAGCAAGAAAAACATATCTGATAAAGTTATGTCCTTAATAATTGCTTCCGAATTGCCTCTAAACCATCCATGTAGGTTTCTTCAAAGCGAACATGAGCTACAGAGCTATCTAGCAAGGCTGAATTCCAAATCAAGGGCACTACTTGGTATATGGAACAAAGGATTCTACACCCTACATAGCACACTAGCTTTTCAGATTATGATATTTAGGATTGAAGTTTCTCAGGACTGTGCAGCACATCCATGGTTTATTCTCAATTTTTGGCAACATCGTACATAGTATCGTTATTTGCACTAAATGTCAGTTGCCGGCTTAATGCTAATTCCTCTAGTTTTGGAATGAAATGTGTACGGACGCATTACAGCCAATATGACATTAAGTACAACAGCACTCCCTCTCGCGTGATAGTGCTTAACCATTATACTGTACACTTGTCATCAATGAAGAGATTTTAATAAGATGGTTCCGTGGGATTTTCTTGACTTGTTTGAGTTTTACTCCAGCTAAACACATGAACCACAAAAAGAAATGACAAAGCTTCCAAATCCACTTAATTGTTGCCAAACCACATGAGAAACTGTAATGGCCTGAGGAACCAAGGTAGAAGTTGTTTGGCACATTTAAAAAAAAAAAAAAGAGCTTTGGCACAAAAACACGGCAACTTGTCATCAAAAGACACTAAATTAAAGCACGGTGGTGGCAGCATGCTTTGGAAACACTTCTCTTCAGCTCGGAAGAGGAATCTAGTCATGTTGGATGGAATCATAACAGCTTTATCAATCTTGTTCTCCTTGGTTGGCTTTTGAATATCCAGTATAAATCCTGCTGTACAATATGTATGTTTGTATACTTCAGTAACAGAAGAATATGAAGCAATTCCTAAGCAGCCTAACAAACGCGAAAATAGAAAACAGGTTCACTTACCATTGCGCGAGACGTCGAGTTCCACAAGCTGCATGAAGTTGGCTATCTCAGGAGGAAGCCTCTGAATCTCATTGTCACTCAGTCCCAGTTTTCTTAACTTCACCAGCTGGAAAAATTGCTGAAAGACAGCAAGTAAATATTTAGTCGCCATTTCAAAGCAACCGTTATTGTTTTCTTTAATGAGAAGTGACCTGCTATTAAATCTATTTCTCCTATTCGCGTATTTGATCAGATGAGTTCTTCTAGATCTCTGAAGCCATTAGCCATGTTATCTTACAACTAGTTTACTCATTTTAAGTCATGTTTTTTCCTTTTGAAATAAATTCAAACTTCAAATCAAACTTGATGTTGGAACTTAACATGAACATGCCGATTAATCAATTAATTACAATCAATTAATTACAGCACAAACACCAAACCATTCAAATTCTCCAGTGAAAGTGAAGAAAAAAAAGAAAATAAATAAATGCAGCGAAAGCGGTCAGTGAGCCGCTACGGTTACAAAAAGAACAATTAAAAAAGGCTGTAAACAGGCCATGATTGATTCCTTTTCTAAAAACAACAGTTAACAATTCAGATTGTCCAGTGGCCTGGCAAAAGCAGCTGTGTGTCCGTCCCGTGCTGAGGTCATCAGCCTCTTTATCTGTCCTACTTCTACGATTCCTGTACAGTCGCGCTTCACCACAATCGCGGTCTTAACCACGACTCCAGGAACTATACAAACACGACTCCAGGATTCCAGTGTATGAAAAGTGAATCGCAGTCTTATAGTTATAGTCGAACATCGCACCCGTGTCCTGACATGCAGCAGCACATCGCCCAGACCTTCAATCGCCTGAGTAATAACGTGCATTATTATTATTATTCACAACCCAAACTGCCTCAATGCTGATTATTAAAGACCCGGAAAGTTACCGATGCAGCCTGTTTTGTGTTGCAGCACCACTCCTTTCACTGTCGAAGCTGTTCTTCCTGTTTTTCAGTTTATTCCATTTTAGAGGAGATAACAGATGTACTATTAATATCATTATACGGAATGTCATTTCATGTTCAATCGCCACTTTAAACAAACTTTAATTCATAATCTGAGAACATAAAAGGATTTCATATCTGTATTTTCCAGGCCCTCATAAAAAACTGCAAGTCATCAGAGGCTACACGTACAGTACAGATCATACTTACAAAGGAAATCAGTTAATCCGATTTAATGCAGCATTTTTTTTTTTTATATACAATAGATGACTCAGTGTCGTCTCTGATCTGTGTTTTCTTTTTTTTTTTTTTTCAATTACATGTATTGTTTTACAATTTAATTAACAGTTCGTTCCGACCGGGTAATCTGCCTGGATGCGAGCCATTGCCCGAGTGATGGAAATCTATTTACCAATAATGAAAATAACCAAGTTAATTTCTTATTTAAATACTATTCAGGGTAAAAAATAAAATAAAAAAATAAAAATATATATATATATAAATAAATATACACACACATACAGGTCCTTCTCAAAAAAATTAGCATATTGTGATAAAGTTCATTATTTTCTGTAATGTACTGATAAACATTAGACTTTCATATATTTTAGATTCATTACACACAAACTGAAGTAGTTCAAGCCTTTTATTGTTTTAATATTGATGATTGTGGCATACAGCTCATGAAAACCCAAAATCCCTATCTCAAAAAATTAGCATATCATGAAAAGGTTCTCTAAACGAGCTATTAACCTAATCATCTGAATCAACTAATTAACTCTAAACACCTGCAAAAGATTCCTGAGGCTTTTAAAAACTCCCAGCCTGGTTCATTACTCAAAACCGCAATCATGGGTAAGACTGCCGACCTGACTGCTGTCCAGAAGGCCATCATTGACACCCTCAAGCAAGAGGGTAAGACACAGAAAGACATTTCTGAACGAATAGGCTGTTCCCAGAGTGCTGTATCAAGGCACCTCAGTGGGAAGTCTGTGGGAAGGAAAAAGTGTGGCAGAAAACGCTGCACAACGAGAAGAGGTGACCGGGCCCTGAGGAAGATTGTGGAGAAGGACCGATTCCAGACCTTGGGGGACCTGCGGAAGCAGTGGACTGAGTCTGGAGTAGAAACATCCAGAGCCACCGTGTACAGGCGTGTGCAGGAAATGGGCTACAGGTTGCAAATTCTGCATGTCATTCGGAAATCAAGGTGCCAGAGTCTGGAGGAAGACTGGGGAGAGGGAAATGCCAAAATGCCTGAAGTCCAGTGTCAAGTACCCACAGTCAGTGATGGTCTGGGGTGCCATGTCAGCTGCTGGTGTTGGTCCACTGTGTTTTATCAAGGGCAGGGTCAATGCAGCTAGCTATCAGGAGATTTTGGAGCACTTCATGCTTCCATCTGCTGAAAAGCTTTATGGAGATGAAGATTTCATTTTTCAGCACGACCTGGCACCTGCTCACAGTGCCAAAACCACTGGTAAATGGTTTACTGACCATGGTATTACTGTGCTCAATTGGCCTGCCAACTCTCCTGACCTGAACCCCATAGAGAATCTGTGGGATATTGTGAAGAGAAAGTTGAGAGACACAAGAATCTGCTAAAGGATTCCCGACCAAGTATTGAGTGCAGAACTGAACATAATTATTTGAAGGTTGACTTTTTATTTTTTTGTATTAAAAACACTTTTCTTTTATTGGTCGGATGAAATATGCTAATTTTTTGAGATTTAGATTTGAGATTGAGAAAGTCACATGTGCCGATTCACACTGGATATTTACTACCTGAGGTTATTTCTTCTGGTCAATTTCTGCGACTAAAATCCCAGAAATCTTCTAGCAATATTTATATGAATGAAATCCATAAAGTCAAAGAAAAACAGAAACCATAAAAATGTTTCTATGATGTGTACAATAGCAAACTATGCAAATATTTTAGTATTCTACTCCAAGGTTGCAAATTTTGCAAACTTTTCTTAGCTGATAGTCAAACACAATGTTAACAAATTAATTCAATTAAATTTTATTTGTATAGCACTTTTAACAATTGTCGTAAAAGCATCGTTACACAATCAAAAGAATTATTAAAGTTTGAAATGTGAATGTGCATGAATCAAAATGATAAGATTGTCCCTGATGAGCAGCGCAAAACTCCCTGAGATGGAACAACAATCATTAATAATTAATGATAACTAGATGCACATTTGCCCCTCAGTTTTATTTAAACAGTTCGAGCTCCACACTCCAGTGTTGCCCACGTGCTGATTCATTTTCTTTTTTTATGCATTTTAAATGGTTAAAATCTCTTAATTGTACACACAGCATTAATTCGCTCATGTCCTCTCTCTTACACGCGCACACACACATCACACACACATCAGTGAATAGCTCCATCCCTCCGTGTGCACACATCAGTTGTGCACGTGAACCTCTCGTGAACATAAAACAGTTCATGCTGTTGAGCCGTGGGTTTCCTGAAGGTGTTTTAGACACTGACGAACACTGAGCAGCAGTTTTGTGACCGAGCTGTCTGTGAAAATAAAGATGTTGGAACTGGAAGCAGATCGCGAGGAGGTAAATTCAATGCTGTGTTAAGGAAAGGAATCGCAGAGTCTTCAAATAAGTTTTTAGCAAGCGTGCAAAGAAGCTGGTTAGTACGAATCGCTAAGCTGCTGTTGGACTACAGCTGGGTTTTCAGGTTGCCACTACATTCAAAATAAATTCTGACAGCAATTAAATGATTAACAATTAATCATTACAATCTCTATTCTGTAATAAAACTAGTCGTATATAGGATGTTTTAAAGAAAGTGGATGAATTAAAGTTAATATAATCAGACATATTAAATACACCATTATATTCCATAATTAAAAAGGTTTTATGGACAGGCCAGACATAACCCATTTATTCTTTTACTGTCCAAGACCGGCCATGGCCTAACGTCGAAGTAAAAGAAACATCTGGCAAGCCCTTAAAGAAGAGGTGATGCAATAACATACTACTGCAATCAAATATGTTGACAACAAAGACACATGAACAAAATGCACAATGAGGCTCGAGTGTTTACAAAGCAGCAGTTCCTCATGACATAAAACAAGGAAACACTGTCTGCAGAAATGAACACTAATTCATTATTATTCCTGTTTTGGTTGTTTAGTGGACAATTAGGCGTTAAAAATAACAGCAATAATATTTTTTTTAAAAGCATATTCCTCTCTATGTGAGTAATAATAGACACAACACGGTTACTGAGAGACTTACTGAGTGCTCAGTTGGCTTTTTAGCTGGGAGGACATTTCCTTGCTCATGTTCACAAACCTATGAGGATTCATTTGTGTTTTCTGCTCTCAAAAGGCGGCCGTAGCCGACGTGGCTCAAAGCCCACTGCAGCTGTTCCCATGAACGTGCAACGGTCTGATCCTAGAAAATCAACACATCACTCGTCGTAAACATGCAGAAGAGACGCGTCCGTCTGTGAAACTGTACACACAACCATCCACCAACACCACCTGAACATTACACAATTCAGCTGGGAGTTACTGACACACACACACACACACACACACACACACACACACACACACACACAGTCCTGACCTCGCTCTAAGCCAGTTCCACATGTTTGGCCCATTACAGGAGTTCCTGGAAGGCCAGTGTTTTAGACGCGAAGCACGCAGTCCGCCTCTGGTGCACTGAGAAAATTGAGCACATTTAAAAGTCTTGGTTTGACTTGAACGTCCCACATGTATTTCACTTTAATTGGTTTGTAGTATCAAATAGCAAACAAATATTACATGTTTTTGCTAAATGCTGATTAAGAATTTATGGTTTGAAATTTTCCCATCCTAACAATGTCACAGTAATAAGGGAAAGTTAACGATTAAGAAAATAGCTTGAAAGGAAAAATAAAGGTTTAAATCTATTCATCTAATCTAATGTGACCCGTTTTAGGAACACCAAAATACTACTACTTTAAAATACTACTTCACTGATGTCATCATCAATATTTGAATGTTTTGTGAAGGGAAAGAAAAAGACATTGTGGTCAACCGTGCATGAACCCAACGTCCCACGTAAAACAAGTCATAATTAATTTAATCAAGAACCAATCAGGAAAACATATAAGTGACTCAGCGGTGACTCAGTACATCTGTCAAATCAACCAAAAGACAGTGCGAAGAGGTCATAGGTCAGACATCCAGTGCCTGAAATACCCTTAATCATTTACTTTCAACAGATAAAAAGCTCATAATGAAGAATTAATTCACGCATATGACATTGATGTGACCTTGACCCTATTCGGCTCAATTAAAAAAATCCAATAAGCTCATTGTCTACTTAGAATGATAACCAGAACGCTGTCTAAATTCTACAGCCATTCAGTTTTTAGATACACTGCTCTGCCAGAACATTATGCAAGAACTCTGGAGGTGTGACATGGAGTCAGCTACTGTACCACCATGCTGCTAGCGGATACACATTGGGTGCTGTGATTCGGGGGGGTTGGACCTTTATGGACCGCACTTGTTTGACAAGCGCACCCCTTGGATCCTGAACCAATTGCTATGTGGTTTGTGTAGTTTGAAGGCCGGCTCGGCAGCTTCAGGCTCATTGCCTGCTTTGCCTTCAACAATTTGTGCTGCATTGGAGTTTCTTTGGGATCAAACCTAATAGACTGGCCTTTGGTTTCCAGCTGAACCTTGGATGCTCATGAACCAGTTTACTGCTATATAATTGATAACATGCGGTCATAATGATAAAAATGTTAACAGTTTGCGATGTTCATGTTATGGTTGATTGGCACATGCCTGGTGATGTCAGCAGAATGATTGATTATACACTCGAACACTTTTATATTTTACATCTAAGCACCAGGTATTACTCTTTAATAGTTTATTAATATCCTTAACAGAGCTACATCACTTCCTGATCAACAACAGTGAAACTACAACCAGGTGACTTAAAATGTTTCATCACAAAAACCCATAAGAACTGAACTCTTCGATATTCCTTGACACCATTTTGACCCCATAGCACAAGAGCGGTAACAGGTTTTCCTTTCTATCCGTCTGTGCAACCTGCAGCACAACAACAAACTGAGAACAAGTCGGCCTTGTTTAAGAAGAAAAAAAAAAAAAAAAGAAAGAAAAAAAACACATCAGCTCACCTCCTGTGTAACTAAAACCCACCACGCTGAAAATCTTTGCAACGAGTGACAGAAAAATCTCACTTGTCCTGTTTCTCAAGCTCAGCCTGCAAACTGTCAGGTCTGAGAGACACTGTACCATGCAACACTAACAACAACAGGACGAGCGGAGTGAACTCACTGTCGTCTGGTGGGAACCTATTACTACACATCTTAAAACTCCAGTAACAAAAACTGCAAAGGTTCTTAATGGTGCAATTAACATACATTTACTGCTCTCGCAAAAAGATTTGCAGCCTGACTGACTGACACTGGACATCGAGCACAGCCACATTACGCCGAGACATTACGCCGAGACATTACGCCGAGACATTATGCCGAGATTCCAAGTTAACATATCCGAAGGTCATTCCGAACTGGACGTGTTTGAATTCAGACGGACGATCGATGCCAGTATAACATACGATAAGCAATCATTCTAAAGTTCATCAGGTAACAAGCAGAACTACAGTAGATGCACCTTAAAAAACCCTTTAAACATCCAGTACTGTGCTGAAGTACGATACTATATCACCACTCCATCTATAGTCGGCAGCTCCCTTAAAAATCAGACGATCAAAGGCTAGATCAGAGCCATGGCTAAATGATGTCACCCGTGCTGCTAGAAGGGAATGCCGGAGAGCTGAACGGAGGTGGAAAAAGGACAGGTTACAGGTGTCGTTGGAAATGTTAAGAGGAAGCTGGTGTCATTATCAAAAAGCTGTGAAAGCCGCTAAAACAAATTTTTTTTCTGATCTTATTGTTTCTAATTCTCATGACTCTCGTGTTCTTTTTAACACATTGAACTCTGTTCTTAATGCTCATGAACTTGTCCCTCTGAAGGCTTCTATGGAAACCTGTGATGAATTTCTTCACTATTTTATGGATAAGGTTAAACACATCAGGTCCCTTATTTTACCATCTGTTAGCGACCCACCAATTTTAAGACCTTGTATGAATGTGTTCGAGCATTTTGAGCCGGTCTCCCTTACTTTTTTAGGGGATCTGGTTTCCTGTAGTAAGCCATCCGGCTCTCCTTCTGATATTACCCCTCCTAATTTTGTTAAGGAAGTGTTCCCCACTTTGGGTCCTTTTATTCTTGCTATTATCAATAGCAGTTTAATTTCTAGTGTGATGCCGAAAAATTTTAAACATGCTGTGGTGCAACCCTTGCTAAAAAAGTCTGGCCTGGATCCTTCTGTTTTGTCAAATTTTAGGCCTATCTCCAAGCTACCTTTTTTGGCCAAACTCCTGTAAAAAAATTGTCCATTTGCAATTGCAGCCCTTCCTTGATGAACAGGCAATTTTGGAAGTTTTTCAGTCTGGGTTTAAAACTCGCCACAGTACTGAGTCTGCTCTTCTAAGAGTTTTTAATGACATTTTCTTAGCAACCGACTCCCGAGACTCTGTACTACTTGTGCTTCTAGATTTAACAGCGGCTTTTGACACCATAGACCATGAGATTCTTTTATCCAGGTTGGAACAGTGGGTGGGCATTACAGGCTCAGCTTTGCAGTGGTTTAGGTCCTACCTCTCTGATAGAACCTTCTGTGTCAGTGTAGATGGTTTCACTTCCATCTCTGCTGCCCTTCCTTGGGGGGTACCACAGGGCTCCATTCTTGGTCCACTTTTATTTTCCTTGTATTTGCTCCCACTTGGAGCTATTTTCCGGAAATATAACATCTCCTTACATTTTTATGCAGATGACCGTCAGGTTTACCTCCCATTAAAGCACAGTGGTGCATGTCCTGTCAAGCTTCTTCTGGACTGCCTTGTTGATGTTAAAAGATGGTTGGCGTTTAATTTCTTGAATGTCAATGAGGAAAAGAACGAAGTTATGTTGTTTAGACCCAATGGCTCCCGCAAATCTCCTCGCTTTGACCTCTCTTCCTTGGCCCCATTTGAGAAAGCCATGATTACAAATTTGGGTATTAAAATGGATCCTACTCTAAAAATGGATACGCAAGTAAATGCTGTTGTAAAATCCAGTTTTTTTCCATTTGAGGCGAGTAGCAAAGATTAAGCCTATATTGTCAAGGCATCGGTTGTCCATGCTTTTATAACCTCTCGTCTTGACTATTGTAATGCTTTATTCATCGGAATCAACCATACCACTATGGCTCGCCTACAGTTGGTGCAAAATGCCACAGCTCGTTTTTTAACTGGTACAGGCAGACGGGAGCATATTACCCCAATCTTGGCTTCCCTTCACTGGCTTCCAGTGTATTTTCGGATCCGTTTTAAAATTCTTTTATTTGTATTTAAGTGTTTAAATGGTCTTGCCCCTGCCTATCTGGTGGAATTGCTGCACCCATATGTTCCATCTCGCTCCCTCAGGTCTACTGACAAGCTGCTTCTCCAAATTCCAAAATCCCGATGCAAACTTCGAGGTGATCGAGCCCTTTCAGTATCTGCTCATCAACTATGGAATGAGTTACCCTTAATCATTCGACAAGCTCCCTCAGTGGCTGTTTTTAAATCTCGTTTAAAAACTCATTTCTACTCTCTGGCCTTCAACCCAGTGTGAAGTATTTTTATTGAGATGTTTTGTGTTTTATTTCTTGCTGCTACTTTTATTATCATTATTTTTTTATGACTATTATTATTAGAAGTATGTTATTTGGTTCGCTATGTTCTTAGTTGCTTCTTTTTCTTGTTACCATCATTTAAATTATTATTTTTTTTTTTTTTTTATATTATCGATTTACCGTGCTGTTTTATGGCCTAAATGTTGACTTTTGTACAGCACTTTGGTCAACTTTGTTGTTGTTTTAAAGTGCTTTAGAAATAAAGTGGTATGGTATGGTATCTATAAACACTTTTTTTAATTAAATTACATAATAAAATGATTTTAACATATACAGTAGAATTGAGAATTGGCTCAAGACTTTTATCACAGTACTGTACAGTAAACCTGTAGAAAGCAGGAATGTGAGACATTTAACCTTATTATAAGCTTCACCCTTTTTGAATCAATCTAAAAAAAAAAAAATTTATTAAATAAAAAAAAAAAAAAACACCCAGTTGCGATAATAGTTCCATACAAATCCAACACAGTGAACCGGCTGTTCCTAAGATATAACACTGATCAAAGTGCCCCATGGATGGATTGATGGGTCAGACAGACATATTAAAAACATGCGTTATGGTTCCACAGTACACACAGATGTACATAGTCCACAGTACTGATATACGCTCACCACAGACTTCATTCTTTTCCTTTCATTACTGAAGAAGGCAAAAGGGAAGCTTTTAAATGCTACGCCGGGTGTCTTTTAGAAGGACATACTTTCGTTCATCGTGTCCTGAATCACATCCTGTTTATGTAGACGCAATATTTTAGTTTGTACATTTTTGGTTAATTCGTCCACATGTGCCGTGTTCCAAAGGCAGGCGGTCACTGATACTATCTCTAGCAAGAGCAAGAACTAGCAGGTGTCATGTTTCAGAGTTTTTTTTTTATTATTTGTTATGTAGCCGGATTAAATCTCGACATGATGTCACGCACTTTAATATCAGAACTTTATCACATCGCTAGAACACCTGCTACATCGCAGAGATACCTTCTAAACACTAGAACAACCATACACAGTTATATTTCACTAGGTCTGTATTAACTAGGGAACTAGCCATACATTACTGTCAGGGGTGTTCGAGTCAAACCGAGACTTTTGATTGTACAGAGTAACAGAACGCGTGTACAAGAGTAAAAACTACCTTTATTATTCTATATAATCCCCAGCTGCACTAATCCCAAGTTTTACTAGTGTTTGGATCCCGTCAGGGTAGAAAGTTTACTCAGTAAGCCAGAGTGCTGATCAGACTGCCTTGTGTTTACTTTTAGGGCTTTTTTTCCTGCTCCTATTGAATTTTATCTCCTATTCAGTCTTGTGTTGGTCGGGGCGTGGTCAATCGCCACTCCGTGAAGGAAGTGAGAGTCAGGTGAGTGGGAAAGAATGCAAACCTGATGGGAGTGTGTTTGGTTAGTGTTTGTCTGCTGCAGTAAGCGGAGGGGGGTGGGGGAGAATGAGCAGAATTCACTCTCGGCATGCTCTGCGTGTGCGTGTGTGTGTGTGTGTCAAGACCTGCTGAAAAGCAGATTAAACCACACAGAAAAGTCCCAACAGGAACTGTTAAAAAATAGACAGACAGGTTTGCCTCGAGTTGACTCTGTCTATCTGAACGAGGCACACTGTTGTTACCCTGCTGCGAATAAACAGGACGACTAAGAGTAACAAAAGCGTGTTGGCGCGATGAAGTATCTTGATTTCTTGCTGTGACTTTTCTATCGGTTGCACCGCGTGTCACAAAGCAGACGTTTGGGACAATTTGAATTGTTTTGCATTTAATTGTTTTAACACGTTAAGGTAGAAGAAAATCTTAATAGAACACTGCTAATAACACTGACATCATGTTAATGGAGGCGTTCCTAATTCTA
The DNA here is from genome assembly GCA_030522415.1 of Channallabes apus. Classification (NCBI taxonomy): domain Eukaryota; kingdom Metazoa; phylum Chordata; class Actinopteri; order Siluriformes; family Clariidae; genus Channallabes; species Channallabes apus. The sequence goes on from CM060118.1 coordinate 34,489,058, forward strand.
TCCCATCCCGTCGTATCAGCGAGGTGTTTAATGTGCAGGACGTGAAGTTATCGGGATACAATTTTTTACTTTATATCGACTCTTTATACGCTTCTGAAGCGTGACTGTAAAGACCAGGCTACACCCCTGCTACGCCTGTTTACTCTCCAAACAGCTAAACAGCTTCGTTAGCTTAATCAAATACGCTACAGCGGTTAGTAAGGTGCAAAGAATAACAGCAAGTGCGTTCCGTCACATCTGTAGCTGCCACAATAACCTGCATTCCAACGTTCATTTTGAAGCTCTGCCACATTTAAACGTTAAAAAATGTGTTGTTTTACCCAAGCGCAGGTCACAAGGTGTTTGTAAAAGGTATCGCTTTTGATTGTTTAGAAGATCTACTGTATATTACAGATTAGGGCAAAGTCGTGCTCTTATTTAGATTGGACCATAATAATGACATGGGCCACATCAGCAACCATTAAGCGACATTAGGCTGCTATGTACGTTCATTATCATGTTTATGGCAAAAAAAACTATAATGATCTCACCTGATCACCTGATCACCAGATCACCTCATCACCAGATTACCAGATCACCAGATCACCTCATCACCAGATCACCTGATCACCAGATCACCTGATCACCAGATCACCAGATCACCAGATCACCAGATCACCAGATCACCTGATCACATACCAAATTAGCTGATGCTTTATCAGACAGATGAAAGGAAAATGTAACAACCGATAGCTTCTGTTCTGCATATGAAGTATGTGGTGGAGTGACGGAGATGGATGAGGAAGGTCATAGGGTTTGGGATTTAGGATTCAGCTTTGTGTTAGAGGTTAGTTCTCTTTATGTTAATTTGGAATGAATTAGAAACTATTTCTGAAGTGTTTAACATCATTACAGCATCAACAACATTAGCAGATGTGTTTTCTTGCTGAAAGTGCAACCATGACTGGTTCCGTAAGTGTGTTTTGGACCTGGTGTTGGATATGTAATGTCTAGAAGTGAGCAGGACCATGGTGGACAGACGACACGACGTCTGGTGTAAAAGATTCCCACATGAATTAAAGAGCTAATGAATGAAAATCGTAGAACACACATTCACTTGCACACGCACCCATCTCAAGGGGTGTGAGGGGGGGGATAAGGGAATCAAACCCTTACCCTTAAGGTGTAAAGGCGACGATGTTAACCCTTGAAAAGTAGAATACAAAAAGTCAAATATCAGCTTCCTATCAAAGATCCTGTTACTGTGTGATTTAGATTTAGCTCCACGTTCGCTTCACCGCCAGCAACAGCATGAAATCTAAACTATTTCCGGACTGTCAATTTGCCCCCTTTGCATTTTCTACATTCTCACATTTGCATTTGTTCAACAGCCTCCTAACCCTAACAACCCCCATCTACCCCCAGCCCCCCCCCCCTCCACCAAACAGTCTTTATCTCAGGTTTTTGTTTTGGACCACATTCCATCTGCCAAGCGGACTCGTGTGTGTCATTCTGTCTTCGGGTACAGGACTGGAGTCGGTTCTGGTTTTAAAGATTAAAACCTCATAAGCGTTCTTCATAACAGAATGATAGACACTGTTATAAAAAAAATATGCGAATATATAAACATCATGAATATGATGTCATAAAATATTTCTTTATAAGCTGGAGAAGTTAAAGCTTCAAGTCAGGAATTTTACTCAAATCATGAATCCACAAACTAATCATTACAGAAGTAAACAGTAACCCTCCTGTTACGCTCCCAGCTAGCAGTTTGGCTCATTTGTAAAGTAAAATTGCGCTAGTTAATGAAATCAAAATGATATTTTAGGGTTATTTTGCATTTATACTGTTGTTACCTTATTACATTTGTCTTTATATTCAAATGCTCAGATTTCCTGATGCTTCTGTTCATTTGTTCACCTTAACTCTATAAATCCCATTTATTTTATTTGTAAAGGACTTTTAACAACACGCATCGTCACAAAGCAGCTTTACAGAAATGCAGATTTATATTTAGATCACTAATGAGCAAGTCAGAGGCGACAATGGCGAGCTGCGCTCCTCCGGGTGACGCCCGATAGAGGGATTAGAAACCATTACAGTATAAAAAGGTGCAGAACTGTTAAAGTAAACAGTGCTAACCGTGTTGAAAAGCTGATGATCTAGGTGACATTACACACCTTTGTACAGTAAAGTGTATAAACATAAATATACTGCAGTTGACGAATTAAAGCAATGAGATCTGCTTAGAGCTCAGAGATCACTTAAACACACGAGGAAGCTGCATCGGAAAGAATGGACAGTAGAAATAACAGCTTTGTTTGGTGACTACCTGAATGTACTAAATGACCAGGTTAACACATTAATGGACTTTTTCCCCCCTGATCTTCAAGGACAGCACGGCCAAAATTCATCAAGCTCAAAGATTTCGGTTTCCGCAGCATGTGGAATTATTTTTACAAATTAATTCGTCATCACAGAGTCTAGACCTGAACACCTCTTTTTGATGTGCCGGAGAAACCTTTATTGATTATTTATGGACCTATACTTATCGTATGAATACTTTCAACTGCCATTCAAGCCACATAATCTCACCATGAAGTAAATACAGAGGGCCTGGATGGAGGTTTCTCATGGGCGTCTGTGAGCTTGCGCAAGCGGAGAATAGATGGAACCCCTTCCCGCTCCCGTTGTATAATAACAATGAGTTGTAATTTTATAACAAGAATTACTTCTCTCATCACTCTTCCTCATTTCCAACGTTCTGTCACTCACATGGCACTTAACAGACTCGGCAGTTTACTTGGTGAAGTACTATGCTGTTATTTTCACAAACAAAAACCGAAGCACAAATCTTTTTTTTTTTTTTTTTTTCATTTTGCCCAATCAAGCTCTTTTTCACTGGGCTCAAATTGCATTTCTGCTCCCTCTCTCTCTCTCCCTCTCCCTCCCACGCTCAATGTCACAATGTGAAAGATTAATTCCAGCCAAACTGTTGATGGGGCAAAACCAAACAGAAGCTGGTGAGGCAGAGGCAGAGGCAGGGAACACATTCTCATGACCTGTTACAGATTGGCAACTTTTAATGGTCTCTGTGTCCCATCAATGCGCTTGTGAACCTGCATCTCACACTGTACCTTCACATACGCTTAGTTTAAATCATTATTATTTTCATCAGCATACAGGAAATGTAAATGTCTCACACACATGCATGTGCACGCCAACACACACCGAGTCTATATATGTGTATATGTACAGTATGTACCAGTGGCGGCTGCTCTAAGACTACAAGGGAAGCTCCGCCTCCTTTACGATGTCAGAAAATAAATGCTCATATATGCACTGTGGTATTTATATTGGTTTTAATAAAAGTGCATTTTAATAAAACTTCATGACTAGCTCGTTCAGAATCAGGTATTTATTGTAGATTGTTTGAGGGGATTTTCTTGTCCTACATTACCGTGCAGCACAGCGCGTTAAACCCTCCTGAAGCCCAGCTTCACTGGAGCTCTACGGGCAGCACAGAGGAGCTTTTTTCACTGCAGAAAAGCTGGACGGTAATTGGATAAACGCACCAAAATCGTCACTTCCACGGACGCTCAGCTTCTCTGGGGGTGAATGGAGCAGTGGGCGGGACAGGACGCCGGGCTGCTGCATGATGATTGGAGGAGCTGTTTAAAGGGCGGAACCCCTTTTTTGATTGACAGCATGTCTTAAGTATACATCAGCGCTACAGAGATTCGAATTCAGTCCCATGTGGATTTGCAGGTGAAGTGGTACGACGAGCTGCTGCACTCTGTAGTGTTTGCTGGTGATATAAACCATTATTATTTGTACAAATCATTCTTTAAATAATAAAAAAAAAAAAAACACATTATAGCGTTCTCGACTTTGATCCTTGTTTCAGCATTGTAAAGTTAGTTCGTTCATATAATTAAAGTAACTCGTGGAAGTGGAAACTAGCCAGAATTTACGTACAAATAACATAATGAATTTTATGATGAAGGCCTAATATGAGCTTCTCCTGTTCAGAAGCTAGCAGCCGCCACTGATATGTACATACATGTGTACAGTGGTAGCTTGGCATACAAACATAAGAACTGAAATTTTGCAGGAAATATTCCTCGCCATTCAGAGCATTTCCTGTGTACAAGTGAACGAACCGAGGTGAACCAACTGTCGGGCTAAATCGCATGCATGTCTAGGAGCCCATAAAAGTTCTGGCGGCTTTTTTGCATTTTGTGCAAGATTAAGTGAACACACACCGCACCAAGAGCCCAAGGAAATCTTAAATGAGGTTTAAGATCTATTTATTTCATATATTTTACTTAATTTACAAGTTTCTGGATTTGATCGTTTCTATAAGCAAAAACATGATTGGAACTGTTGGAAATTGGCAATATTTGGTTTCACGATAAGAAATTACATAATATATAATACACACAAAACTGTCAGCATAGACAGGTATTAATTGTCATTTACCGTATACTAATAAAAATAATTATATAAATTCAATTACTGTATAAACTCCTAATTAGTCAATCAATCAATTACTATAAAGTCCTGTGTAGACAGGACACGTTTTCGCTTTGGTTGAAAAATTGAGAAATCGTGTAATAGAATTATGATTTCTATTCCCTAGGAGAAAAATTGTGCGTAACAAATCGTGCAGCCCTAATTAAAACCTGTCCGTGATATAAAGCAATACTGATGCACTAAATGGTTAAAAGCAGGAAGACTTCAAGCGTAACCACAACATCCTGTAAAGTGAAACTGAAATACACAGCCACTAACTTTTCATGTTTGCACATGTAGGTGATAAAATAAGTAGCTGCTCAAGTTTGTGTTTAACCAGCAGCACCAACCTAACACCCCCCTCCCCCCCCCCCCACAAAATTAATTATTTAAAAAGCTATGGGAACCAATAGAACATCTCTATTCATCTCATGTTTCAGTCCTGTGATCAATCTTCTCACACTGGTGTTCCAGCGACCGTCATGTCAAGTCCAATCATGACTATGTGTTGAAAATTCGCATTAAAGATGGAGTAAAAGCAGAACATTATGACAGTAAAATATCTGAACGGTCAACATTTCATTTGGGAAACTAGATGGATGTTTTACCTCCACATTCTAATTCAGATAAATGATGTTTTACCCCCTCAGTCACATGACCTCAGTGTAGTCATTGTTTCAGATTTAACAAATAACTAGATTTGAATATTGATTTATCAGTTGTATATACTGTACAGCATCACTTGTTTAAAGGTAAGAAGCTCGGTTGTTGATTTGTCTTCACTGAAACCGGGGAAGGAATTTGGATTTGCAAAAGTCACCACATGTTCAGCGACACTGACATTTTACATTACAAAGGAAAAGCTCCCACTTTCTCTAGGGTTCATTTCTTTATGTTGGATTAACAGTATTAACAGTGTCATCTATAGCAAATAGGGGAAATAAATGTACATCTGAAAACTTTAAACATGCATTATTTAAAAAGTTAAATGGTGCCATTTCAACTTTTTCTTTGCAAAGTCCATTCAAATACATAAAAAAACATAAGCAATGGTGCAATATATATATTGTTGGAACTCAATAGTTTTTGCAAAAGGTTTTTATATAAAGGTTAGATATAAAAACTGCTGGTCATGGGGCGAATCTGGGTTTTTATCCAAACCCCGAGATATTTTATGCCAGTTCTAAATGCATCATGGGTGGTTCACATAACACACACGCACACACACACACACACACACACACACACACAGCAGAGCTGATTATAATACACATCAAAAAAACTTTGTTGTTCTCAGTAATTCTTTTGCTATAATGATTTGCATAAAAGATCAACATTATAACTGCTCGCAGACATCAAACAATCTCATCTCTCTTAGTTTGTTTAATCAGAGACGTTACAGTGAGATCCAGGATTATCCAGTCAGAATCAATCCTTTTTCCTAAATCTCTATGAAAGCTACCAGCCAGCTCGATCCACTCTGGATGTAGAGGCATCAAGTCTTCAGTTAATGAAGTACTCACGGTTTACAGCAAAGAAAAACAAGAAGTGGTTTCATGAGGTAGGGCACTTATGTTCAGTGTAACAATCACAGGCATTTTATTTACTACGCTTATTAATAAAAGACTGGTTGGCGGTAGAGTGTGCCCTAAAGGTATAGCAATCAACGTACAATGACCATTGTTAAAAGCGCTATATAAATAAAATTGAAAATTGAATTGAACGTTGAGAAAAAAAAAAAAGATATTAGAACATAAAAGCTATACATTGCCAACATGAAAGAAGTTAATGATGATGTTCTTAAGTTCATCAGGAATATATGAGCACTCTCAGATCAGACTGGTCAAGATTAAATCTTACAGAGGTTCATTTCCAAATAGGGTCATGCCCCCTATGTCACAACACTATGGAAGGGCTTATATAATGGCCTAGATGCTAATACATAGGGCACTTTGGAAGATTATGAGATTCAGCCAGACAGTCCATCAAAACAGCTCAGATCTAACGTAAATCACTTTTTTTTCTTCATAATTCCATTTTCCACTCCATAATTCACAACGATAGTACAGACCGATCAGACATAACATTATGTATTTCCAAGACATCGACTTCGAGAAAAAAAAGCTTCAACTTGCTGTCTAATAGATCCCACCCACTTCCGGCCGCCATCGTAATGAGATATTAAAAATGTGAGAAGGGGAAAATTGTGATGCTTAGAAAAGTGGATCAGAGCAACTGCAAAACTGCAGCTCTTGTGGAATGTTCACAGGCTCGGTGATCCAGGGAAGGAAAACCGGTGAACTGGCAACCGAATCATGGGCACCAATTATGTGGAGTGAAGGCAGGCCCGTGTAGTCTGATCCAATAGAAGCCAATACTATAAACGGTTAATGCTGGTTCCAATAGAAAGGTGCACACAGATCATTACTGTTTTGGTGGCAAAGGGGGGGACCTACTCAATATTAGGCAGGTAGCCATAATGTTATGGCTGATCAATCAGTGTGTGTGTGTGTGTGTGACAGTATACCTTGGCAAACTAGAATGTAAGCTGAATGCCTATGAGCAAGTCATTTAATGGTGTCTGACAGACAAATGTGACCCAGGTACCTACAGTAGATAACCAGTTGGAGATAAGCTAAATTAGCACACATGAACTTTAGTTTCAAAGTATTTGGTATGTCACTTTTTTGTGAGACAAAACATTATCGGCATCTCAGATTTGTGAAACAGCAAATCTAATGTAACCCACATGCCAAGCAGAAACAGACAATGTGTGGCATCCAGCATGTGCAAGATGTCTAGCTGTTCACACTTACACTCCCCCTCCTTCAGCCATCTCCCCTCCCAGTGTACTGTGCATGAACAGGAACACGCCGCCTGTTGTTGTGCACCATGGTCTGTGCCACTTTGTTTATTTTCCATTTCCTGGACCAGTGGTTGTGGACAAGCACTTTTTCTTTCAGTCCGTATGCAGGATGGACAACTAGCTGACCAAAGGGAGATATTTGCTAAATTTGACAAAAGTGTAAGTCAACAAGCTGAAGAACAACTTCTTGTCCCAAACTAAGCGTTAACTAAAACAAAAAGGATCCTTTGCGCATATTTTTTTTTCCTGATTTGGTCCAATTCCTACCCATCAGGCAGCTCTCATACATCACAGGACAGCTACCAAGCAGGAAGACTGAAGGCGATCACAGGCTTCTTCTAAGGCATGTGAAGCCAGCCGACCACATATTTTCAAACTGTTGCTCATGCAACACCAGAGAGTGGTGTAACACATTTGAAGGTAAGCACTAATGACTACTTCTACATGCCTGAGCTTATACATGCCCACATGATTCACTAGCACAAAGAGAGAGTAAAGGAGGCCCCGACCTCAATGAGAGTATTTCGCTACTCGGGTAGGAATAGCTGAAGCATCATTGGTGTTTCAAACTTGTGATCTCCGGATGACAGACAGAACACTTACAGACACAGTTAACTCAAACTATGGATGTAACTCGAATAGGCCATTTAATCCGACTACTGTCCTTGACTCATTATACAAGCACAGCAGGGGAATCGATTTATTGACCAAAGTATGCTGGACTCCTGTACGGGCAATAAGCCCCCTTTCAGCTTGTGGTCCTGTTTAACCTGCTAGAGGCATTTAGGATGGTGAAATCATGGACAACTTTACACCTCTGTACATTTTGTACATGCTGTAGGCTTTCTGTCTTGTACAAATGAGATCATTTGTGGTTACGGTGTTATATGGTGTTATCTGAAGTCTTCAAAATGGGTGGGAACAGGGGAGCATATGAAGAGTGATTAGGATGATTCCTGGGTCCAACTGAGTTATGCATGCAAGGAGAAGCTCGACTCCCAACCGCATTATCTGGGTGTGCAAGTCTGACTCGATTTAATATGATTTCAGTCGGACTAACATGTTTACATGCATTTTAAAAGTCTGGGTTTAGCCAGACTAACACAATTAGTCGAATTAACACAACTTCATGTAGCAGAAGTAAACGTCACCCTATCCAGGCAGTGAGTAAAAATGATAGAATGAACCTTGTAAATGCATTGTTCGCAATTATGGCAGGATTCAGCAATGCTGGAGAAGGACACAGACAAACAGTGCTCCTTCAAAAGTCCCCGCTTTTAATTAATATAAAGTGCCATCAAGCGTGAAAGACCCCTGTTGCTGGTTGGATGGATGTGTGTTGCTTGGGGCAGCCACTTTGTGTTGCCTCCCATTGACAAAACCAGCGCTGTGTAGGAACACACACGGGCAGAATGGACAGCTAGAGAACAACAAGATCATCAGCACATCTTTTGTGAAAAGTACTATTTTAAAAATATGAACATGAACTTTAGTTTCTTAGTGTTTGGTATGTCACTTTTTTTTGTCAGATGATGCACTTTAGATCAAAAAATAAATAAAAAAAAAGACATAAAAGGGTAATTCCGAACACATGCTTTAAGGGAAAGGATTAGACTTTTTTGTTCCATCCATAACCAATTTTTATAATAACCTTGAAGCATTTCCTTGTTCTCAAAATTGTAACACTTTCTTTTTATAGTATAAGGTGGTATACGCTGATCGGCCAAAACATTATGACAACCTGCCTAATATCAAGTAGCTCCACCCACTACTTGCCACCAAAACAGTAATGACCTGGGTGTTCTGACACCTTTGTATCTGAACCAGCATCAACCTTTTCCCTTAACATGAGCTACAGTAGCTCCCCTATTGGATCGGACGACACGGGCCAGCCTTCACTCCCTATGATGGGTACCCATGACCCTGTTGCGACTTCCAGTCGCCATTGTAATGAGAGTGGACCACTTGGATCACTTTTGGACCACTGAGCCTGGGAACATATCACAAGAGCTGCAGTTTTGAGGCTCCTCCATTAACAGTTGTCAGTCGTCTAGCCACACTACATTTTCAATATCTCATTACAATGGCGGCTGGAAGTGGGTGGGATATATTACACAGCAAATTAACCTAACTTCTTGTGTTGGAAGCACGAAAAAAGGGCAAGCATAAGGATTTGAGTGACTTTGAGAACGGCCAAATGGTAATGGCACAATGGGTCAGAGCGACGGGGACCGGGTCAGAGCGATGAGGACCGGGTCAGAGCACCTCCAAAACTGCAGCTCTTGTGGGATGTTCCAGATCTGCAGTGGTCAGGACATACAAAAAGTAATCCAAGGAAGGAACAGGCCAGACTGGCCAAGACTGACGTACATTGGGACCATTGGTTGGTCCATGTAGTCCAATCCAATAGAAGCGCTAGTGTAGAACTAACTGGGGAAAAGTTACTAGTGGTTGTGGTATAAAGGTGTCAGAACACACAGGTTATTACTGTTTGGGTGGCGAGAGGGAGGCCTACTGTATATTAGGGGGGTTTCCATACGGTCATGACTGATCAGTGCGTATTCGATTATCCTAATTATATGTAATAAAGCTTTTTCTTGAACTAATCCTGGATGATCGTTTGTCACCGTTAACGGACATGAAAATCTCAACAGCGACAAATAACAGCATAAACATGTAAACTTTACTCTCCATCATGACAGAAGATTAACTTAAGATCAGATCAGACCTGGGCCTTAAGACTGAAGGTTTTAGTTGTTCGGTCAAATACTGCCCGAGTCACTCAGACACAACACATTTAACAGTTTAATAATAACACAAAGTATTTAATAACCACAAGGTTGCTGGTTTTATCCCCTACAGAAGCCTCAGTCTGCAGGTTTTGCTGGTTCTACAAGTTACTGAGCTGAATCTCCCCCCAGGTCCCCCTAAGCCTCCGCTGCTGCTGCTGTTGTTGTTGTTGTTGTTGTTGTTGTTTTGCTCACCTTGGGTAAGTCCCGGAGTTGGTTCGCGTCCAACAAAAGTTCCTCCAAACTGCGGCTGTAGCGATAAACGTCGTCCGGGACGAAGAGCAGCGAGGCGTGTCTGCGGTCTACAGTCTCCACATGCCGGTTACACCGCCACAGCGGGACACACTGGAACATCCCGACACACGGCGCCAAAACTCACTCACCGCCTTTTAACTACTGCAGTCCCGAGCGCAACTTAATATCTTATGAAGATCGACGCGCTTTAATGTGAGTTGATCAGGTTTCAGTCGGAGCGAATCCGCCTCATCTGGACTGTGACACACTTTATCTACTCCGGAACCGCGGAATCGTTCACATGCTTAATGCACGTCGTGGTTTTCTGCGTCCCGGAGTTTATTTATTTCCTCTTCGTCCACTTTCCGAGCCGGAAAACACGCACTCTCTCTCTCTCCCCCTCTCCCTCAATCACTCCTTCATTCCAGACTGGCGTCACGCTTTCCCGGAGCCCCGCCCACTGCTTTAGCCCCACCCACCCCTGGAGAAGCGGAAGTGAGGAAGTGTAATTCCACACGGAGTTCAGGAGGAGGTCAGCTGACGACACCACGTGCTGCCGCCTCACCGCAATTCATCCACGTTCGGGTTTAAACACATTATTGTGTGTCCAATAAAAATGTAACTCGTGTACATTCGGTAAAACATCCCCGGTTATAGTCACCTGTCCAAAAATACCGACTGTGAAATAGTAGTTAGTAAAGTTCTGCACGTGCACCCAGTGGCTGAACAGGTGCCCCCTCAGGGCAGATGTGTTTTATTACCATGCTTTAATACACTGCTGTACTCTGGTCATTTATTGATACCATTTTTTAAAATGTATTGCTGAAATGTAATATCTATTCCACAGATTAGATCCAATGTGACTTTTCTTTTTTATTAAATCACAGACTTGTTTCAAAGTTAATAACTTTTGTATAAATCTTCTGGCCCTAATAAATAAATGTTAAATGAATGGAAGAGCAAATATTTATTATCTATTATTTTGATATTAAATAAAACTGTAATTGATATATCGCTTGAGGTATTATTATTATTATTATTATTATTATTATTATATGTAAATAAAATTCTGTTAATGTCTTTGGATAATACAGACAGGCAAATATATAAATAACAAGTATTTGATATGTCTTTTATTTAGTATTTTTTTGCTTTAACAACACTGTGCACTCGTGCTGAAACTGGCTTTAACCGTTTGTGCAAAACCTGATGATGCATTTTAATATATTTTATAATCCAAATTTAATAAAAATTTTAAAAGATTGTTCTGAACACGTTTAAGGGGTGGGATTAAACTTTTTTTCAAATCTGATGTTTTAATTGCACCAGTTTTAATAGTGACCCAGAAGCATTTCATCTTTTGTTTTCAAAAGCATGAACTTTCTCATAAAAACAGTATGTCTCTCTGTCTATATACAGTAGTTCTATACCTTACATAATGTATAGCAAATACATACTGTATATATATATTGCAGCAATAGAAAGAAGGCTGAAGCCCGTCTAACTGGCGGAGACCCATCCCCCCATCCCCCCCCCGGCCCCTCACCCCATCTGAGGAGCGGCTCTGTCCCTTAATAAAGGGCCACCAGTGACATTAACATGGTGAAATGTGAAATGTAAGTTTAACACTATGATTTATTTTCATTGTACGACTTAATAAAATACTATCTCTGTCACTTAAAGGCTTTTGAACATGCTTTATGTTTTTATGCAGGCTTACTGTATTTAACTGCATATGATGTTTAGGCTACTGTGATCTTAGTTGTATTACTTTGACATGTTTTTTCCTGCATTAGTGTTTTTTTCTTTGATAATATTGAGAATTCTATAGGTTGTATTTTCTTATAGATACTAATAGAGGGATTGTATTATTGGACACTACAGAAAGAACACAGTCTGTCACTGTTGTAAGTGTTTTGTTGTACTTTAGTTGCTTTTATTTTATAAATTTTTTTGTCAGATAACGTATACTTGCATATTTTCACGGAAGGACGAAGATGAAGAGACCACATCTGCTGTGACAGAAGTGGACAATGCTGGTAGATACACTGAGGTAGGATGCATGCAGAGTACATTAGAGTAATAAAATGTCATTGTTCTTTCACAGTACATTATGACTATTGTTACTACACCACTTCAGCTCCTGTACCAGGTTAGCTCTGTACCTTTGGATGGATGGATAGATGGATAGAATGAAAGAAACAATGGATCTTGTGTTTAAAATTAATTCACAATACATATATTTTTTATTATATCTTTTATTTATTTATTTTACTCATGAAATAGTAGGGCACTGGTGGCTCAGTGGTAGGTGTTTCACCTGCCATGCGGAAGGCCCGGGTTCGATTCCAGCCAGTGCCCACACCCCAGCCACTGGATGCAGCGCCGGTCCCAGGCCCGGATAAAATGGGAGGGTTGCGTCAGGAAGGGCATCCGGCGTAAAACCTGTGCCAAGTTGTAGTGCGGACTGGATATTCCGCTGTGGCGACCCCTTGCCGGGAGCAGCCGAAAGACCAACAACAACAACGTATATATTGCAGCACAGTGGCTTAATGGTTAGCGCTGTTGCCTTGGATCTTCAGGGTCCAGGTTTATACACAATCATGCACAGTTTGATATGCAGTAAAATGCTTTTATGACTGTTTATGACCTAAAACAATAAAGGTAGGGTAGAATGGAATGACGGACAGATAAAAAGATTTTACTGCAAGGAAAAATTGCACAGAGGTATATTTACAATTTAGAATTTTTTTAAAATGTTAATATACACATACACACTATACTTCTTTCCAACTGTAAATATATACTGCCCTGCCCCCCCAAAAAGTCACACACTCTAATTAATACCTAACTGGCCCAACTTTTGCCTTTCATTACGGCACACATTCACCATGGATCAGTTTCGATAAGTCGTTTTTTCTAATGTTACAATATTTATTTCCATCTAGACTTGCATCTGCAATCTCTCTCTAAGATCTCCTAATGATTGGGGGAGTCAAACCATTGCGTCAACCTTTCTTCAGCACATGCCAAACATTCCAATGGCATTAAGGTCTGGACTCTGTCTGGCCAATCCATGTGTGAAAATAATGTTTAAAGCTATCTGAACCACTCTTTTACAACTTGAGCCCCATTAATCCCAGTAATTGCTATCGTGGAGCATGCCTTTACCATCAGAGGAAAAAACTGCAGTATTTAATATGATTCAGCTGGCAACAAGTTATTTAGATTATTTCCCAGACATTAACAGTATATATTTGCAAAGCTTCTTGCTTGTTTCTGTCTAAAATTGTTTAAATATATTAGCCTAAAATATTAGCCTAATATACAGTATAAGCCTACATCATCAAATCTAGGTCACTCAGACACAAATTATTAAATTATATACACATGTACAGTAATGTGCTCATTAAAGTCAGCTTCAACTGTCTGTGTTTATTTATGACTATTGTGGTGGACTGATCTTCATTTACATGAAAAGAATCGATCTGTTTGGCCATAATAACCATGGTGATGTCTAGAGGAAAAAGGAAGAACCATCCACCATGCAAAGCACAGGGGATGGAGCACCATGCTGTGTGGTTGCTTTACTGATAGATGGCATCATGAGGAAGGAAGATTTTGTAGATATACTGAAGCTACATCTTAAGACATCTGACAGGAAATTGCCAAAGATTTGCAACAACATCAAAGTTTTGGAGTGGCTGTCGCAAAGCCCTCCCCTCAAACAAATAAAACAATTCTCGGCAGAACTGACAAAGCATGTGCAAGCAGTGAGTCCTACAAACCTGCGTCAGTTACACCAGTTCTGCCAGAACAAATGGCCTAAAATCCCAACAACCTTTTGTAAGAAACATGTGGAACATACTGTATGTGCTACCTGAAACGTTTCACCCAAGTTATGACAAATTATGACAAAATACAGTGAATTTAATTTTTATTTATTTTTACCAAATATACAAACATAACTGAGCAAAAATAAATAAATAAATAAATTGATTACATAAGTGAAAAAATAGCACAGATACAGTACACACAGTACACACTCATTTTGAGAGTTTTACATTTTTTTAAATCATTAAAGTGTATATAAACTTCTGGGAATGTGGTGAAATAAATACAAGCTGAAATAAATCTTTCTCCCTACTTTTATTCTAACTTCCTTCTTAAAATAAATGACAAGAATTGTATTAAATGAAATGTATTTGACTAAAGTGTATGTAAACTTCTGACTTCAACTCTAGATGCCTACAGGTTCCCAGACCCTATGGACAAAAAGAAAAAACATTAAGGTATTTTGCAGTTGATCTATTCCACCAAGTAAAAAATAAAATGTGTTTATATGCTAAAATAACTCAACCCCTTATTCTCCTAACCTAATATAAAGAAGGCGTGTTCCTATTTAATTCAGGTTAAGCCTACACCTAGTTGTAGTTACCTGACTGAGAGTGGCTTCACAGGAATTCCACTAAGCTTCCTTCTCATTCACAAACATCTGCTAGAAAAATGGTGGGTTGTTTCCTATTCAGCTTCATTGCACATGACACAAGTAATCAGAGAAAGCTGGCAAACACTCACTCATCATCTATCCTGTATCATCATCTATACCGGCTTATCCTGTATTCAGGGTCGCGGGGGACCTGGAGCCTATCCCAGGAGACTTAGGCCATGAGGCGGGTTTTTGAACTGTGGGAGGAAACCAGAGAACCTGGAGAAAATCCATCAAGCAAGGGGAGAAGATGCAAGGAGACAGTGCTAACCACTACACCACCGTGCCACCTAGTTGCCAAATAATGCTGTTTTAGTGAGAAAAGAAGCAATTACATCAAATGTTTAATGAAAACCATTAATTTAGAGCAATTTCCCTCTGGGTTTAATAAAGTTCTTTGAATCTGCAATCTTGATGTAAATGAAACATAATGTGTTTACGAGTACAGTACTACTCCACTGTTCTATAAAAAAGTTAAAATAATTTAAAACTGTGTGTGTGGTGTTTTTATTAAGAGAGTTGCCACTTTAGGTATCTTATTTGGCATCATCTTTCAGCATTGACATTTTTATGTATAACAGATTGATCCTGCACAGCCTGGGGCAGCTACCACTTGACTTGCCACTAAATCTCTCACGTATTGAGATTTGAGGAGGCTGGCATTTGACGCACCACAGTTTGTTTCTGAACTGTCACTTAACTTGATAAAGATTGACTGCATGGTTCGTGGCTACAGCAAACATCCGCACTGCCTGTTACCGCTGTAGGCAAATCAGCCTGCTATGGTTAATGGGTAATAAAACCATTCAATTTATGGTATTTTCATATTGCTATTTTGTGTGCCTTGATGGTTTGAATGCTTAAGCAACTTTTTTTTTATTAAATAGATTATTTTATTTTTTTTATAAAACCGAGGAAAACATATACATTTTTGGAGGAATGTTCATTATTAAAAGTTTATTCAACTGATAAATATTTTAGAGATCAATCAATGAATGATTATTAAGTATTTTATTGGAATGACATAATGTAGTCAGAAAAACCAAAACCACAACCTCAGTCAGTATTAGCACTGTCTACGCATCTTTCGTTCATAGACTTTTATCTTTCATGTCTGACTGCCTTTAATTAAGTTTTCATTTAATGTCCATTTGTTTCAGTTTGTGGCAATAAAAATAGAGCAGTTGGTCAAGTGTTGAGAGATTGGTGAGGCCAACAGGTAACATGTAATGCTTACTGTGGCTTATTGTGCAGTTTATTAATCGGTGTGAATTTTTGAAGAGTTACTATAAATACTCCCGAGAGTCTTGGCAAGGTCCAGCTCAGAGCTCGACAGCTCCCACACACACACCGTGTTCTGGAGTACATGGTACTGAAAATGGTGATTATGCAGATTATGCATACCTGAGCAAAAGCACAAGAGATTTTGTTCACTGGCCCAGTTGGTGGTGCTGGTACAGCTTCTCACATTTTGCTGTAAGAAACATCAGTTTAGATGTGCCATTGACCGGCATCTCTCCACAAAGCAACGTGATTCACTGAAAACAACCTGGCAGCATATCCAGAAGCAGACTGAACCTTTTAACATCCTCTTTCGAACTTGTCTTGCCTCCCTGCCATGTCTCTCCTTTATCTGCTTTTGCTATTAGGTCTTCTTTACCCCACTTGGTCTAACATTCGATTCCCACCAGGACCAAGATGAAGACCACATATGATTGCCTGGTATAGCAGGAAAAGCTATTTTAGGCAGCTAATTTTAATCCAATGGCAGGCATGGATCAGCGTGGATAAAACACTAAACCACAGCTTGTTTGCATTGGTATGGCATTAGCAAAAATGCGCGGTAGTGGTGTGCCTCATACCTCAAATGACAAAATTCACGAGCCACCTGAAAAATGCCATTGTCCCCTAAAGTGTCATCTTATTTAGTTATTTCTATTAGATCACACAATGCATTACCCAGAAGCAGTTCATCTGCGCAATTTCTGCATCCCCTGGGACAAAGGAACTCTTCCGCATTATCTACCGAGTGTGAATCCCAAAAGAGATTCTGCCTGAGCAAGGCACTGTTTTCATGCCACACACACACACATACACATACTCCTTGGTATTCAAAGCAACAGAGGTCCAACAAGCCTACATGAGATTCTTCCAACTGAATTATTTTCTGGGCAAATACTCCATGGTGTCCAGAGAAAATTGGGAGGAGGTTCCATCTTTTAGTAATGATGAAATTCAGTACATTCGTGATCTGAAAGCAAAACTCCACAGACTAGGTCATTTAACATTTACAGTTTTTCTCAGTCGCTTTGGCGCTTTTCTCACATCAATGTTAACATTTGCACAGCAGTTAGTGTATTTCTCAAAACAATTGGTGCAAACAGCAAAACCTAGTGGATAACCTGCAAAAGCAGATCACATGCTCAAAATCCATAATCCATTCCTCAAAAGCAAGTATTCATGTCAATGAAACTGCCAGTGTCATCAAAATGAGACGTCTTGACACCATCTTTATGAACAAGAGAGTCAAATGGCTTTGTCATGTTTTCATTATGACAGTTTACAGTATTGTCTCAGTGTTTTCCAATGCAAAAAAAAGGTCAGACTTCGGTGACACGACCTGGAAATGCTCAAGACAGCACTGTACACAGCCATTATGTACAGCCATTTACAGTAAACTACACAGTAAAGTTAGACATTCCTGTACTTAGGGAAGTAAGTGAGTATAAGACACTGAATATGTAATTACTGTGCAGGCTGTTTGTAATTCTACAACACTGTGCAAAAGAAAAATACTCTACAGATCCGTGAGTGACTGTGAACAAGTGGCTTGTCATTAGTTACAACTAATACTTCACGCACCTCCTCGTCAGTGAAAGCTGAAGTTCACCTGAGAGAAATTGTTCAATTTAGGAGACATTTCCAGGAAAAAATAATAAAGAAAGGTATAAAATTTGCTTGACAGAATTTGATAACTAATTCAACAATTTTGTATGTAACGACTCAAGCAGTGAAATGAAGACTATTAGTTTTATTGGAAACATAAACTTCAGCATCCAAAAGTATAGTTAATTTTGACTGACATGACAAGCAAATGATAATGTTATTAAACGGCAGATAATTGTATGAAAGCAACTGATACATGTCCAAGGGCATTTGCAATTTGTTCAGAGGAAGGAGAAACTGCTACTATGATGTGCACAAATGACTAAATGTTGTGGAGGTTACACTAATGGTTTTGAGGCTTTTCATTCTGATCTGAGAAAAGCACCAAAGTAACTGAGTAAAACTGTAACACACGTCATTCCATTCATTTAACAGGGCGGCTCAGCTAAGAACTCCAAGGACTCTTTAAGGTCACATAGCAAGTTGAAAACGATGGATGGATGGATGGATGGATGGATGGATGGATGGATGGATGGATGGATGGATGGATGGATGGATGGATGGATAGATGGATAGATAGATAGATAGATAGATAGATAGATAGATAGATAGATAGATAGATCGATCGGCACACAAGTGTGAAAGATCCCTAAAAAGTCCACCAATTGGAAAAAATAGCCTACTTTGTCCCATCTGTGATGCCAGCAAGTCACTTGGCTTTTCCAGCTACAGGCCATCCAGGCACAAACCTAACAGTTATTCCAGGTAAAGTGACCCAATATTTATCAACTGCTTCATTACGGTGTGCAGCCAAGCAAAGGTATCCAGAAGCCTGCCACCAGGTAAGCTCATATCAATGTGAATGTTCCAAAGACCTTGGCTACACCTGATGTTCCCCTACACAGTAATCATGGTGAATGTCGCCTCATTTGCCATACACTCTAATCTAATGGCCATCATTCCCACAGCTTTACAGACTGCAAAGCTGATTTTCCAGCATGTGTTCATGTACTACTATTGGGTACACAATGTGTGTCAAGTGTTTGGTGTTTATTTTGTTTCCTTGGATAATAAAAGTTTGTCACACTATAATTGCATCCTCCATTTTCTGTTATACATATGCCACAGTTTTCTCTCAATTCTTTTTTTTTCCACTCCTGCAAGAATTTCCTGCATGAACCTCCACCAGAAAAGGAAATCATATTGACCCACACTAACCCACTCTATTCAACACTGGACACTTCAGCCTACATCAGAGGTTTTAAATACAGTGCTTGATCTTCATGTTCAACATTATACCTGCCCACTGGACCTGACCAAACTCCCAAAGTGTTAATAAATAACTGATGATCTGCAGAGTTGGAAGTACAGTACAGAAACAAATCTTGAAACTGTGAGTGCTAGTGGATTCCAGTAACTACATATAAGGAGCACTGGGCTATAACATAGAATCTTAGTCCATTCAGAAATGATAATGGCTACAGTATGTTCTACTCCTTTGACCGTGAGATCTACCAACAAGCCACATAAATGTGTGTTGAAACCTCTGTTCAGGATGTATTACAAAGTCATTTCTCTAAGGCGAAGTGAATATTTTTGAATCTCACGATCACTGTTAGTGTTAACAGTTTAATTACGTTCAGATGCATGATGCTCTTTGCAACTTCACGTTGTTTTTGTTAACTGAAGACAACTTGTCATACACGGGTAAGCAAAGGTGAAGATGGCATTAAAAACGGCAGAAGTTAATACATAGATGGACTGGTTGGTATTGCATACTGTGGGGCTGGACATGGGGCTGGTCAGCTCCTCTTTGACGAGATGTTTTAGTGGGCGAAGAAGCTATTCAACACAGAAAATTCATTTGTTTCTGAAGTTTCACCTCAGCATTTTATAATCACACAAACCACCAGTCTATGTATTGAGGTAGATTTTTTGAAGATTTTATTTTATTATAATTGTCACCAGACCACTGACCAGGAACTTTCCCCATAGACTCAGTAGTCATACAGTATCAGCTAACATTGTTCATGCTGATAAAAAGGTTCTACAGTACAAATGCCCTCACTGTATTCACTGCTCTTTCTGACAAATTGAATTTATTACTGTTTAATATTTAACATTAAATGATTTTGATATATGAACTCTCTCTCTCTCTCTCTCTCTCTTACTTACTCACTCACTCACTCTTACTGCTTCTCCATGCCACTAATCCTACAGGGTTGTGGGAGGCCTGAAGCTTATCTCAGGGAACTTGGATCACAAGGCTGGGTACCTTCGCGACAGGGTGCCAATCAATTGCAGGGCACAAGCACACACACACATACATACTCACTCATACACAAACAGTCATTTGGAAAGTAGAATTAACTTAACCGTCTTCGGAGTGTGGGAGGATGCCGGAGTACCCTGAGGAACTTCACTTGGCACAGGGTGACCTCCCCCTGGAGGTTCAAGGCCACAGGACTAACCATTATGCCGCAATGCCACCATGTTTTGAGCTCATTACCATGATAAGTATATTTACTGTAACTGGGATGCTAAAAATACTTTGGCCAATAATATTCACATACACACACAGTGTCTGACCAAAAGAACAAGGGTTACACACTTTAACTGGAGTTGGTGGCTTTTTAAAACAGGTATATTCATGTCATTAGCTGACTTCATTTTATGGCCACATAACATTGTTGAGCCTAGACTTGATCAACTGAAGCAACCCCAGATCACAGTCTATTCACTATCGCAAGATGAGTGCCGAGAGTAATGCACTTTCCTTCTTACCCTTATGTGCCCATCACTCTGGAATAGGGTCACTCTGAACTCATCTTTATAGTCAAAAATAAAACCTTTTCCCTGATTAGCATCACTAACACGTTGCTTTAATTTACACTTTTTATATAATGCTTCACTAGGACGTTATGTGACGTTCTAAGTCAAAGTTTGATTGATGATTTAGTCATTTGAATGTTTTCTTAAAAATGCATGCCAGGAATTGGGCTCCTCGAAATGGGACTTTTTCTATCACTGGCTGTGTATTTGTAAACATATACCGTAGTATATTCTATAAAAATACACTTTATGTAAATCATGTACGGTAAGTTCAATTTGTTACATTTTAAACAAGAATAAATAAGAAACTGGTAAGTTACACAATGGCTTAAACTCCCAAATTTACTGTTTTTCTAAACAAGTTAAAATTGTTCTCAGACCAAATGAAACTGTGATATAATCTAAAATTCATTACATAAATATGAAGATCATAAATATAAAATGCAGTAAGTTTATGTGTGTGTGTGTGTGTGTGTGTGTGTGTGTGTGTGTGTGTGTGTGTGTGTGTGTGTGTGTGTGCATGCTTTAGATGTAATGTTTATATGTGAAATAAATGTCTTACAAGAATCCAGGAATGAATTTCAGAATGGTTTTATGATACAATAATGATATTAACAGCTTTATCTTTTTTATGAATGCTCACAATTATTTTGTATCATGGGAATCCTGAGAATTAGAAAAAATTATTTATCGTCTTATTTAATATCTTAATTTTTTTAATAAGTGTTCACAAGTGCTAAGCCTGAGATTAAATAAAGCTTGTAGTAACAATTAATGACCACAAGGTGGCAACAAGAGGGACTCTGTTATGCTTTTTTTGCACGTTCTTAACATTCTAGAAGTTTCTAAAGGCAGTCGTGCACTGATGTCGTCACTATTATTATGTCAACATTATTCTTACTGTTAATAGTATTATTAATAGTATTTTAATATTTTATATCTTTTTTAAAGTATAACTTTATTAAGAGTTTGAACTAGCTTTAAAGTTCAATGTGAAATGCATAGATAGTTGTGGTTTCCTAAATCAGTGGTTCTCAGCTCCGGTCCTGAAGAGCCACCTATCACACACACATACTGTACACACACACACATATATACACACACACACACACACATACACATATATATATATATATATATACACACACACATACTGTACACACACACACACATATATACACACACACATACTGTACACACACACACACACACACATATATACACACATACACATATATATATACACACACACATACTGTACACACACACACACATATATACACACACACACACACACACACACACACACACACACATATTAAGGAACGGCTGAAAATAAACTGGTTAAATCTGGTGTGTGTATGCGGTTCTGCAGACCTGGTTTGACCTAAACCTTGAATTATAAATGAATATATTAATGATGTTCATAACTATTATTTCCTGTCCTTTTTTAGCACCTTAAAACAACACTTATCAGGGTTTTTCTTTTGGACTGAGAGAATAACCAGTAATGGAGGACTATTTTGTGTCCTTTTCTATTACCTTAAAACAGAACTTGTGAGTCCCTGAAGATAGCTTTATTTATTTATTTATTTATTTATTTATTTATTTAGACTGGGGCGATAACCAGTAATGGAAATCATTCTAAAACATCATGGGCCGCTAATGTAGTGCTGATCTCTGTTTCCGCAGCCCTGAGCCAGACAAAGGCTTACGCCACAGCCTGCCACTGTTTACCTCCCAACCTTGCAGGTGATACCAAATTATACTGCTTGGTGACAGAGGCAACTGTGTTTAAACAACTTGCCCAAGGTTATTCACAAGCTGAGTGCTCTGACTGCTGAACCAAACGGTCTGTTGTTTCTACATCTTCCTCACAAAAAGTTATATTATAGTTTAGACTAAAGCAAAATCTGAGAAATTCTCCAGAGGGATAGATCCCTGATAGAGTTTTAAAAAGTTTTTCCGTTGCTTTTGGAGAAAATATGAGTGTAAGATAAGAGATTAAGATAAGATTTTTTTTGTCTGTATTTTACGATAATTTTGAGTTATGTAATGAGATATGACGTATGTGACATGACATACAGTATATGGATATAGGATGTCGATTAAGAGTTGGAGGATAAATACATTTGGCTGATATCATGACCTCAACCAAAATCATACAAAGGTCAGAAGTTAACCCTGTAAAGAAATTGCATGCAATAGCAATAACTGAAGTGTGCAATTGCATTTTACATATTATTATATTGTTTGCAATCAATCATAAAGTAATATAACCTCTGTAATCCAGAAGATGTATCCTTTTCCTATCAATTTGTCTAAGTGCAGTGATTTGTATCAGAATGAGCCTAGACATGTACATTGAATCAATATATTTAATTAATTTTAGAATTTGTTTATTTATTTATACCATATACTGTATAGCTAAGCCAGATATACAACTTACAATCCAGATATACAACCCTAACTACTTAATGTTTTTAATAATATTCAAGAAAACCTTTTTTTTCTTACTTTTGTGTTTTGTAAGACTTTAATGTTTCACATCTGTTTCCATTTCCCAGCAAGCATTCACCATTTATACACGTTCCTGTTTACATTCACCTCCAGGGGCAGCTTCAGCTCTGAAAAATGAAGCCCCAAGTAATAAAAAGAAATGTCAAAATGTTCCTCAAATCCAAAAGCAAATCCATGATTTGGTCTCCATATCTAAATTTTTCATTCATGACAAATGTACAGTGTGAATTGTTACATAAATGGTCAAAACAATTACAAACTGCAAATTGTGAGGGTTGCCCACTAGAGGGCACTGTATTTAAGTTGTAGTTTTTGTATGTAGACTCAGTTTCCCAGAAGGCTACTCGGTCAGGTGACGCCGATGATCACCTGAACTGAGGAAGCTCATTAGCATTGTTATAAATACCTGTTTGTTCTGGGAAACTGGGTCGAGCATTAATTTCAGTTCTGTTGAGTGGGTGTTGTTTTAATGACAGTTGGCCTTTTTGTTTATGGAGCTTTAAGTTAAGTTTGTTTATATTATTATAAGATGTCTTTGTCTCTGTGTCTCCTAGCAGGATTAGCCTCTAGGAGAATTAGCCTTTTGTGTTTACCCTCCTGTGTAAGTGACCCCCATTGTATGTTTAGTTATTAGTCTGTGTAAATACTAATGAGGGTGATACTAACCTGGTTAGATCTTAGTCTGTCTAGTCTCATCGTCTGATTAGCTCTTAGTCTGTGTAGGTACTAACCTGTTTAGCAACTAACCTTCAGAGTTCTTAGTCTGTTTCATACCTAGTCTGCTGTGTACCTTGTATGTTTGTCCCTTGGGTCTCAGGCTACTAGCCTGTTTAGCCAGTAGTCTGATTAGCTACTAGCTAGCTTAGCAGCTAATGAGCATAGCAGCTAGTAGACCTAGCTGGGACTATAACGCTGGGGCAGGCTGACTGGGGATAATCAGCTTGCCCCATGTCAAATCTGGAGACTGACCAGTTCGCCAGCGCGCGCCACAGGGGAGGCTCCAGAGAACCCAGCCATGCCTAGAGAAAGCCCTCAACACGCTCTCCAGCCTCGTTGGCAACCGCCAGGGTCCAATGGAGGAACCACAGCAGCCTACATCGCCGGACCTCGAGGGCGGAACCAGAGAGTGCTTCCATCGTCACCCGGAGTCAAAGGAGGAAGCAGGACTGCATCGGCCGCCCGACTTGGAGGACGACTCGGTGCTGCCTACACCGGCAATCCAGCACTGCCTCCGCCGCCTGGCCTACAGCATCGATCCGGTGCTGCCTCCGCCACCCGACAACATCGTGAGCTCACCGCCGCTCAACCCAGAGGACGAGCCATTGCTGCCTCCGCCACCCAGCCTCGGGTCTCAGGCTACTAGCCTGTTTAGCCAGTAGTCTGATTAGCTACTAGCTAGCTTAGCAACTAATGAGTATAACAGCTAGTAGACCTAGCCAAGCCTGTCTTGTTTGTTTATCCCTAGTCTGTGTATGTTTTTTTTAGTTTGAGTTTTCGTTATAGTATGCTCCAAGTTCAAGCCAACTTCCTTTGGATTATGATTATTAAAGCCTCTTTTGTTACACCTCATCCCCCTCTGTGCCTATGCCTCACCATGCCCACAGTCCAACATCTAGCAGAACATGACACAACTCAAGAGCTTTATCATTTATGAGCTGCTTGATTGAATAGTGTTTACTCAGTCAAGCAGTCCAGAAAATCTCTTGCATTTACATTACAAATAACATCCGAAAACACATCCGTCAGGATCCTGGGAAAATGTCTTTCACCAGGAATCTCGTATGGACCCAATATAATATATAACATGGATACCTGGCTTCCTTTAACAACTTGTCACAATAAATCCAATTATCTTTCTCACAGGGACTTTCTATTTTAGCACATGTACCTGACAATTTGTCTCACACACATTTCTTACAACTTCTGTTTTTCTCTACTGTAGCTACCGATAGCCACCGCACTCCACAATGCAACACATTTCTGATATCTTGTTTTTCAGTTCATGGTTTTGTTTGCATTAGCCTTAGACCTAGTCCTAGATGTTTGCTGCTGCTTGGATTTTGTTTGTTTTTGGGTCATAGGAAGTCTGTCCCAGGAGACTTTAGGCACAAGGCAGGGCACACACACACACACACACTATAATAGCACAGGGCACAGGAAGGGCATGAAAACCACTCAGACCACTCAGAGGCAGGAATTGAATCCTTGACCATGGAGGTGTGTGGCCACAGTGCTAACCGCTACAGCCACCCTCATATACAGGTACTCCTCAAAAAATTAGCATATTGTGATAAAGCTCATTATTTTCTGTAATGTACTGATAAACATTAGACTTTCATATATATTTAGATTCATTACACACAAACTGAAGTAGTTCAAGCCTTTTATTGTTTTAATATTGATGATTGTGGCATACAGCTCATGAAAACCCAAAATCCCTATCTCAAAAAATTAGCATATGATGAAAAGGTTCTCTAAACGAGCTATTAACCTAATCATCTGAATCAACTAATTAACTCTAAACACCTGCAAAAGATTCCTGAGGCTTTTAAAAACTCCCAGCCTGGTTCATTACTCAAAACCGCAATCATGGGTAAGACTGCCGACCTGACTGCTGTCCAGAAGGCCATCATTGACACCCTCAAGCAAGTGGGTAAGACACAGAAAGGCATTTCTGAACGAATAGGCTGTTCCCAGAGTGCTGTATCAAGGCACCTCAGTGGGAAGTCTGTGGGAAGGAAAAAGTGTGGCAGAAAACGCTGCACAACGAGAAGAGGTGACCGGGCCCTGAGGAAGATTGTGGAGAAGGACCGATTCCAGACCTTGGGGGACCTGCGGAAGCAGTGGACTGAGTCTGGAGTAGAAACATCCAGAGCCACCGTGTACAGGCGTGTGCAGGAAATGGGCTTGGTTGCAAATTTTGCATGTCATTCGGAAATCAAGGTGCCAGAGTCTGGAGGAAGACTGGGGAGAGGGAAATGCCAAAATGCCTGAAGTCCAGTGTCAAGTACCCACAGTCAGTGATGGTCTGGGGTGCCATGTCAGCTGCTGGTGTTGGTCCACTGTGTTTTATCAAGGGCAGGGTCAATGCAGCTAGCTATCAGGAGATGTTGGAGCACTTCATGCTTCCCTCTGCTGAAAAGCTTTATGGAGATGAAGATTTCATTTTTCAGCACGACCTGGCACCTGCTCACAGTGCCAAAACCACTGGTAAATGGTTTACTGACCATGGTATTACTGTGCTCAATTGGCCTGCCAACTCTCCTGACCTGAACCCCATAGAGAATCTGTGGGATATTGTGAAGAGAAAGTTGAGAGACACAAGACACAAGAATCTGCAAAAGGATTCCCGACCAAGTATTGAGTGCAGAACTGAACATAATTATTTGAAGGTTGACTTTTTTTTGTATTAAAAATACTTTTCTTTTATTGGTCGGAATATGAAATATGCTAATTTTTTGAGATAGGGATTTTGGGTTTTCATGAGCTGTGCCACAATCATCAATATTAAAACAATAAAAGGCTTGAACTACTTCAGTTTGTGTGTAATGAATCTAAAAATATATGAAAGTCTAATGTTTATCAGTACATTACAGAAAATAATGAACTTTATCACAATATGCAAATTTTTTTTGAGAAGGACCTGTAATCAATTATCTTTATGCTTAATTACAGGATAAATGAGGCAAATCCTTATCATATTGAGTTAATATACAGAATATTTAAGTGAAAGTGGAAGTGCAATTTCTGAATTTCATTAAAGAATTCTGAATTTCACTCATATATTAAGTTTCTTAAATGTGCTTGTATAATTTATAAAATGACTGAACTGGCTATTTCCTCTGTTTATTGAATAAAAATGTGGTATGTGAATCTTTTTTCCTAGCTCAAAAATAAATAAATAAATAAATAAATAATTAAGTAAAATAAAATACAGAACTATGGAATGCAGAACATAATGATAAAAAGGAACATCCAAACTAGCTGGAAAGAAACTTCCCTATTGAAACCATCAACCCAGTCACATGAACGTCTTTTGCTGAGAGTGAAGTTTCTAAGTTCTAAGGACACAACATTTCATTGTCTGGAAAAAAAATCCTTTATTCTGACATGATATAATAAACATCATGAATCTACTTTTTCACAATACACTTACTGAATGTTCTTGCAAACCATGTGCCTTCTTTTTCTCAGCCTCTAATTGCTGCACGGTCCACCCACCCAACTTGGTTGGAAGGAAGTGACCTGAGTGGTGGGAGAGCACTGAGAATAGCATACTTGTTAAAGCAGAGCAGCCATGGTGATGGTTAGTTCCACTGTTTTCTCTTTATTCTTATTTTTTTTCTTTACATTTCAATCTAAATCTCAAAGCCACGGTGAGTCTTACTTTTTATATCTCCTTTAACCTCAACAATATATTCCTAACATTGTCAAAAAAAGTCAACATTTTGTTCCAGATAAAATTATAGTGCAAGTAAAATATGCAAAGCATCCAGTAAGGAGAACAGAGGGACAGCCACTGACTCTCAAGTGCACAGCAGAGTATGAGGAACAGCACTGTGGAAGCATCTCGGTCATGTGGTGTATTTCAGAGTCAGAAAACACATGTCGACCCTTAACGGATCTTAATAGATACTTGATCCATTTCAATGAGAGTGAAATCAGCAGGGAAACCTTGTTCAAGCAACGAGATGCTTTTGTAAAGTTCATGCAGCTAACTCTCAACGACACTGGCTTATATCAGTGTCAAGCCATATGTCAGAGCACTGGGGCCATAGCTATGGGACATCTCATCAATGTCACTGTAACAGGTATGAACTTTATCTATAGCAAAAAAAAAATTGTAAAAAGCTTTTATTTTGTCTAAATATTTAAGTAAATACAGTGTACCTAAAGTGAACTTAGATGACATGAACATTACAAAAGAAGCATGCATAAAACGTAGGTTTGCCAGAGCCAGTTAAAAACAAGCTTATTGTAGGCCTACTATAGTTCAACGAATATATTGTGAAAATATAACAAGCTGCTGATGTCATGCAATTTAATCCAATTCAAATAAAACAATCAAAAACATTTTAACATATTACTTTTTTCTGCCTTTCACCTAAATATTTATGTCATACACACTTACGAGTCTATCAGTTGAGATTCAATGTTTCAATTTCCGTCAGCTTAATTAATTGTTAATCAAGAATGAATGAATTCTGTTTAGTTTTTCTTGGCCTTACAACGTATAAACTATTTGGATGATTCACCTTCCTTAATGATCTCGTCAGGTCAGAAGATTTGGAATCAGACGGACAGATGCAGTGTGGATATGTTTCTTCTGACCATCAGCCTCTTCAACCTTTTATGGATTCATAAAATGTGATTATTTCATCTTTTTTGAGCACCACGTATAGAAGATTATTAAAACTACTATTATTATTATAATTTTTATGATATGCTCTGTGTTTTTCATGCATTATGATGTTGCATTGACCATGTTGCTCTAGGGCATGTGTATTAATACATTAAATATGCAGTAATCTCTAAAGATAATTCCGCTTGCTATTTGTGTACTGCTCATGAGCTCAACAGAAAACAACGTGGACGTTTGTCAGGGTCCATGCCATCTAGATAAGCAGTTACTTACAGGTTTGATCTGCAAAACAGACTATTAGTAAAGGTTGAAAAAAAATAGTTTCGCCTACAACACCTATGGTTTATTAATAGCAAAACCTCTTCGTGGTTGTGGTCACTTAAGCTGCTGTCTGTTTCTCACATGCAAGTCTATTTAAAGGATGAGTACAATTCAACAATCTAAATTATTATTATTATTATTATTATTATTTAAATCAAGCTTTTTGTTCACCTTGCTCTCCAATTCCTCTGTGCACCTCTTACTCTGTAAATGTTTTTAGGAAAAGATGACATCAAGTTTGAAAGAGAATTGGAGGAACTGAATAAGGCAATCTGTCAAGCAAGATCTTTTCTCACTGGCATTTTTACCAGCCACAGACCTACAGTATACTGTATGATTAATGTGGATTTTAAGGTGTTTTATTGTGTTATATTAGAAAACTGAACCCGGGGTTTTGCAATGTTAAAAATTACTCATATTTAAAAGAAATACCAGTTACCCAGGTAGCATGCTTGTGTAGTGGTTCGCGCTCCACCTCCAGGGTCGCACATCCCGGGTACTGTATGTCTGCATTGGGTTTGCATGTTCTCCCTTTGCTTTTCTCCAGGTACTCGGGTGTCTTCCCATAGTCTAAAGGTTGATTACCACTCCCAAATTATCAGTAGTGGGTGTGTGTGCGCGCGCTATGATGTATTGGCATCCTGTCCAGGATGTAACACACCTCGTGCCCAAAGACTCCTGGGATAGGCTCCAAGCCCCAAAGACCCTGTACAGGAGAAGATGAATGAATGAACCAGTTACTTTTTTGATACTACTTAACAATAGCAACAAAGAAAAACTAAGCATGTGTAATCAAATGTGTGTATTTACAGTCGGTTTTTAAAAAAAAATGTTCGCATTAAGCACGGGTAAAAAGTTAGAAATGACTGCATTAATACATTACAGAAAATTATTACATTTCTTGAATGCAAGAAAAGTTCTTGAAAGTGACTTTAATAGCGCTGCCATGCTCATAACCTCTTATGGCTTATAAAAGTGAAAAAGGACACTGGGTAGGTGTTGCTGTTTCAAATGTCAATAAAAGGAGAAAAAGAAAGGTGTAGCAAGCCATTTCTTCAGGGATTAGCAAGAGTAATGTATTTTACAAAGTATACATGTTTAAAAATATATACATATATATATATAAAAGATGACACCAGGAAAAGTCATGACATTGTGTAGTTTGTAACAGCACTGGATCCTCCAAGCAGATTCACCAGGTTCACGTGTGACATGTGGTTGTTCGCTTCCTGTATTTGCAGATGCATGGCTGCACAAGCGAAATTCTCTCGCTCACTCGTCTATACCACTTTAATTTGACTACATTTATACACCAAGTTTAATTAGCAATATTCAGCTCTGGAAAAAAAAAAAAAAAAAAAAAAAACAATAGGAAACCATTGCAAAATAATCCGTTTGTTTTTTCCTTACAGGTGCCTGTATTGGGGAGATGAACAGTTTTTCATTTTTTTCTTAACTGCCGACAATATTTTTCCCCCAATATAACTATTGTTATTTAGAGTGTATATTTAAAGGAAATGACAACACAACAAAATAGCACAAGATCATTTGGGATTTGAAAAGCTTTAATAACTCGAATAAGTCAAAATGCAAATATTTTGTCAACAAAATGTCTTAATGCTTTGGCTAAATAACATTAAATCACTTTTTGGTGGAATAACCCCTATTTGCAATTACAGCTTGTGTGTGTTTTGGCTCTCCACCAGTTTTTCACATTACTTTTTTGCAAAATGAGTGGTACAGTATAACGTTACCCAGAAGCTAACAGCTAAGCTTTGCTTGATGGTTTGTGGCCATCCATCTTCCTCTTGATGAAATCCAAAAAGTTTAGTTTTCGGGAGTAAATTGCAGTTGTCTCCTCCCCCCCCCCCCCACCCCCTCCAAAACTGTGAAGATTTTGGATAAAGCTTTTCAGAAAGTTAATACAAGAACATTATGGGGTTTAACCACTGGTTTTGCTTTTTCCACTGTTCATCAAGGATAATCATATATTTGCTACATTTACTTCTTGAAGTGTACACAAAATCTAATGAGTCAATAGCCATCCATCATGTTTTTTCATATTTTGCTTCCACAGAGTCAGACTTTCTTGTATTTTTAAATGTAAATTAAAGTCTCTTTGGAGCAAGTGCTTCTTTCTTTGATGGCCAATGCCCATGTAAAATTTCCTTGACTGTAGACATTGATATTAGTGTTCTCTGAGGTTCAAGTAGTTCCTCGGTTTTTTTTAGCAGTTTGTCCAAAACTCAAATTAACCCATCTGGTACATACACTGATCACAGGTCAACCACTTTCTTCCCTTGGCTGTTTGATGTTAACATTAACTGAAGCTCTTGTTCTGTATCTGCATTTTACTGCTGCCACAACATTAACTGATTAGATGACTACATAAATACTTTTGTTTCTCTAAAAAAAGGACAGTACTGTACATGCAATTTTTTTTTTTTATATATTGTATACAAGTTCTGGTACAAATTACTCAGTATCACAAATCTTCCTGGTCTTATCTTTATATATTTTTGCTTTGAACTGTATACTTTGTTACAACTTTGAGATAACTCTAGAAATCATCAACAGAAGAAAAAAAAAAACCATGGAACAGTACAATAAAGGGTGCAATACTTGCTCAAGTCTTATAAATATATATTTTTTTACTGTTTATACCATTGGATCAGTTTAGAACAATCATTCAATCATCCTTATTTTACAAAGACAAAAAAAAAAAAAAAAAAAAAAACTTTTCTGGTTGGTTTTCCATGACTGCATGGTCCTTTACAGGGAAGTAGGAACACAATCAGTATTTACAAGCCACTAGATGGAGACAAGGCATTTTACACTAAGCCCTGACCAAGTCATCGTCCACTGTTACAATACAATGAGACGTACAGATGTGCAGTTTCATTTGATTTAGTTTATTTACCCAGTGCATTTCATTACAGCACAGTCAGCAGTGTGTCTTAATGCAGATTTAAATAAGTGCATATTGTCCTTCCATATAGAAAAATATACTCAGAAGTAGGTTCTTTAAAAAAAAAAAAAAAAAAAAAAAAAGAAAAAAACTCCCAAGTCATGACAAAATGAAAGTACCTTAGAATAGTTCACATGGGTTTATAAGTTTACAGGTATTATCCATATATTCCATCACCTTCTTTCATCTGCGTCCAAAATGCTTCTTAAAGGCTTTCAGAGACTTCGCCATCATTGGTGCCACTCCTATGATCAAAAACATTGAAGAAAAAATAATGAATCAGTAAATTTAGATCCTTACAATATTATTCAGTGATGTTAAAATTAATCTTTCACCGCTCACATGCACCTAGAGAAAATATGCAAACTCCATTCACACACCCGAGGCAGGAATTGAACCCAAACCGCCCCTGGAGGTGCAATGTGACCATGCCAACCAACAACCCACAGTGCCACCCAACTTTACACCATGAGAAACCCAATATAAATGTGACGATAATACAGTATAAATTGAAATATTCAATAGCCAATTTTAACTACTTGGCTGGTTGCACAATACACAACAGACAGAACAAAGAATGGCCAAGATGGCGGAAAAGAAATGTTCCTCTGAAAACCAGCAAACATTTACATTATGCTTGATTATTGTGCAACTCTTTGAATGCTATGCTTAATAGAAGACATTATGTCTCTCGCCTTAAGGAATGCATTTTTGCAAGAGTAAACAGCAGTAAGCAAAAATAATAATAATAAAAATAGTCTAGTCTTCTATAAAGTTTTATTATATACTATACTAAAATCTATACATATACATACTGGTTTATTATTTTATAGGATTGTTTTCCGCCTTCCAATGTTTGGTTGTATCCTGCCAAAGATGGTTTGGATAAAAATGGGTATATTATATATTAGCTTTAAGTAAGAATTTATAATAAAAAGGAGGACCATTAATTAATGTTACCCAATATTACTGTTCATTAATAAATTTTAAAAAAGTAAATAATTTACTTTCCTGGAAGCAAACTACTCTAAATTTTACATGAAAATGTCTAACAATATAACATACTATCAAAAGCGACACTTGTAGAACTATTTAGAACAATTCTCACATTCAGCCTCTTACGAAGAAAGATCAATAGACATCCTTGTTCTAAAACAATACAGATATGAACACCCTCACTCACGTCTAATCCTGCGTGGGTCCTGGGGCTGACTGGCTCCTGATCCAGTGTTAAAGGGCTTAGGAGTCTCAGTTAAGCCAGTTCTACCTCTATTCTCGGTAATTCTTCCACTGAGTAAAAAGAGTGACAAAAACCATGATAATGACTTTGGGATCTTTTCTCAGTTTGACCCAAGATAGTTTAAGATTTGCATAAACAATGACATGTTAAAAAGTCATTACAAGTAAAGCAATTTAAACTACAAAATATATTAAGCATTGGGTCAATATAGTCCTTGACTAGTTAGTACAGGAACAAAGTCCAATAGTTTATCATCATTCCTCGTAGCCTAGGACGTACACTGTGACTACACTATGTATGCATTTATTCCATAGAAATCACATTCTTGACCAAAAACTCTGTGCTCTAACATTATAAAAGGGGGGATTGGGATAAATAAATAAATAAAGTGTCTTATTTTAAAAGTTAATTTTTTAAGTGATTCTCACTTTTAAACCACTCAAACATATGATTAAAAATCTGAATTACATTAATATAGATAAAGAAATTGATGGCACCTCAATAAAAGTATGAAACCCGACGGATGATTAAGGCTGACCTGACTTTCTCCGCGGCATGAGGGAGCCCAGGGCCTGCTGTGCCATGGAGTTCCTGCTGGATACGCACGTTTCTAGGTGGCTTGGCAGCTGAATGAATAAACGCCATTTTCACCTGTCTTCCTGAGGAGGAGCCGAAAACACATCACAGCTGGAAAAACATTTGACAAAAGAAAACAAATGCTGCACAATAAGGATCACATAGTCCAAACTATTTTACTCTAAACCCTAATTAATTTACTGCGATTACTTTATTGAAAACAAAGTGGCTTTTTATAATGTATACCATGTACAAGTTTGGGGACAACGCAAAAAGAAAGAAAACTTTCTTTAAAAGACAAAGGCTTTAAAAGACCAGGTAATGCTGAGGCCTCAACACATACCGTGATGCACTCACACCTCAGGCGGTAACCAAAAGGTCATCTGATGGTCAAGCTTTTACTGGTCACATGACTGACAGCTGAACAAGTATCACACACTGCACTTTCAGCGTTAGATAAAAGCCTGAGTGCAATAGATTCCGGGGATATTACGCCAGCACAGGTTAACCTCACAATACAACACAATTTAATTTCACCACAGGTTCACCAACCTATTCATAGCCGAAGCCAACAGACAGTCAGGCCAATGCCAGCAGCAGCCTATTTATTAGCTGTCCAAGTTATTAAGCAAAGACTCCAATGGGAAGGACGCATCTAAACATTAGGTATGATTAGGGTATACCAACAACATTCACCTTTGGGCTTCCCAGAGTGAGCAGAGACTATGCTCTTGGTGAGCTCATGGAATTTGCGTTCTCGTTGTTCAAATAGTCGGAGGTACATTTCTCTCCAGGACTCATATTCCTGCAATATGGCGTTTCTAAAGTCCCTGATGCAGTGCCTCTCCCACAGATGATCCGTCTCACCTATGTACACCTGCAGGGCAAGAATATGAAGGACCATAGAAACAATGAAAACAAGAAGGACTAATGGGAAAAAAACTACAGGAAAAAAAATGCTAACTGCAAGGACACCACACTGACTATGGGCGGTGGTTGTGAAGGGAATTTATTAAAAATTATGCTCAATTTAGCTTTTTTTAATCTTCAACATAAAAGAAATATAAACTTAAACAGTAGCTGACCATTATATGAAACAAAGACATTCATATATACTAATAAGGCTAATATTAGATTTCACATTAAGCTAACTTAAATTGAACATGGTCACCATGCCT
The DNA here is from genome assembly GCA_030522415.1 of Channallabes apus. NCBI lineage: Eukaryota > Metazoa > Chordata > Actinopteri > Siluriformes > Clariidae > Channallabes > Channallabes apus. Next base: position 34,523,816 of record CM060118.1, read on the forward strand.
AGAAGAACAAAAAAACAAAAAAAGGACATAGCAGTTTAAATGATTTGAAGCCCCTACAGGATTGCATTCTTCAATCCGCAGAAGCTGATCCGGTGTACACCGCTCCAGCACAGGCTCCAAAATTTCAAATGGCACACCTCCAATTTCATAAAGTGCTACAAAGACAAAAGAAGAAGAAAACTCGGATTCTTGTCATTTAAATGATGAATGTCAAAGACACTTAAACAGATCACTCACAATCAATGTTGTTCTGTAGTGTTCGGATGCATTGCTGGTACAAGGTCATCATGGTGGGAAGGTACACAACTTTAGTACCAGAGTATACCTGCATCTTCTTATTCAGCCGCTGACCAGTGAACACTGGGGCCTCTTCACAAACCTCCGCAACTTTTTCTTCAACTGCAGAACCCAATACAAACATACACTGTATGAACATCTTTACACTTGCAATTAACCAAGTCAGTACAACTGAAATCAAATGTCTGACTGAGGGAAAGAAAGATCTATTCTCCTTAGCCCCGACTGTGGAATGGTTCCTAGTACCAGACAGACTGGTTTGACTATTTTATAAATTTCTTTTCATAACAGACTTGAGTTAAAGTCTTTGCACACAACTGTGTAAAGGAAAATAATTTTATTTTAAAATAATAAATAGATAGGGAGTCAAGGAGTGGCAGGTTAAACCAATTAAAGCACTTTATAACCATGATGAGCATAAAATGCATCACAGAATGTACCGCACAACAAGAGGCTGATCATCTAGAATGGCAGAAGATTGCATCAAGTTCCACTCCTGTCAATCAAGAACAGGGAATTCAGTACAAAACTGCACTGCTGAAAAATGGGAAAAGACCAGATGATGTTTCAAGATCTTCAACTCTAATAGTCTGTCTGTGGCAACTGCAGTGTCAGTTTACTGTTCGTTCCTGACAGGTGTGCCAGTACTGTAAGTAGACACTAATAATGTTTTGACTAGCTGACTATATATGAAGAACCTTAAACCTCTGCTAGCACCCCTAATAAATAAATACAATGATGAATAAAACAAACCTTTCTTTTCTGTAAAGTACTGATATTGAGAAGAATCCTCACACTCTGGAGAAATTGTGGGTAATGGCACATTAAGCAAATCCATCACACATTTCCTTGAGGCCTAAAGAATAAAATGCATCCAATCAAAAAAATAAAAACAGCCATAGTTTACAAATCATGTATATAATTATCCTGTATAATTACCACTGTAGTTGGGGCTTCTGTAATGGATTTTCGTAACTTTGTGTGGGAGTTGTATGTTTCAATATCCTGTTTTTGGTAAATCTTAATGCGCTTCGGGTTATTTTCACACAGCCTCTTCTTCCGTTTCGAAATTCCAAGATCATAACTCAAATAGTCCTCAAAAGACATGGACGGTGTTTCAAAGCCATCACTCTCATCGTCCTTCATCATCTTTGATGCTTTTTCTTTCCGTTTCTCATATTTTCTACCCTTTTTTCCATCACTCAAATTGCTTTCTTCCTTCAAAGAACTGTTTTTGCATTTTGTGGATATTTTAGGCCTAGCTTTAAATGATAAATCAGAAATGTTATGCTTGCCTTCATCCTCTTGCTCTGCTTGCAAGCTGGTGGTTGATTTCTCTTTTGGCTGGAAAGATTTTCCATTTGTGACTGAACACTTTGATATTAAGCCCACATTAGAGTCCTTCTTTGTGACATCTTTTTTGTCATCTACGCAGTCTTTCAATTTATTTGTGGTTGGCTTCACTTTACTTTTACCATCATCATGCTTTGAAAGTGTGCATTCAGAAACTGAGTTTTCATTCTTCGGCTTCCTTTCGGAACGGAGGGCTTTCTGTAAAGCCTGAGTCTTTTCATCTTGGCCCGTTTGTTGATTTTCAGTTTTAGATGGTTCCTTCGGAGTGGCTGGATGATCCTGTGTAATACTTAAACATCAAGTAGGAAATGACTCATTAAATCAAATAATATTGTAAATATCTTAAAAAGTATTTTTTTTTAATACCTTACCTTGGACTCGGAACCAATTTTTTCCATCGATGCACTAATGTTTTGGCCACTTCCCCTGCATCATCATGTTTGCGAAAGGAGTTTACCACCTTACCAATCCCAGTCTCCTAATTACATGAGAAAATTTCAAGTTTACATTTAGAAGCCTGAAACAATGTCAAATGAATAATAATGAACATTTTATATAATGATAAATTACATTACGGTTTTCTTACAGCAAGAATTTCAAGGGTTATATCCAGTTCTTGAAGCTTCTTCAAGGTCTTCACAAGCTGCAGTTAAAAGGAAAGTTATAATTCTAGAACGTTTGTGTTCATGCTGTGAATCGTTTGAAAGAGTTAAAAAAAAAAAAAAAAGTTTGTATTTGATTAACTTTTTTTTCCTAAACACAGGAATCCAACGTACTCTATTTAAGGCCTGTAGCCAAGTCGGTGCATCTTGACACTTCAACATAAAGCTAGATTGTGCTGAGCAAGCAGTCACTATGTATGGCAAAAACCACACATGCAGCTACTCAGCTGGCGACGTGCTATAATTGGGTAATGGCACTTCACCCTACTAAAGGGGTTGGAAAAGAACAGGAAGCATGTGTGTGCAAAGTAAAAAAAAAAAAATAAAAAACTGTAAATATTACAAGGATGTGAGTTTTGTTTTGGGAAAAACATGTGACAGCAAACACTGACCAGGTCATTAAGTCACACAGAGCAACTAATCGCTTTACTGCTTTCCTTTAGACTGACAGCTGGACAGGCAGCGAGACAACTGCTGTGGTATTTTTAGGCCTGGGCACTAGTATCCCAACCCCCTTTACCATGTCCCCCTTTACAGTGTCCCCCTTTACCATGTCCCCCTTTACAGTGTCCCCCTTTACCATGTCCCCCTTTACCATGTCCCACTGGTTAGGAGCAAAAAGACAGTCCACCTGCAGGAGGACACACCACAAACCTCCCCACTAAACCCAAAGCAAAACTTAACCCTGGATTCCTCACCTTTATACAGCAGCAGTTTGAATATCAGTCTGTCTGTTAAACACTTGTGTGAATTTACACCCGGACTCTTGTTTCAGCTCCACCAGAAGCCATGAAGTAAATGATAAACATTCGAGTTTGTTCCGCGAGACTCACAGCTGTGTTTTGAGCTGAAACACGTTTAATTATCATGTTTGTGCTGAGCTGAAGTGCGAGCAAAAACAATACCGTTTGTCCTTCGGTGCTTTCCTTCAGCTGAAGTTTCAGCTCCAACACTTTTTTAACGTCTGCCGGCGCCATGGCGGGTGACGGGATCGCGGCGAGCCGAGGAGCTGCTGCCTGCCGCCGGCATTTTTATACAGGCGGAGAGCAGCGAGTCCCGGAACCCCGGCGCCGCGGAGCCTCGCTGTCCTCAGGAAACAACACACCTGTCCAACACACCGGTCCAACCAACACACTGTCCAACCAACACACTGTCCAACACACCGGTCCAACACACTGTCCAACCAACACACGGTCCAACACACTGTCCACTCTAAGAAGGGATATATTTGTATATAAACACTCATTTACTCATGGCCTGATTATTGTATAGAGGGCTGGAGCCTACACCAGGTACAGTAGGTTAGGGCACAAGGCAGGTTACTCACCTGTTCTCCGAATGTTACACCTGAATCCACCTGTCCTCTGCATGTTTATTTTTATTTTATTTTTTGTTTTGTTGACCTAATTGTTTTCTACTTTAGTACTTTCAGTGTCTGTTTTATTCTTCTTCTTCTTTTCTTTTTTTTTCATCCATTGTAAAGTGTCCTTGAGCTCTGGAAAGGCGCTATATAAATAAAAATTATTATTATTATTATTAATATTAATTTGGGAACGCCAATTAGCTTAATCTGCATGTCTTTGGACTATGAGAAGAAACCAAAGTACCCAGAGGAAACACATGAAGCACAGTGAAAACATACAAAATCCATGCACACAGAGGCAGGAAGCAAATCTGGCTGGGAGGAGGAAGGCGACAGTGCTAACTACTAAGCCACTTTTTGCCACCTTTGTAATTAAATTTTGTAATATACAGGTCCTTCTCAAAAAATTAGCATATTGTGATAAAGTTCATTATTTTCTGTAATGTACTGATAAACATTAGACTTTCATATATATTTAGATTCATTACACACAAACTGAAGTAGTTTAAGCCTTTTATTGTTTTAATATTGATGATTGTGGCATACAGCTCATGAAAACCCAAAATCCCTATCTCAAAAAATTAGCATATCATGAAAAGGTTCTCTAAACGAGCTATTAACCTAATCATCTGAATCAACTAATTAACTCTAAACACCTGCAAAAGATTCCTGAGGCTTTAAAAAAAAAACAGCCTGGTTCATTACTCAAAACCGCAATCATGGGTAAGACTGCCGACCTGACTGCTGTCCAGAAGGCCATCATTGACACCCTCAAGCAAGAGGGTAAGACACAGAAAGACATTTCTGAACGAATAGGCTGTTCCCAGAGTGCTGTATCAAGGCACCTCAGTGGGAAGTCTGTGGGAAGGAAAAAGTGTGGCAGAAAACGTTGCACAACGAGAAGAGGTGACCGGGCCCTGAGGAAGATTGTGGAGAAGGACCGATTCCAGATCTTGGGGGACCTGCGGAAGCAGTGGACTGAGTCTGGAGTAGAAACATCCAGAGCCACCGTGTACAGGCGTGTGCAGGAAATGGGCTACAGGTTGCAAATTTTGCATGTCATTCGGAAATCAAGGTGCCAGAGTCTGGAGGAAGACTGGGGAGAGGGAAATGCCAAAATGCCTGAAGTCCAGTGTCAAGTACCCACAGTCAGTGATGGTCTGGGGTGCCATGTCAGCTGCTGGTGTTGGTCCACTGTGTTTTATCAAGGGCAGGGTCAATGCAGCTAGCTATCAGGAGATTTTGGAGCACTTCATGCTTCCATCTGCTGAAAAGCTTTATGGAGATGAAGATTTCATTTTTCAGCACGACCTGGCACCTGCTCACAGTGCCAAAACCACTGGTAAATGGTTTACTGACCATGGTATTACTGTGCTCAATTGGCCTGCCAACTCTCCTGACCTGAACCCCATAGAGAATCTGTGGGATATTGTGAAGAGAAAGTTGAGAGACGTAAGACACAAGAATCTGCAAAAGGATTCCCGACCAAGTATTGAGTGCAGAACTGAACATAATTATTTAAAGGTTGACTTTTTTTGTATTAAAAACACTTTTCTTTTATTGGTCGGATGAAATATGCTAATTTTTTGAGAAGGACCTGAATATACATACAGACACAGATCAGCCATAACATCAGCCTTACCACCATGTAAACTGAATAACACTGGTCAATATACACCAGCAAATTGGTGACAGGATTATTGGCACCCAAGGCTACCCCTGTTAGCTCCCATAGAAACTTTACTAGATGCCCCAGACAAACATGTCCGATCCGCAAAAGCCCCAGCATGCAACCGACAGCACCCAAAGAATCTCCTGCCAACATCCTTGTACCAGACACTACAGCACACCCTAGACTCTCCACTGAGCCACAATCTGATGGGTCAGAGCTGCCCGAGTGACACAAGGGAAACCCAAAACCTTATTTGTTTTAATGTTAACTTCAAGACACTTAAAAATGTTTTTTTCTCTTACACACACTGTGAACTGTTGTCAAGACAGCATATAAAGCGTGACATATATGAGAAAAGACTCCATAGGCCACCTTATTTTCTATAACCCTACCATGATACAAACAAAACACAAATGAAGTACCCTATCGTTCAAAAGTTTTAGGACACTTTCTAACTCCATGATTGTTCCTGATGTTTATTTCTTTCTACATTGTAAAGCTGAAGGCGTCCAAAAACTGCATGAATCTCCTTTGAACAGTTGATATTGAGATGTTTCTGCTACTTCTGCTCTGTAAAGACTTCATAATGCCTCTAATCTGAGCTGCTTTTAATTGGTCATTTTTCAGGCTGATAACTCTAAATGAACTTCTCGTCTGCAGCAGAGGTAGGTTTTGGTCTCGTCCTCCTGGGACGGCCTTCATGAGAGACAGTTTCATTATGGTGCTGGATGGATTTTGCAACTGCACTTGACACAATACTGTTCTTGCAGGAACTATTACAGAAAGGCCGACCTCTGTGTCTTACAATAACAACTAACTGCTGTTCTTCTTGTTGTTACGTAATTACCTAATTCCATATGTGTTATTTTATAGTTTTGAAATCCACAGTATTGTTGTAGAATGTAGAAAATAAATCACTAAACAACAAACAAAGACATTTGCAAGTGTTCTAAACCTTTTGAACGGTAGTGTGTAACCATTGTTATCATGTGGCATAAGAAAAGCTGATATTGGACAAGTACTCTTACTAGCCCGCTATAGTTCTTACTGTGTGCTTCTCTGGGATGAACCCCATGCAATTTTTTTTATTCATTAATTTTTTCATGAATTTGCTAGTGCATTGAACTGTACTGAAGTGTACTAAAATGAAAAGTGGGATTAATAATATTCCTGAATGGTGTTTATGAATACTACAATTAAGTGTATACATGTTAAGTGTATTAATTATTAGCATTAAGAATTATTAGAAATATGTTAATAGAGTCCTTAACTTTAATCATTCTCATGAGCTTGTTCTACAATGCTTAATTATCGTTTTAAAAATGATATCTATATGCATATAAGCAATATTAAACTACTTGAGTCTGTATGATCTGTAAACATTCCTGACACCATTAATGAGATGAATTGGGGATGTGTGACATTAAGGTGTAAAGTGAGAGGTCTTCTCACTCAGTGGAGGGAGGAGGGGTTCATCTTTGACCACCTGACCGGAGCAACAGCGTCTCTCTCTCTCTCTCTCTCTCTCTCTCTCTCTGCGACTGTCTGTTCTACTCCTGCACACCAACGTGGAGGTGCGAGTCCTTCCTTCACCGGCATCCACTTCATCTCGACGTAGGTAAGCAAAAGCGCCTTCTTTATTTTTTTTTTTACCTGCTTAAAATGCTTAAAAGTAAATCTTAAATCCTAAACTCAGCAGTGTTGCTTTCTTTGTAGTTATAGCTAAACATAGATCTTAGAGAACCAATAAAAAAACCTTGCAAAATGTTGTTGCAAAGTGTTGTCTGATCTTTAGCCAATAAATTAAGTATCTCAGTTAATTAATAAAAAGACTGATGTTATCTGTTATAATACACTAATGACACTTTCTTGCTCTTGACAGAGCTGCTGTCGCATGTGAACACTGTTTTAAACAAGCTGGGACGCAAATTAAGGCATGGCAGTTTAAAAGAAGCTGATCAAAGATTGTTTATAAAGTTTGCTACATTACATACAATATTAGATTTATACAGTTAAAAAATGTAAAAACATCTTTGATGTGCGCACGCGGTTGTACGCCATGACAGAACGTCTATAAAAGGACTGTTAGGGTAAACGATCCAGGGCTGCTGCTATTCCTGGACATCCTAGTGATAAGCTGTGACAGATGCAAAGACAGGCATGTTGATGCCCAATATCTTGCGATAGCAGCTCTTTAAAGAGGACATTCTGTTTTTTACTCAAATGTTGAACTAACAATATTCTCAGATATAATGATTGGTAACAGTATAAACATATAAAATGTACACATAGTTGTAAAAGCCGATACATAACGTTATCTGTCACTTAGTTGAATGTGGACTTTTATGTGGCATAAAAATGCATAAAGAATGAAAATCCTATATGTATTTAATACTCAATTTATGCAGGATATTTGTATAGTGATACAGTTCTGTAGAAATTATTCTATGTTAATTGTTCTATGGAGAACAAATCTTCAAACCAGGTTCTGGTGTAGCTTTACTGATGTCGGAAAAGCTCAGTGAGCAAAATCTTTTGAGCTCATCTGGAAAGCTGAGAAAGAGTACCAAAATGATCCTAGATGTTCATCATTCTTCTTGTCCCTGACAATAAATAAAGATGACAGCATTGAAAGACTGCTCTTCGGTACCGCCTGTCCTAATATTCAGCATGGAATTACGCTGATTATGATGTACTGTCTTCATTTCAAAATACTCCATCAGGGCAAACTTTGTTCAGCCACAGGCTAGCCACCATTTAAACTAAACATGTGTGTAGGCAGATCTCTTGGGACACAAATGGGACCCAGCATTTGCAATAATATGTCACACATTTCAAAGAGAATCTACATAAAAGGTCACTTTTATAGAAATTTTGATGAAAGTCTTCGGTTTAATTTTTAAATGCTGTTGTCTTTTAGACTTAATGAGAAGATGAGCTCTTGTGTAAATTGCAAACTGTAATTGCTGTGTATGAATAAGGAAATTCTGAAAAGCTGATTGAATTTCAAATAAAAGGAAACACTTTTTAAAGTAAAAGTTTAATAACATAATAACATGCATAACTTTTTTTAAATTTTCATCTGCTCTAGTTCTAAGTTGGGATTTTGTGGAACATCGCTGTCATAGCTGTATAGATTTTTACCATCATGTGATAACTATACTACCTGTACTTTACCTTGAAAAAAGGAGATTTACCTTTTAATAGTTAAATTGAAATATATTCCAATGGTTTTAAACATCATGAGACACAACTGTTCTCTTATCACATTTACTCCCAACTACATTGTAAGATTCATATATGAGGACCATTGGACCTTACTCTTCAGTTCAGTAGAAAGAAATTTTAAGGGACACAATATTAGAGTTTTGATCTTAGAAGGTTAATTAAATGGCGCCAATCATGTGGTTAAAAATACACAAAAAAGTACGAAATCTCTTCACTTGATGCTACATGGTAGTAAAAATAAGTATGTTTACTGCAATTACATCATGCTAATGATAATAAAATAAAATAAAAAAGAAATCAAATGGTTATTAATCATAAATGTTAACAGTTCTCTGACAATGTCTTCTAACATTTTCCCCTTATTTTAGGTCTGGGCTGTGACCCCCTGCTACAGTCATGGCACCCAAAAAGAACAAGGCCGCAAAGAAGAATAAAGCAGACATCAATGAGATGACAATCATGGTGGAAGACAGCCCAATCAATAAAATCAATGGGCTAAACACTCTTCTGGAAGGTGGCAATGGCTTTAGCTGCATCTCAACAGAGGTCAATGACCCTGTCTATGCCCCTAACCTCCTGGAGGGCCTTAGTAACATGAGACAAGACAGCTTCCTGTGTGATCTGACAATAGCAACCAAGTCTAAATCCTTTGATGTGCACAAAGTTGTTATGGCATCTTGTAGTGAGCATATCCATAGCATTCTCAAGAAGGATCCAACCCTTCAAAAGATTGATCTCAATGAGCTGTCCCCAGTTGGTTTGGCCACGGCCATCACATATGCCTACTCAGGAAAACTGACCTTGTCACTCTACACCATTGGCAGCACAATCTCAGCAGCCTTGCTTTTGCAGATTCACACCCTAGTTAAGATGTGCAGTGACTTCCTAATGCAGCAGATAAGTGTTGAAAACTGTATGTATGTAGTCAACATCGCGGACACATACAACCTAAAAGAAACGAAGGAGGCAGCTCAGAAGTTCATGCGTGAGAATTTCATTGAGTTCTCAGAGATGGAGCAATTCTTGAAGCTCACCTATGAGCAGATTTGCGACTTCTTAACAGATGACTCCTTGCAACTACCCTCAGAACTCACAGCCTTTCAGATTGCAATCAAGTGGTTGGACTTTGATGAGAAGAGACTGAAGTATGCACCAGACCTGTTAACGCACATTCGCTTTGGCACCATTTCAGCCCAGGATCTGGTCAGCCATGTGCAAACTGTTCCTCGGATGATGCAAGATCCAGAGTGTCACCGTCTCCTGGTGGATGCCATGAATTACCATCTGCTGCCATACCAACAAAACATCCTGCAGTCCAGAAGAACCAAGGTCCGTGGTGGCCAAAAAGTATTGCTTACTGTCGGTGGACGACCTGCCTTGACCGAAAAATCACTCAGCAGGGACATTCTCTATAGAGATGAGGACAACATTTGGAACAGGCTGGCTGAGATGCCTGCAAAAAGCTTCAATCAGTGTGTGGCTGTCCTGGATGGCTTCCTCTATGTGGCTGGTGGTGAAGATCAGAATGATGCTAGGAACCAAGCAAAGCATGCTGTTAGCAATTTCTGCAGGTAAATGTTTTCCCCATTATGTTTCTGTCTGTTTTTTAGAAATTGGCTCAAAATGACTGAGTAAATTAATGTAATTTTTCCAAACCAGATATGACCCCCGATTCAACTCATGGATCCATCTCACCAGCATGATTCAAAAGCGTACTCATTTCAGCATCAACACCTTCAATGGTCTCCTGTTTGCTGTTGGTGGACGCAACTCAGATGGCTGCCAGGCTTCAGTTGAGTGTTATGTCCCATCCTCTAACCAGTGGCAGTTGAAAGCACCCATGGAGGTACCAAGATGCTGTCATGCTAGCACGGTCATTGATGGCAAGATCTTGGTAACTGGAGGGTACATCAACAATGCCTACTCCAGGGCTGTCTGTTCCTATGACCCATCAACAGATAGTTGGCAGGATAAAAACAGCCTGAGCACTCCAAGAGGCTGGCATTGTGCAACCACTGTTGGCGATCGGGCCTATGTTCTTGGTGGTAGTCAGCTTGGAGGGCGCGGAGAGAGGGTTGATGTCTTGCCAGTTGAATGTTTCAACCCTCATTCAGGCCAGTGGAGCTACGTTGCCCCCTTGCACACAGGAGTGAGCACTGCAGGTGTGGCCGCACTGAATAATAAGATTCACCTCCTGGGAGGATGGAACGAGGTAGAGAAAAAATACAAGAAATGCATTCAGGTATACAACCCCGACCTTAATGAATGGACTGAGGATGATGAGCTGCCCGAGGCTACAGTGGGCATCTCATGCTGTGTTCTAAACATCCCCACTCGCAAAACACGAGAATCCAGGGCTAGCTCAGTATCATCTGCTCCAGTCAGTATATAGGTGACAGGATAGGATGGGGGAATATAGCTATCTTGATAATGCATAATATACGTTAAGCTTTTCCTTCCAGCTGTGAAATATTTTTCACTCTCAGGCCAACCATACACATTTATAAAAAAAAATACAACACATTTTTTTATAAACAACACATTTTTTTACAAATATATTGTAATTTCAGTTTCATATTCTGTTTTAATTTTAGCAAGCAACGCATATTAAAACAGTATATAAAAGTATTATTTCAATGTGGATAAAATCTGGATTGTTCAGTATGCTAAATGGATTTGCAAGTATTACAATTTTTCAAATTATAAGAACAACAAAATAAAATTAAGTTTTGTTTGGAGATTGATTTTTTTGTGTTGTACAAACAGTGGTAAGAATTTTCTGAATGAGTATATTTAGGCATAATTCACCTAACAGTTTTTTTTTTAATGGGGCCAAGGCTTATAATTCTGTAATCAGCCCTTTCCAATAGATTTTTTCCGACACTGATGCAGTTGACGATACATCATGAAGGGTGTAGAACATGATCTCAAGTCACAAAAATATGATATTTATGTACTAAGTTCCAATGAAGCCAATAATATACAAAAGGTATTTACCGAAAAATCTAACATATTCTTCACTATTGATGAACATTAAATCTTGTGCTTTGTGATGCCATGATAGGTTATGTTAAAAATGTAATGGTGTTGAGAACTAAGCATTTCACTTTCAGTCGTCCTACCTGCTAGGTGTGGGTGTAATAGAAGCAGTTTACTTTCCCATCCTACACTTTAATTGACAGTAAACAGTAAAATGAAAAAAAAAACAAGAGCCTTTAATAGAATCTTTAGAAAAATCAAAGAGGGAAGGGTCGACAGGAATAGTATGTTGTGTAAAATGACTAAGAGGTTAATGGAATCAAAGATAAGTGCCTGAGCTGACTACACAAGTAGTAATGATTTATGATTATTCCTACCAGCTCACGTATTAAAATATTCATAGGTCCTTGGAAACTGAACAATGTGACAACTGCACAACGACAGTATTGTTTTTAAAATGTGACTGATTTGAGAAGAGAAACATTTGTATTTATGCTGATTCATTGTACATGTTCTGCATATTTATTAAAAAGTTCCTATAAAATGTTGCTGATGTCATTTTTTATTAGTCTTGATTTCCTGATAAACTTATCACTGACAGAATGTCTTTCCCAACTTTCCACAATAATACATGTTACTTTGCTTCTTGACTTTCTTTATTCATATTTAATCAAATTCTTGACATTTTGTGAACATACTGTACAGTCAGGTCCATAAGTATTAGCATTTTTGCCTCTGTACTGTACACCACCATACGTTACGATAAATTTAAGTTCAGTAATTATCCACTTAAATGGATAACCTTTCGGTGCTGCTGAACTAACCAGTGCATTTCTTCCTTTTAGAAATGTACCAGATTGTTGAATTGGTCAGTCTTGATGCTTGTGGTATGTCTCTGATAAATTTTTAATCATGGCCTCCTTCTGTTGCATTGGACTGAATATTGAAAGGTCACAGGAACAGTTAACAGATGCAAATTTGCTACTTGGAATCAACTCCAAGTCTTTTATCTCCTTAATATCTGAAAGTCTACACTCCAAGTACTGTACATCTTGATTTCTTTATTTCTCATCCACTGTGGTGGTGTAGAGAAGGGATAAATATGTAGGATTTCGACGCTGTCCAAATACTTATGGACCTGGCTGTACAGTATATGTTGAAAGTAGTGACTCTACAATCCAAGTTTGTATTGAAAATCTGAGCTCTTCTGATGCTGAAGGAGTTTAAACCAGCTGGTAAGATGGTCTACCAGCATTTCTGTTTTTGGCAGCTGATTAGAACAACAGGATTTTTTAGAGGGGTCAATATGTAGAACTCCAAGGACATTTTTATAGAATGTGGCATGTAAACTCATGATATTGGGCTTGAAAGCATTAATTAATTCATTTTCTGTACAGCTTCATCCTGTGTACAGGATCATGGGAACCTTGAGACTCCCAGGAGACTTAGGGCACAAGGCGGGGGACATCCTGGAGAGGATGTCAATCCATTGCAGACCACACACGCACACACACACACACACACATTACGGGTAATTTGGGAACACCAAATTGGTCCGATCAAGCTTTAAGGTTTTAAGAGGTTTCAGTAATTCTTAAATTCGCTTAGGAATGTTGTTCAAAAGACAGCACAGTGGCTTAGGGGTTGGCACTGTCGCCTTTCACCTCCAGGGTCTGAGTTCGATTCTCTGACAGGTCCAATTCCCACCTCTGTGCGCACAGAGTTTGCATGTTCTCTCTGTACTTGGTAGTTTCCCCTGGGTGCTCCAGTTTCTTCCCACAGTCCAAAGACAAGCAGAATAGTCTAACCGGCATTCACAAGTTGCCTGTAGTATGTGTGTGATAGATTGGCACCCTGTCCAGAGTGGACCCTGTCTCGTGCCCCCACCCTAGAGACCCTGTATACAGGATTAAGCGGTATAGACGATGAGTTCTGTTAAAAATAATAATCACCTAAATCACTGGGTTTAAGAAGAAAATAAACCCACCAAAACGATGTGTGTTTTTTTTTTTTTTAGAAAATACTTTTAAATCAAAGAACTAAAGGACGTTTTTGCAATGTCATGATGAGCGTCTGATTCAGCACGAACGCCGTTGTCTTGACAACAGCCTACCGACGTTGAACCAGGCGCCGGGAGAAAAAAAAAAAGCGCGGAGAATTGCTTAGTCATGAGATGACGTATGGCGGCCTATCGCGGTCACGTGGCCTGTATCAACGTCGAGTCTCTCGCGCGGGGGAACTGTCCTCAAACTGCACTCGGCTTCTCAGTGTGTGCACGAGGGAGGTACTTTTGTTCACAGGGATCTGCGTAAGCCGCGCGTGCAGCTCCGGAGCCTCGGTGTCGCACGCAACAGCACCGCTGTCACTCTTCTGGCTTTTGTCGCCTACAACTGCAGGATCTGTTTTTAGAGAGCACGCGACGTATAATCACGGAAAGGCCTCCCTCGCTCTCTATCCCTCTGTGTGCTAACAGGCTAGTGAGTTTACCTCAGTGTCGCTCCTCTTCGTCGCGCGTTAGCGGTTTATTCATTCTTTTATCGCTGAGGTCAGGTTTTAATTTCGTCATATTTCAATAGCACCGAATAAAGTCCCTCGCGTCGGTGAGTCTCCTGTCTGTGTAGGAAAGTTTCTGCCGGTCGTGCTAATGGGCTTGCTGTCTCAAGGTTCCCCGCTTAACTGGACAGAAACCAAGAAATATGCCGACCATGTCAGGAAACACGGCATTCTGCAGTTCCTCAACATCTACAACAAGGTGAAGGACAGGCAGAAGGATGTGCTAAAGTGGGGAGATGAGGTGAGCAGTGACGTTATTCTCTCTAAAGGCAGCAGGGTTTGTTTTAGTTTCATATTCAAAGCCTCGTGTTGGATATTTAACGTGTAACTCGGAAACAAAGTTTGGACAGATTATCTTTTCTAAAACCAAAGATCAACGTTAGTGTTTGACTAAAATCATAACGGTCCCCTCCTCCGTGTTACAGACACAGGCTAAAAACATACCTCGTGTCCTCACTCCCTACCTAGTGTCCTCACTCCCTACCTCGTGTCCTGTGGTCCAGGCAGATGAGACTGGACCTGTGCAGCAGGTGCAGAGCCCCAGCACATCCCACAAAACACTTTTACTAGATTCAGTACAAGTATATTGTGTTTGGGTTTGCTGAAGTCACTCAAGGTAACATCAACATAAAGCACTTTTACAAACCAGTGTGTGATAACATCGCCTTGCTGTCATCTTTAGTTAAGTCATGGATACTTGCAAAGGGTTTCAGATTTTCTTTTGGAAGACACAATTTAACGCTACACTAATGCACTTGGTCTTGAAGTTAGGCTTTAAAGTGTTTAAACCCACAGTCACTTCTTTTGTGTACGTGTATGTCAGTCAGTCGCACTCTGTCATTATGATATAAAGACAAGTTCTGTGATAAATCATATATATTTCTTGCAAAATTTCAGTCCTTAAGGCGAGAATTTGTGAGATGGAGCGTTTTCCCTTCACTGTATTGCCTTAAGGCAGCCCGATGGAGCTCTTGTGTCTCTCCTTCGGGTCTGTGTGAACAGAGTTTGAATGTTCTCCCCGTTCTTTGAGGGTTTCCTCCATGTGTATTTTCTTAAAGCTACAGTAGAACATGCAGTTTTTGAGACTCTGCCTCCCTCTGCTCTGTCATCCTCCACCTAATCCTTCACTTAGTTCATGATGAATGTGCAAACGTAAGTATGTCCTTTTTGTGTTTTTTGCAAGGACCTGATCGTTCTCCTTTATGTTTACTGTTAAAACAGCTAATTTCTTCTCAGTCCTGAAGGACATGACGCATATTTTTTTATGGTCAACGCAGATTGTACACACGAGGAGAAATAACAAGTGGCCTGGATATCCTCAAAAAGGTTTTGGAAAGTGGTTTAATATGGTCGTGTAAAACTGGTGGACCGTGGTCCAGATCTGGAC
Source organism: Channallabes apus (assembly GCA_030522415.1). Classification (NCBI taxonomy): domain Eukaryota; kingdom Metazoa; phylum Chordata; class Actinopteri; order Siluriformes; family Clariidae; genus Channallabes; species Channallabes apus. Next base: position 34,539,310 of record CM060118.1, read on the forward strand.
TGACAGTTCTATCCGGACCCTGATGCTTTTCCGATAAATGAGAGTAATTAATATAAGAGCTTATATTAATATAATCCTATAGAGCAATCTAGTGCTTTTTTTCTCTTGAGGTGGCCATGGCTGTATGCACCAATCAACATGGTAAACTCTCACGTTGAATAACTGTGTATGGACAGAGTGCAGAAGAAATCAAAGCACGGCAGATCATTGCCTGCCCCAAGTAAAGAAAAGTAGATAATCAAAACCCGAACCTTCAAAGATGAATGGACAGATCAGTATATGTGTTTTCTTTCTTTGAGAAGTTTAAAAGCAGTTTGTCTCGTATGTTCTAAAACCTGGTCGTAACAAATCAGCAGTGATGTGAAAAGCCATTTTGAGACAAAACCCACAAAAGCAAACATTTGTAGCTGTCCGAGGTGAGGGCATGTAAAACTTGTGAACTGAGAGCCTGCCCTGACCAAGCAACCAGAGTCTTTTTATATTCATTTACATCTCAGCAGCGTGCAAAGGAAGATTCATCAAAGATTGTTGTTTGTATTCCATGCAAATACAAGGAATTATACAAAGTCATCAAAGTTCAAATTGATTCGAGTAGGCAACCTCCCAATCTGGCAACACTGATTGCTGCAGAGATACCAGTAGAACTGATGTGAGTTTGGGTGTTGATTAAAAGAGACATTCCCCTGTAATTAAGGCTGAATCCCATTTCTACCCCTTACCCCTTCACATAGCCCTACCCCTCCGTTTGGCGCGTTCACGTGAAGGGGTAGGGGTGTCTCATTTCTCTTTTGGTTGGAGGGGGAGGGGGAAGGGGAAGGGCCAGATAGCCCTCCAAACGAAGATTTTTCAGGACCTCACTTCAAACGAAGGGCTAAGCGAAATTTTCAACATGGCTGCTCACTCGAGCAAACAGACCCATAAATGTAAATTTTTGCCATAAATAAAGATTTTTATGACAAGTTTTCATTATATGTATATTACCTCTAGTCTTGTGTTTGTGTTTATGGTGATGTTCTGTAAAGAAATGTTTGCAAAAAAATCGCTAAAGTTTGCTAGCGGCTAGCACCGATTGCACGATATTACAAATATATATTTTATTTTTATATATTTTTATAATTTATATTATGTATAGGGATGAAATACGGCGCGAAAAAACTTTGGGAGTGAGTAATCTCTCTCTTATTGCAATGTGTGATAAACATCGGCGCATGTCCTTTAACGTAACATTAGGAACTAGTGACAACGTATGATGACGTATAACAGTGTTGTAGTGGTGTCCCATTTCTTAGGGGAAAAATTTAAACCCTTCCCCTTTCCACTTCGTTTCAAGGGACAAGGGGAAGGGGTAGGGGAAGGGGAAGGGGTAGAAAATAGAAATGGGATTCAGCCTAAGTCTCATTTAAAAACTTTTAGAAGAGAAGTAGAAAAAAAGTTTAGTAGTGTAGCTTTAAATTAATTATACAGAAATGTTTGGAATGTTTTTCCTCTTGAGCGTCTTCACAGTACACTTTTTCATATCCATATTTCCTTATCAAGTATGCAAATCTATGCATGTTTAGTTATGCAGGATATTGTCCATTTGGAAGTTTACTTTAAGTCAGAATTTGTGTGTGTGTGTGTGTGAGAGAGAGAGAGAGAGAGAGAGAGAGAGAAGTTTGTGGGTTGTATTTCAGTTACTTTACACAGCGAAATGCAAAAATGTTGGAAGGGTTTCTTTTAACTGAATGAGTAAAAATTGCAAGCTCCTAAAATATGGGACATAAATTCATCTGAGCTACACAACACATAACATAAGAATGTTGTTACGTGTGCTGAGTGCACACTGGAATGTTGTTAGTTTTAGATTAATCCCCTGGCCAGACAGTGGACTCGGTGTTGAAATAAGAGATAATAAAGTGTGAAGGGTCAGTGGTGTCCTATATTGTTACTTATTAAAACTTTGCTTTAAAATATCCGAATAGTAGATATATAAAACATTATCTGATGTATTGAAGTACAAAAGTCAGTTGAAGATTAAACTGGCACATAATTTATTAGTGTCATAGTTTATGGTTTAAATCAGTTATTGTTAGGTAAGATAAACTTAAGATAAACGTTGTTATTGCAATGTTGTTAGTGTAATATTAACACCAGCCAATCTAGAGATGGCTGCTAGGACAATTCCATGTTGAACTTTTTACACAGTTGTTTCCTCCCCCCACAGGTGGAGTACATGTTGGTGGAGTTTGATGCAAAAAATGAAAAGGCATGTCTGGTTCTGAATGGAAACGAAGTTTTGGAGACGCTGCAAGAAAAGGGTGAAATGGTCAACCCCAAGTGAGTCAGCGCTGCTCTTTATCATGTAAAATTATACTCGTTTCACCTGAGCTTGATACTACTATAATTATTTCCTTCAGTACAACACACTGTTCCTTAAGCATCAATGTTGTATGTACTTTACCATGGTCACAAACAATAATTCAATGTTGTGCGGCATATCCACCTTTTTAAAAATGATTGTACAGTAGTAATAATAATTATAGTAATAATAATAATAATAATAAGCAACTTCAAATCAAAGTGCTGTGCAAGGTTTTTTTTTTAATGTTTTTTTTTTATTTTTTTTATTAGCGTACTGTTTTTACTAGTCATGTATAAAAGAGTAAGGATGGAAAAATCAGCCCATGTCAGTGTTTGCACTGTGTTTTCCTGATAGGCCAAGCATTGTGTATGTGAAGAAGGTGTGGAGCCTAACCCAGAGCAAGGAAAACGACAGTTTTATAGTAGGGCAGCTGAAAAGTCTTAGCTTTCATGACTACCTCTCTGATGCACACAGAGAACAACTGCTGCCATAATACTACACATAAGCAGACACTACAACACTTTGCTTACATGCTTTTTCTTTCCTGTCAGGCTAATCCATGTACATGTTTTTTTTGCGCATGCAAATGTGAGTTTGGTAGTCTGCTCCTATTCATATTTGTGTATGTTTTGTGTTGAACCACAGTGATGAAGCGTAATGATTACCATCAAGATGCAAACATGTGATAAGCTGAAAAATTATGCCTGAGTTGATGAGTATCTTGTTTGTACTCTGCAGCCATCCGACACTGTGGAGGCCGGAGTATGGCAGCTACATGATTGAGGGCACTCCAGGACAGCCTTATGGTGGCACCATGTCTGAGTTCAATACTGTAGAAGACAACATGGGCAAACGGAGGAAGGAGGCTTCTTCTGTGCTCAATGAGGACGAGACTCTGTGCACAATCACGTCATTCCCCAGGTAGCATGGAGCAGACATGGAATACAGATCGTAACAACAACTCTTAATCACTTACATTCACTAGCAGTTGAGTTTCTGTGAAATATTTGACCATAATAATGAACGCGAATACTAGTTTAGTCTCAAGTGCTTTGGCTGTAACAAAAGGAAATTGAAAATTTGAAATGACCCTATATGGCCCAATGTTTATGAACATGAAATAAAAAAAATCTTAAATATCCATAGGTTATTACATGCCTCCCATTTCCAATGCTTAATTATTTTTAGTATACTCTATAGTAGTGGATGCTAACATGTTTAGCAAATATGGAAAAAATGTAAAAGTGTAAAAATGTGTCATTGTTTTTGATGTGATGTCTAGAGACCTGTAGCTTTCTGAATTATGCAAAACAATTCCTGCTACCTTTTATCACTCAGATGAGGATGGGTTTCCTGTTGGGGCTGTTTTCTCTCAAGGTTTCTTCCTATTACCATCCTATTGTGTGTTTGCTTGCCACCGTCAGCCTCAGCTTACTCATCAGGGACCATCTGATCATTTTGATTTCTACACATTTTTCACATCATATGAAATGTCTAATTTTTTTTCATTTTGTAAAGCTGCTTTGTGACAATGACCATTGTTAAAAGTGCAATATAAATAGAATAGAATTGAAGATGTATCTGTAGAAAATAATCAGCCCCTATCTTTTTTTTTTTAACATTAAAAGCATTGTTCTTATGGCATGTTTATAATAAAAATGTTCATGCCATTACAGTGAAACCTCGGATTACGAGCATAATTCGTTCCGCAAGTGGGCTCGTATTCCAAAACCAAATTTAATTTTGCCATAAGAAATAATGGAAACTTAAATGATTCGTTCTGCAGCCCAACAAAATAAATACATAAAAATAATTAATACAACATATAAAGTAAAAATAAAAAAATTAACCTGCACTTTACCTTTCAAAAAAGTAAAAAATTTATCCCGACAGATAAGTATGTGTGTGTCGAGAGTAAGTGGAGACTCTTGCTTTCAGCCCCTCCTGTCTCCCCCTTCTCATCTTACACAGTAAAACTTTCTCCTCTCGTCTGAAAACACACACACACATTAACGGAAAGACTGTTGTTCTATTCCAAATTATTAAAGCTTCTCCGCTTTATTTTAATGTTACTCGCAACAGCGTAACAGCCCGTTAATTTATGCTCGTGTAATGATGAGATGGACAAACTGCTCGATGCCGCCGTTCTTTTATTTGCTGCATTGTCGGGCTCAGGCTCTATATACTAGTTTACATCTCGCATTCGCGTTCACACACATCGGACTGCATTACCCACAATGCATCTCCCGCACTGGACTACACTTCCGTAAACAGCAGTCATAAATCAACATCTCTCTCCCGCTACACTGTAAAAAAAAAATAAATAGAAAATAGCAATAAACATCGCTAATGACACTCGTGTGAGTGCAAACTAGCAATCACTGCTTGTAAAGTAAAACAAACAAACAAATGAACCGCACCTTACCTTTGAGTGTGTCAGAACAGTGTGTGTGTGTGTGTGTGTGTGTGTGTGTGTGTGTGTGTGTGTGTGTGTGCGCGCGAGCGTGACTTGACACTGCCGGGTGTGTGTGTGTGTGCGCGCGCGCGCAACCCGACACCGTGCCGGCCATGCGTGCACGCGCACACACACACACACAGCTATTAGCTGAGGAAGAAAATGTTTTTTTTTAAACCTCTGTATTGAGAATTTCTTTTGCTTTACTCGCGTGACCACGTGTGTGTTATGAGAAACGGTACATTCGCTGAACACACACGCTTCCGAACACAAAATAAAATATGTTTTACACACACACACACACGTGGTCACAGTCTTATAGTAAAGAGTACACGCGTGCACGGATGTTGATTATACCAGTAAGAGACAATCACTAAGACCCAGCAGGGGAGACGATTACCCACAATTCGCAGCGCAAGAGAGAGAGAAAAACCATTGGCTCAGTTGTGATCACGTGACGCTCGGCATCAAAACAAGAAGCGCATGCGTGATACATGATACTCGGTGCTCATAAACCAAGACAACGCTCGTTTTCCAAATCAAATTTTATTAAAAATCTTTGCTCGTCTTGCGGAACACTCTTAAACCACGTTACTCATAATCCGAGGTTTCACTGTATATCTAAATTGACTAATGTGTAGACCGTTCATGTTTGATATCTGAACTCTGTCTTTCAGGTTAGGTTGCCCGGGATTCACAAAACCTGAATATAGGCCAACACCTGTCGAAAAAGGGGTCAGCAAATCCCTCTTTTTCCCTGATGAGGCCATCAACAAACATCCCCGGTTCAGGTCAGAATTCATACCTTCTTTTGCTTTAAGGTTTTTCATCTCCAGGATATTTTACAATTCTGTACAGGAGTGGACCCCAAGACGTTTATCTTATTAGCTTTGTGGAATTTGTATCATAAAATACCTTAAGGTATAGTCTTACAGCTGTTGTTTTATTATAACTGTGGTGCTCTAATTTTCTACAGGTGCATGTAATAACCAAGTTTCGTTGTTCATCTGTTTTAGCAATTTGACCAGGAACATTCGTCACAGAAGGGGGGAGAAGGTGGTGATCAATGTACCAAGTAAGTCAATATCGCTTAGTTTAACGCTGTGTGGTGTTCGTAATGCAGTTTTGTTGTTCAAAGAATAAAGAAACTCTCCCTCCCTGGGTAGGGAAAAATTAAAAATGTATAGAGAGTATGGCCGGGACAACAATTCGGCATGTTTATCGTCGTTGTCAATTATGGTGGCACCTGGTGAAAATGAGACTTTTACCCCCAAAAAACCCAAATCTGATTATCAAAAGTCTAGTCATTTTGTGCACACTCTGTACAACTGAAATTGCAGCATCAAAAAGCAAGCAGGTGCATCTCAAAAGGAAACACCCTGATGCTCTCTGACCTCAAAATGATGTGACAGCAACATAAGTATTTATTACAGTTTGTCTTCTTGTTGGTTGGTGTCAATGCCAGGGGGTGACAATTGCATAATTATCTGCGTTTTACAGACTTAACAGAGGGCTTCATTGAATAGAAGCCAACAGCTAATATGGCAGTGCTGTTTTCAAGAAGTTTGCTTATGTACATATAAACTAAACAACACAAATTTCCAGTACCTATTGGTATATATCCAGTACATATTGGAACGCATTTCCAGTTGGCACAAGCTATTATTACCCATATTATAACATTGTAATTAATGTAATGAGTAGTGTCATTAGGTAATTTATTGTTTAATAGATTTCAGCTTCTAATAAGTGAAATATTTTGAACCTTCTGAGTGATAGATGGTTAGAGAGAGAGAAGAGTTGTATTTATTGGCAAGTCAGCCAAAGCATCAGTAAACTAAAGACAAAATAATCAGTAAAAAAGGACAACAAAATGACTAACTGTTAAATTATCCAATTACCTAAAGAAAAAATATTAGTTAGTTGCAGCCTTCATAGACAGATGCAGTGGATAATTTGTGAAGTTCACCAGATAACCTGATCTCTATGCATTGTTCAAAAGTGAGGTGGTTTGAAATATCCATTGAGTTCTTACTGTGTGGGTGTAAGGCTATCCCAGATTCTTATAAAATAGAAATGTGAAATGTAGATTGTATTTTGTGAACCTGGGACCTTTTGGGGCGTTTGTATCTTTCTTTTCATAGTCTTTCACGATCAAAACACACCAACTCCATTCGTGGAGCCATTTCCAGAGGACGATGGGGAGGCAGCGAGAGCAGCCCTTCCCGACTGCATCTACATGGATGCCATGGGCTTTGGGATGGGAAACTGCTGTCTGCAGGTAAAGATGTTTAAGCAAATGAGAGCATCTTATCTTTTATTCTGGTAACAAGGCTTGTAAATGTCCTAACTGGTACGAATATTAACTCTTAGCTTTCATATACGACAACGTGAATAATTGTAAACTGTTCTGCTATTATTTAGGTCACATTTCAAGCTTGCAGCATCAGTGAGGCTCGATATCTGTATGACCAACTGGCGACATTCTGCCCCATAGTGGTAAATATTTTTAAATTTTATTTAAATCATGCAAATTCTAAAAAAAATTTTTGCAGACATGGGATACACAACATTGCTAACTTCAGGCAGAGATAACTTTGGCATTGTTTCTCATGGCTTCATTCATACATACCAACAGCCGTGACTGGGACAGCTGTAGTGTCACGAACTAACCCCGGATGATTAGCGATTAGCCGTTAGCCCTTTGTAGCGTGGATGGTAAACCCAAACGCGGAAGCAAGCGAGTAGGCAGGATAACCACGCGAATTAGTCTAAGGACTCTCCCAGAAGGGGAGCAAGGGAAAAACACACATTTAACCCGCATCCTATAAACACACACTCGAATCAGAAAGTGAACCCAAGAAAGTGAGGACTCACGAGATGGCAATCGAACAATCTGGACCGACATGGGCGAACTCAATGACTGAGCGATGTGATGCGCCATCTTGTTTCCTTTTATGCTTCTTGTGTTGTGACCGTACTACTTCCGGGTCCCAGTGCCGGTCACGGAGCGAGTGTGTGTGACATGTAGAAGGTGTGCAACAAATCTCGACTCATCTGGTATTGGCTAGATCTTTACTGATCACGAAATATGATCCAATCTTAAAGCATGAAGACAGAATGTAAACTGCAGTGTTCCCATCGTTCAGTTTAGTTATCACTGTGTCATGAATATCTACTTATCATTAATTCTCAGTGTCAGACTAAACACTTGTGTTACGACTGTCTAGGGGTCTGTGTCGTAGCAAACGGTGAGTGAAGGAGTCTCACTACCAAAGGGATTAGGAAATGGTGTTTCTTTTTATTTCTAGACAAAATGATAAGGGTTACAAACTTCAGAGGTTGACAAGGCCAAAATAATAAACAAAATGGTCTTCTTTTAAAAAGAACTAAATTTCTAAGTCAAAAGAAAATAAAACAAGATACACAAGGCTTCCCTAACTCCCTAACCAAAAACAGAGTACTAAATATATACAACAAAAGAAATGGCATCAACCTCCTACTGCCCTTAATATGATGAAAGTATTTACAATATTTACAACAATATTTACAATATAAACCGATGGCTAACAAATCCAAAACAGAATCCAAACTCGTAGTCGAAAACAGGCTTAAGGTCACATCAACAGTCAGACTAATAATTCTCTTTAGTAAGAAACTCGAATATACAAAGATCAACTTTAACAGAGAGACACACACAGTGGCACCAAAGGCATCTGAAAGGAGTTTGGGGTGGTCCTTTTATTCTGGTTGGTTGAGGAGATGAGCCAACCGCAGCATCCGGTGAATTACCTGGAGGAACACCCACCTGAAAGGCAAGCAAGTATCCAGAAAGAACAGCAGAGGGCAGAATAACAAACTCCTAACACCCCCATCCATAAAATAAAACATATTATGTTTTAAATGCTAATTAACACAGGATAGAGAATCAGCAATCACATTGTCTGTACCCTTTTTATGACAGATGTTCAAATTGTAACCTTGACAAATTAATGACCAGCGCATGAGACGATGATTGGCATTGGACATGCGTTGGAGAAATATCAAGGGATTATGGTCGGTGTAAACATTTACAGGTTGTACAGTGGAACCAATGTACACTTCAAAATGTTGCAAAGCAAAAATTAATGCAAGTGTTTCCTTTTCGATGGTACTATAGTTTAATTGATGTTTCAGGAACTTTTTTGAAAAAAAACTGATAGGATGATTTAAACCATCATTCCCGACCTGTAATAGTACAGCACCAGCACCGCTACCACTAGCATCAACTTCCAATAAAAATGGCTTTTCAAAATCAGGGGCAACAAGCACAGGGTTTGTACACAGCAACAACTTTAGAGCATTAAATGCAGATTCACATTCAGCAGACCATTTAAATGTGACTGCTTTTCGGAGCAGTCCTGTTAGAGGACTTTTCATTTATTTATAAATAAAGTTTAAGTTTGTCAGTCCTATGTTAGAAGGTCATAATCTTTTTCGTGCATGTTAATGCAACTTTGTGCAGTTTAGACTCTTGCTGTGTTGAAGGTGATCCATAAATTTTACTGTCAAACCTAGTAAGATTGTCACTGTTACTTTAACTGAAAAGTGACCAGGGTGTTAATTCAGCCGCAAGGACGATACGTTCAGATGCTGTTAGATTAGGGCAATGGGCTGCATGTCCTGTAATTTTTCCAAAAGCTTGTCGTATATGAGCGTGAATCATGGCAACTTGTGAGATTAAAGTGTAATAGGTACACTAAAAACAATAAAATGTCATTTTTCTAAATAGATAAAAAAAAATACTAATAAACTTCTGTGTTAATGATGAGGCGTTAATTATTCTCTTCCTCATCTCTGACCAATGATGGGCTTTTATCAAATAGGTTGATCATTTGTTGTCTGCATTTCCAACTTTCCAAATGAAAACCTCTTGTTGGCCAAATAAAGTGTCTCAGCCAGCAAACAGCTAAAATCTGTCATTGTTTTGGACATATTCCATTGGTGGGTTATTGATTGTTGTGGAAAGTGCTGTGTAACACAGTCTACCCTAGGAATTTGACTTGTTCTGGTGAGTATGAAGGTCATAGTATGTAAATGATTTCATTTTCATAATCATCAAACCACAGTGCCTGTGTTTGTGCCAGACTCATCCTGGAAGCTACAGTACCACTCCCACCAGGATAGAAACATTCTATAATAAAGCTGAAGGCAATCTGTCAAATTAATCAAATGATTTGCTGTCAGTCTTTGCTCTAAAGGATCAAGTGGAATTAATTTATAAAAGCAAAATGCTCTCACAGCATAATTAAACTTTCAGTTTTTATGTCTCCACGACTGGTGGTGAAGGATTTCTTTTCTTTTTTTTTTTCTTTTTCTTTTTTTTTTAAGATCTGCCTGACTTTTATTCTTATTACTGACACACGTGAAGAATGAGTGGTTGAAATATAATTGCAGTGAGCAGATGAACTGATTTAGAGATTGAAGCTGAAACTAACAGGATATGTCGGATGTCTGAAATAGTTTTTCTTCCACAGCTTCCTTCCTGTTTGAAGCATTTATAAAGGGTATTTTAGCCATACATACTAGATTTGTTGGTGATTGAGGTGTTCCTGTTAACTCTGTTAGTGTAAAGTTCTAATTGTTTAATGAATTTATGAACAATCTGTACTTATTACAAATGCATACTTTTTATACATTTGTACATTGTGTGTCAACTTTACGTAAACTTATTTACAAGTGGTTTGAAATTTCAGCTGTAAGCCCTTATCTGACTTTGCTGTGCTTGACCGGTAATTAACACGCACAGATGATACCTAACGACTGTAAATGCAAGAATCTCTCTCTTTTAATGTGGTAATCCTACAAACTGAACTAAGAGGTTAAAAGGTTCAAGAAATGAATTAGTAATGTATATCCTCATTTAATCTAATGTGTGACTTAATATTTTGTTGCCCATTAAATCTGTTAAGCACTTTAGATTGAATTACATCTTTATAATGTATCATATGTGCAGATGGCCCTCAGTGCTGCTTCTCCCTTCTACCGAGGCTACGTCTCAGATATTGACTGCCGATGGGGTGTTATCTCAGCCTCTGTGGATGACCGGACTCGGGAAGAACGAGGGCTGGAGGTCAGAGCAGCAGTTTATTTACAACTGTATATATTTGTATACTTTGTACTAGGGCTGCACGATATATCGAAAAAATATCGTTATCGCGATAATGGCATGCGCGATAACCATATCGCAAGGAGTTGCGATAAATACTTTATTTGCCAAGCATTTGTGTGTCCAAATTTGACCAATCAGATGGGCCCTTACTATGTTTATACCCGCTTATATCTTTATATATATATATATATATATATATATATATATATATATATATATATATATATATATATATATATATATATATATATATACACTTCATTCTGTCGCGAACTAACCCCGGATGATCAGAAGACTTGGCGATTAGACGTTAGCCGCGATTAGGCGTTAGCCCTTTATAGACGGTAAACCCAAACGCGGAAGCAAGCGAGTAGGCAGAATAACCACGCGAATTAGTTTAAGGACTCTCACAGAAGGGGAGCAAGGGAAAAACACACATTTAACCTGCGTCCTATAAACACACACTCGAATCAGAAAGTAAACAATCTGAACCGACATGGCGAACACAGTGACTAAGCTGTATGCACTAGTTTGTTGACTCCTCTTATACTTCCGGGTCCTAGTGCCGGTCGCGGAGTGTGTGTGTGTGAGACAAATAGTATTTTTTTATTTAATTTTTGTTTAATATTTATTTTTATAAAAAAAAAACAGGCAAACCAAAGAGAATATTTAGTTTAAAAGATGCTCTTGTTGTAAGACACTATTGATGAGTGTTACACGGTTACATGTAAATAAACAGTAATGTTTGAAAGTAATTCATATTGTGTTGGCAGGTTTATAGTAACAGCAAAGCAGAAGTCAGAATATCTGCTGAGGGGTTTAAGTCATTCATAGTGTTTTGAAGTCTAAATATTTGCAACTTCCTTGACATATAGTTTCTTTTTAGCCTGAATTAGATTTAATTACATCAGATGAATATCTATTACCTGTTTATTTTAGTATGATCATTACATAAAAAAAAAAAAAAAAAAGGCAATAATAAAAAAATGCATTTCTCTAGGGAAATGTTATATCGCAAGAAATATCGTTATCGCAATATTCAATAACAATATTGCATATTTTCCTAATATCGTGCAGCCCTACTTTGTACTAATGAAACTTGTCTGCACTAAATCAAGTTTTCTTTCCAGTAGTAAACGTCCCCTAAAGCATTTGGCCTATTTGATCATGCCTTACAGCCTTTGAAAAACAACAAGTTCAGGATCCACAAGTCAAGATATGATTCCATTGACAGCTACCTTTCTTTCTGTGGGGAAAAGTACAATGATATCGAATTGACGAAGGATGATGACATTTACAATCAGCTCCTTGATGCAGGTAAAAGGAAAGCAGGTTTTTACATTGATATTAGAAAGTGTTGTTGCCTTTAAAATAAGAGCTACTGTGTGTATAAATACTGGTCTATGTTGCAGGCATTGACAGATTACTGGCCCAGCACATTGCCCACCTCTTTATTCGTGACCCATTGTCGCTCTTTGAGGAGAAGCTTCATTTGGATAATGAGAATGAATCGGACCACTTTGAGGTACTTGCTGTATAAATTTGACTGCAAAATATTTTCTTTTTGAAATCGGACAGATTTTCAAAAATGATAAAACGTCTGTGTACGGTAACTTTTTGTCTTGTTATCCAGAATCTTCAGTCCACTAATTGGCAGACCATGAGGTTCAAACCACCTCCCCCGAATTCTGACATAGGATGGAGAGTCGAGTTCCGGCCCATGGAGGTGTGCTAAATTTCCCAAAATACTAATTTGAAAGTTAATAATATTTGGGGTTTTATTATTATTATTATTATTATTATTATTATCATCATTATCCAGACTAGGCATTGCAGTCATTAGGGCCTGTTTTCTGTAGGTAGCATCACTATCACTTGGTTCACAAAATATGCAAATCTATTTTTAAAACCACAGCATATGTGCTACAGCTGCTATAACTTGATTTGTAACCTGAGTATATACATGTATAATGTAAACATTTCTCTCACACACAGGTTCAGTTAACTGACTTTGAGAACGCTGCATATGTTGTGTTCGTTGTTCTCCTTACACGAGTGATCCTTTCCTACAAGTTAGACTTCCTCATTCCCCTGTCGAAGGTTTGTTTTTTTTATAATTCTCTAATTTTGTGTTACTAAGGCTGTACTGTTCCGTTTTTTTTTTTTTTTTTCTTTTCTTCTTTTCTTTTAAGTTTAAATACGACAATATTGTTTTAGGTTGATGACAACATGAAAGTTGCTCAGAAACGAAATGCAGTACAAGAAGGCCTTTTTTATTTCAAGAAGGACATTTTTAAAGGTGACCTTTTTTTTTTTGTATTTACTTAACTGACTCCACATCTATGAATTGAGAATAGAAATGCTTGTTTGTTGAGTTTGATTATTTATTTTAATAAATTTCCTTCAAGGCTGCAAACCATTCTTCGACTCCGCCTCCACAGCTGCACAAAATGGTGTCGGGACGAATGAAGATCACGAGGAGTACACACTGATGAGCATTGATACAATAATTAACGGCAAGGTAAAAATATTTATATTTTGTGGATTAAAGAATCAGTTCAACCAAGCATTGCAGGTGTGTTTAGCGTTAAAAAGTGTTTCTGGTGTCATGTAAAGTAAACATTATCTATTACATTTCTTCAGGAGGGAGTGTTCCCAGGACTTGTACCAATTCTGAACTGCTACCTGGAGAATATGGAGGTTGATGTGGACACACGCTGCACCATCTTGAACTACCTGAAGCTCATTAAGAAACGAGCATCAGGTATGCAAAGGGTTATATTTGAAATGCTAATAAACCCAATGATATTGCTGAATATTGCAGCCTATATGCCGTGCTGTATACACGTGTGTTCAAGTCAAACCGTGACTTTTGACTGTAGAGAGCATAGTTATGGATTCTTTTCAATTATATAGTGATTTGTTTGTGTGGTGAATGATGTATTAGCACGCTGACTTCAAAATCAATTTTATTAATTTATTAATAATATTGTTACTCAGTTATTTCACCCTTTTTTCTGCCAGTTGTGTGTGTGTGTGTGTGTGTGTGTGTGTGTGTTTGAATATTGAGCTAGTACAATGTTGCCATTCTTCTACAATCCTGCAGGTGGTGCACTATTTATATATACTGTATATACACACGCACTACCGTTCAAAAGGTTTAGAACACTTGCAAATGTCTTTGTTTGTTGTTTAGTGATTTATTTTCTACATTCTACAACAATACTGTGGATTTCAAAACTATAAAATAACACATATGGAATTAGGTAATTACGTAACAACAAGAAAAACACCAGTTAGTTGTTATTGTAAGACACAGAGGTCAACCTTTCTGTAATAGTTCCTGCAAGAACAGTATTGTGTCAAGTGCATTTGCAAAATCCGTCCAGCACCATAATGAAACTGTCTCTCATGAAGGCCGTCCCAGGAGGACGAGACCAAAACCTCCCTCTGCTGCAGACGAGAAGTTCATTTAGAGTTATCAGCCTGAAAAATGACCAATTAACAGCAGCTCAGATTAGAGGCGTTATGAAGTCTTTACAGAGCAGAAGTAGCAGAAACATCTCAATATCAACTGTTCAAAGGAGATTCATGCAGTTTTTGGACGCCTTCAGCTTTACAATGTAGAAAGAAATAAACATCAGGAACCATCATGGAGTTAGAAAGAGTTCTAAAACTTTTGAACGGTTGTGTGTGTGTGTGTGTGTGTGTGTATACAGGCCAAAAGTTTGGACACACCTTCTCAGTCAATGTGTTTTCTTTATTTTCATGACCATTTACGTTGGTAGATTTTCACTGAAGGCATCAAAACTATGAATGAACACGTGTGGAGTTACAGTATGTACAGTATGTTCTTAACAAAAACAGGTGAAATAACTGAACACATGTTTTATATTCTAGTTTCCCTTTGCTCTGATTACTGCTTTATTACTCAGTTATTTCACCTTTTTTCTGCCAGTTGTTGTTGATTGGCTAGTGTCACTATGATTGGTTCGAGACTGCAAGCATATCGCCATGTGGTTTTAAACTAACAGGTGCAAAATCAGATATCTATTTTATCTATTTATATCTATTTTATTATATATATATCTATCTTTAGACAGATTGGTGCATCTTTACTACCAAGTGGTTTTCTTAGTCATGCAGCTATGAGGTGTGTGTGTGTGTGTGTGTGTGTGTGTGTGTGTGTGTACTCCCACACATAGCCATGATTTCTTCTCTTGATTTGATTTACAATATAACTTCAGTAAAACTTTAAAGTGATCTCTGTTCACATTCATTCATCATTTTTTCATGACCACATTTCTTCATTCTGCCAAGTTGACGTTTCAGCAGCATCGTCCTTCCAGGTTTAAATAATGCATTGGCCGGTGGTTAACTTGGTTATTTGAGAAGCTCCTCACTGTGGCAGTTATAATAAAAAGATGTTGACCTTTTAAATGTTTTTATTTTGTTTTTGTTTCTTTTTTTTTGTCAGGCAGTGTATAATATGTTCCCTTCTGATTTTTTTACAGCATCTATTGATTGATTGTGTTGATGCTTTCCGTGTCAAAATCAGTTATCAGTGTTAGGACAGTTACCAAATATTACATTACAGTGCTTTTAACCTCAACTAACTAAAGTTGATCATCTTACTTGAGCTGCTTCACTTACTAGATTTGTTCTGGTATTGCCTTTGCAGAATAGCTAGTTTCACTTCTCTCAAGTAGCTGTTGCATAATATTCCCTGTTCAAGTGTTATAGGGCTTTTAATTAAACTGTGTTGTGCATGCTTCTAATTTACCTCAGGAGAACTGATGACCATGGCAAAGTGGATGAGGGAATTTGTTGCTAAGCATCCGCAGTACAAGAAAGACAGCGTGATAACTGACAAAATAAACTACGATCTGCTTTCTAAGTGCGACCGAATTGCCCAGGGGAAGGAGCAGTGTCCTGAACTGATTGGTGACCCAGTGAAAAGAGGAAACTGAGGCAGAACAAGAACACCATGTCATGAAAGTCCTTTGTGCATGATAACTGTTGACCAAAATGTTTAACAAGAATATAGAAAAACAGAATGTTCCAGACAAATTGATGATTTGGACTATAGATTACAGGACAATTGTTTGTTTGTTTGTTTCTTTGTTTGAATTTGTATATATGGAATTTTTATGCTTCTCAGAATCAAAATTATTTTAATAACTTTAAGATCAATGTTACTTGGATCAGATGTGTATATTTAATTTTTGTTTCTGAGTAAAAGAGTCAACTCTGTGTATGTAAATGTAGCAAAGATTTGTACATTAGTAAGTACTTTCCACTGGCAAAGCATTCTATACATATTGTTCCTTCTATAAGTTAACAAGTTTACATAAAATATTGACTTGATAGCTTCTGCTCCCATAAATTGTGTAACCTTGAATGTTGCTATATTTTGTGTAGATTTTCTCCATATGCAGTTTTGTTTTTACTCTGGGGAAAGTTGTGGCATTTTACGCTTGTCAATGTAAAAACTGCATGTGGCTTAGTGGTTTGTGTTTGGTATGATGATTGAGACCACTGTCAGTTGATCCTAAAGACAAAATGTGTCAGGCTAAATCAACTCTCTTCAGATTATTAACTAGATTTATTTGTAGCTGGTAGTACTTTTAATCTTGTGGTTATTTTTTAGATTTCTTCACCAGATGATGCACTTGACTCTCAAACACTGAATGGATTTGTAAAACCTATTTGGTCGAAGACTAAAATAAGCTGAGCCTATGCTCTATTGGAGTACATGGCTTCAAATAAAGTGATTGTTAAGCAATATTTTTCCCTTTACTTTGCTTTTCTCACCAACACGTTTTATTTATAGACTTCATACATATCTATATATATAAAATAATGCGCCATTGTTTCATTAAAACACTTGAACATGATATTCAGAATATTTGTACTGTGTGTATGTGAACAAGTATTTTAAGATGCTTTTGCAAAGTTTCATGAGCCACATTAAGATTAATGTTAGCAGTATTATAATACTTATAATAGTGGTTTAAAGATGGCATTGATTCCAAGATGGCGCCGGTGAGGTCGGCTGCCGTCACGACTGCTCCGACCACCTTTTCTTTGTTTTTGTTCTTTAAGTTAGTTTTCAGTGTTTTAAAATCGGCAAAATCACCACCATTGAGTACATTAGGTATGATAGAGACACTCTTGTTTCTATTGGTATACAATGTACTCACAATTCGACGTTTTTAACTCCGGATCCGAGCTGGCCGAGTGAGATCCTGAGGGAGGACAATGGACGCGACGCGAAGCGGAGACCTCGAGGGAGACGAGCTGGGGTGAGGAACAGGCTCAGGGCCCGTGCACACCGCACACCTCTGCCTAGCATCCTGCTCGCCAACGTCCAGTCACTGGAGAACAAACTCGATGACCTCAGGGCCAGGATAAAGTTCCAGAGAGACATTCGGGACTGCAATCTCCTCTGCTTCACCGAGACATGGCTGAACCCAGCGGTGCCAGACCACGCCATACAGCCGGCCGAGTTCTTCTCGGTTCACCGCATGGACAGGACTCGGGGGAAGTCAAGGGGAGGCGGCGTGTGCTTAATGGTGAACAACAGCTGGTGCAACAGCGCGAGCGTTGTTCCTCTTACACGCTCCTGCACACCAAACCTGGAACTACTGTCCATCATGTGTCGTCCATTTTATCTTCCATGGGAGTTCACATCGGTCATAATCAGTGCCGTTTACATCCCTCCACAAGCAGACACAGACAAGGCCTTATGCGAGCTGCATGAGGCGCTCACACAACACCGGGACGCTGCGCTCATTGTGGCGGGGGATTTTAATAGTGCCAACCTCAAACGCGCAGCGCCGAACTTTTATCAGCACATCACCTGCCCCACCAGGGGCGAAAGGACACTGGACCATTGTTATACCACGGTCAAAGACGGTTACAAGGCACAATCTCGTCCAGCGTTTGGTAAATCCGACCATGCCGCCATCTTCCTCATGCCAAAATATAAACAAAGGCTGAAACAGGAAGTTCCGGTTCAGAGGGAGGTCGCGCGCTGGACGGACCAATCGGTGGCCGCGTTACAGGACGCACTCGATGACGCAGACTGGGACATGTTCAGAAACAGCTCCGATGATGACGTCAGCGTGTTTACGGAAGCGGTTGTGGGATTTATTGAAAAGCTGGCAGACGATACGGTAGAGAAAAAGACTATCAGAACGTTTCCCAACCAGAAGCCGTGGGTGGATAAAACCATCCGCGACGCTCTGAGATCTCGCACAGCTGCCTACAACAAGGGACTTGCGTCGGGGGACATGGAACCGTACAAGGCTGCGTCATATAACGTCCGGAAGATCTCGCACAGCTGCCTACAACAAGGGACTTGCGTCGGGGGACATGGAACCGTACAAGGCTGCGTCATATAACGTCCGGAAGGCGGTGAAAGAGGCGAAGCAGCGCTATGGGAGAAAACTAGAGTCACAGCTTCAACAGAGTGACTCTAGGAGCCTGTGGCAGGGACTGAGAACAATAACGGACTATAAAGCACCAGCATCCGGTATGACGAACGCGGACGCGACTCTGGCAGACGAGCTGAACACATTTTACGCTCGCTTCGAGGCTGCAGCTAAAGACGCTAGCAATGCTAATGCTAACGGCGCTAATGCTAACGGCGCTAATGCTAGTGGCGCTAACGGCTGCAGACAGGAAGACACAGCCAGCACCGGAAACGCGCTCATCATCTCCGAGCACGACGTGAGGAGAGCCTTCAAGAGAGTGAACACCAGGAAAGCAGCAGGACCAGACGGCATCTCAGGTCGTATCCTCAGATCCTGCGCAGACCAGCTAGCACCTGTGTTCACTGAGATATTCAACATCTCTCTATCTCAGTCGGTGATCCCCACATGCTTCAAAGAGTCCATTATTGTTCCTGTTCCAAAGAAACCACATCCTGCTTCCCTCAATGACTATCGCCCTGTAGCCCTCACCTCAGTAGTGATGAAGTGCTTTGAACGCCTTATCAGAGACTTCATCATTTCTTCACTACCCGACACACTGGACCCACTACAGTTTGCATACCGTCAGAACCGCTCCACAGACGATGCAGTCTCTCATCTCCTCCACACATCACTCACTCACCTGGACACTAGGAAAGGGAATTATGTTAAAATGCTCTTCATCGACTACAGCTCTGCTTTTAACACAATAATTCCCTCCACACTCACCACCAAGCTGGAGCACCTGGGACTGAGCTCATCTATATGTCAGTGGATCTCCAATTTTCTGACTGGCAGACCACAGGCAGTAAGGATGGGCGGACATGTCTCAGCCACACTCACTCTCAGCACTGGAGCCCCCCAGGGTTGTGTTCTGAGCCCCCTGCTGTACTCTTTTAGGCCTTTTCCACTGCTCTGGTTCCCGTGCCGGTTCCGTGCCGGTTCCCAATTTTGGAACCGGTGCCGCGCTTTTCCACAGAATAAAAATTGGTGCCGGTGCCCTAAAATAAGCACCGAACCGGCCCCTAAACGCTGCTGGTCTAGAACCGAGAACCCGTGACGTCACGAGCAGTGGGCGGAGTTATAGGGAGATTTTTCTAAAAATAAAATGGCGGCGACCCAAACGTGGAGTGCGGAGGAAGCTAAAGCGCTTTTAGCAATTTGGATATCCGCAGAGATTCAAGAGAAATTGCAAAGTACTTAAAAAAAAAGAAGTAAAAAAGAAGGGGCTGTGTAAAAGTGGCAGCGGTGGAGAATGAGGCCATTCTTAATAAAATGGATGAGACATCAGGTGCTATGCTGGGCCTTTTGGAACGAATGGTTAATGTTATGGAGAAAAACCAGACAACACACAGCTAATGTTTTTTTTTCTTCATTTTTTAAAATTTATTATTGTAATCACAGTTTAATTTACAAATACATGCTTGCACTGTACTCGTTGCCACTTTTTAATTTTTTTTTACTTTGTTGCCTTTTGGCTAAATGTTCTTCAATTGTCTGCACTGTTGCATTTCAATAAAACACTACAGATGTATTGGTCCTGTCTGTTGTAGTCCATTAATGCCGCTTTTACATCAGCTCCTTGCCGTGATGGCAACATCCACATCACGGGCGATTTACGGCGCACACAAAGTTTTGAGGCGATCTGAAAATGTAAATATTAAATGTTATTTACTGCATAAATTACGTGTTGAAAAAGAAAAACAACAGTATAGTTAGATAGCATTACCATTAGCATTTGAGCTAATGCTAATCTCGGTAAAAAAAAAAAAAAAAAACACATTGTAAGTTAACGGGGTGTCAGAACTTACCAGTCGTCTTGCACGTAATCGTTGTCTATGTCGCTCTGTTTCAGCGGTTATAACACGTCGAATAAGCTGCCTTTGGAGATACTGAAATACATTTTAATAGTCTGGAGAATAACTGACTTCGGCCATGTTGGTTTCTGTTTAGTGGGCGTGGCCTGTGACGTATTATCATGCAGCTCCCGCTGAGCTCCTGTCTAGTGTAAACGCGGGCCGGTTCTCGGGTGGTTCCCAGTTCAGCACCGGCCGGGCACCGGCACCGGCACCGGGCACCAGCACCAGTGTAGTGGAAATGAGGCATCAGTACACCCACGACTGCGTGGCCACTACCAACTCCACCTCCATCATCAAGTTTGCTGACGACACCGTCGTGGTCGGACTGATCACCAACAATGATGAGTCGGACTACCTAGAGGAGATTGGAAATCTGGAGAACTGGTGCCAGAGGAACAATCTCCTCCTGAATGTCAGTAAGACAAAGGAGCTGATGGTGGACTTTAGTACAAAGCAGGAGAGGAACTACCAGACCCCCGTCATCAACAGGAGCCCAGTGGAGAGAGTGGACAGCTTCAGATACCTCGGTGTTCACATCACGCAGGACCTGTCATGGTCCTGTCACATCAGCACCGTGGTGAAAAAAGCCCGGCAGCGTCTCTACCACCTCAGACGCTTGAGAGACTTTAGACTGCCCTCCAAGGTGCTCAGGAACTTCTACTCCTGCACCATAGAGAGCATCCTGACGGGAAACATCACGACCTGGTTCGGGAACAGCACCATGCAGGACAGACGAGCTCTACAGAGGGTGGTGCGATCAGCCGAGCGCATCATCCGCACTGAGCTCCCTGACCTACACTCCATCTACAGCAAGCGGTGCTGGACTAAGGCCAGGAAGATCATGAAGGACCTCAGTCACCCCAGTAATGGACTGTTCTCTTTGTTGCGGTCTGGGAAGAGATTCCGCTCCCTAAAGGCCAACACAGAGAGACTGAGGAGGAGCTTCTTCCCGCAGGCGATAAGGTCTCTCAATCACACAATCACACCTCCACACAGGACTAATAACATCTTTTAAGCTCACAACACTGACTGGACAATCATGGACACATTCATACACACTTGCACTAAATACTCATACATCTGGACAATTGCACATTCAATTCAATTCAGTTTTATTTGTATAGCGTTTTTAACAATTGACATTGTCTCAAAACAGCTTTACACAAACAAAAGAATTATTTAAGTTGTATGGAATGTGAATGTGTATGAATCAAAATGTTCAGATATTCCCTGGTGAGCAAGCCCGAGGGCGACAGTGGCAAGGAAAAACTCCCTGAGATGGTAATAGGAAGAAACCTTGAGAGGAACCAGACTCGACAGGGAACCCATCCTCATCTGGGTGAAACAGATAGCAGGAAATTATCTGCATTTATACAGTGTTAAGTGTTAGGTTCAGCTATAATAGTTGATGTTAATTGATGTTATAATAGTTGATGTAAAATGGAGTCCAGTAGTTATTCGAGACTCAGATAGACTTGTAGAAAGATCCAGTCCTGAACTATCGAATTGTCAAGTCCTCAGAGAAACAGCTGACAACACCAGTCGAGGCCAGAACCGTCTTCTAAGTAGATAGAATCATCCCCAGACACCAGGCGCGTCCTAAAGAGACACACGGGGCATCCATGCGATGAGACGTCCAACCAGAAACCGGGCACCAGGATGGATCAGACAGGTCCGGAGGGCAGAGGGAGTCTGGATCACTGGTAGCTCAGGAACCACATGTGTAGCTCGACAGAGAGAGAAAGAGTGAAAGGGGGAGACAGGGGGAGAGAGGAAAGAGGGGGAGGAAGAGAAGAGGAGGAGAGATTGCAATTAGGTATGGTCACAGTCACAATGTCTAATGTGAATGTATATTTACTGTAGAGTGCAAGCAGGGACTCCGGCAGGACTAACTATGACAGCATAACTAAAAGGGAGAGCCAGAAGGAAACACAAACATGAGGGCTCCCTGAGATGTAAAGCAAACAATCACCTCACCGTCAACAAACCTGAGTGATCAAATGAGACTGAGGAAGACAGCATCTAAACATACCAGTTCACCATAATACTCTACGTCCATGAGTCCCCCAGATCTGCTCCTTTACCTTATGGCAAATCTATTTATAAAAATGCTTGGCTAAATAAATAGGTTTTGAGCCTAGACTTAAACACTGACACTGTGTCTGAGTCCCGAACACTATTTGGAAGACTATTCCATAATTTTGGAGCTTTGTAAGAAAAAGCTCTGCCCCATGCTGTAGTTTTCATAATACGCGGTACTGATAAGCAGCCTGCATCCTTTGACCGAAGTAGGCATGGCGGATCGTAAGACACTAGCAGTTCGCTCAGATACTGCGGCGCGAGACCATTTAATGCCTTATATGTCAAGAGTAGCATTTTAAAATCAATGCGAAATTTCACAGGGAGCCAATGCAGTGAAGATAGGATAGGGGTGATGTGCTCATATCTTCTGGTTCTAGTGAGGACACTCGCTGCTGCATTCTGGACTAGCTGAAGCTTGTTTATGCACCTAACTGAACAACCAGACAGTAAGGCATTACAATAGTCCAACCTAGAAGTGATAAAAGCATGAACTAGTTTTTCTGCATCGTTTAGCGACAATATATTTCTTATTTTGGCGATATTTCTGAGGTGAAAGAATGCTATCCTGGTGATATTATCTACATGAGCTTCAAATGAAAGGCTGGAATCTATAATCACGCCGAGGTCTTTTACTGTTGCACTTGACGGAACAGAAAGGCCATCTAAAGTTACGGTGTGATCTAATATTTTACTTCTAGCTGTATGCGGTCCTATGACTAGAACTTCTGTCTTATCCGGATTAAGCAGAAGGAAGTTAATTAGCATCCAATTTCTTATGTCCTGCACACATTGCTCAACTTTAGTAAGATGGTTTTTCTCATCAGGTTTTGTTGAGACGTATAGCTGTGTGTCGTCAGCATAACAATGAAAATTAATACCATGCTTACGGATTATGTTGCCCAGAGGAAGCATGTAAAGGGAAAAAAGCAGTGGGCCTAAAACTGAACCCTGCGGAACGCCAAACTCCACTAGAGAACATGCAGAATAATCACCATTTAAGTCTACATACTGATAATGATCAGTCAAATAGGATCTAAGCCAGGAGAGGGCTGTACCCTTAATTCCTACTACATTTTCTAATCTGTGAAGAAGAATAGCATGATCAATAGTGTCAATAGCTGCACTGAGGTCGAGTAATACAAGCATAGTTACACAACCCTGATCAGAGGCCAAAAGGAGGTCATTTACTACTTTAACGAGTGCTGTTTCTGTGCTGTGATGAGGCCTAAATCCTGACTGATACAGTTCATGTATGCCATTTCTATGTAGGTATGAGCATAGCTGATCCGCTACTATCTTTTCCAGAATCTTAGAGATAAAGGGGAGGTTTGACCAGGGGTCGAGGTCAGGTTTCTTAATTATTGGTTTAATAACTGCTACTTTAAAAGATTTTGGAACATAACCAATGCTGAGTGAGAAATTAATTATTCTCAACAGCGGTTCTGTTATTACTGATACTATCTGTTTAAGAAAATGTGTCGGTATAGGATCTAATATACAGGTTGATGAATTTGCAGAAGAGATGAGTGAAATTAGTTCATTCTCTTCAAGAGGAGTAAAGTATTCTAGGTTTGAATCTGACATGGCTAGGTTAACATCTGTATCAATTACATTGTTTGGTTTCAAAGCCTCAATTTTATGCCTGATATTTACAATTTTATTATTAAAAAAGTTCATGAAGTCCTCACTATTGCATGATGTTGTTGTGGAGATTTCTGTAGTGGTCTTATTTCTGGTTAATTTGGCTACGGTATTAAATAAAAATCTAGGATTATTTTTATTTTCTTCTATAAGAGTGGAGAGATACGTTGATCTAGCTACACTAAGAGCTTTCCTATAGTTCAGGATGCTCTCTTTCCATGCTATTTGAAATACCAACAATTTAGTTTGACGCCATTTACGCTCTAATTTCCGAGCAGTCTGTTTTAAAGTGCGCGTGTGATCGTTATACCAGGGAGCGAGTTTCTTATCTCTAATAATTTTTCTTTTAGCTGGAGCTACATTATCTAAGGTACAACGAAGTGTCGACTCTAAATATTCAGTCGCCTGATCAAGTTCTGTGGGGTCAGACGGTGGCCTAATCGAAGTTGGTAACTCTGGGAGATTACTGATAAAACTCTGTGTGGTAGTCGATGTGAATGTACGTTTAATACGGTAGCGCGGTGCTGTGCGTACATTATCACTGTGACACACTTGAATGGAGACAAGATAGTGATCTGAGATAATTTCAGACAGTGGAATTGTGAATACATTTCTTATAATTAATCCGAAGAATATTACTAAATCTAAAGTGTGACCTGCTTTATGAGTGGGTCCTACTACACACTGATTTACGCCTACGGAGTCCAGTATGGATATAAATGCTGTTCTCAGAGGGTCTTCTGGATTCTCAAAATGAATGTTAAAATCTCCAGCAATTAACGCTTTGTCTACAGAAACGACCAGGTCTGAGATGAAATCTGCAAATTCACTAAGAAATTCAGAATACGGCCCTGGAGGTCTGTAAATTATAATTAGTGGAATCGACTGAGCTGATTTAATATACTTTAATAGACTTATGTTACTATAGAGAATTTCAAATGAGTTAAATTTGTGTCCGTGTTTTTGTACGATAGACAGATTATCATTATGAATATGTCACCTCCATGCATATTTGCACAACCACTGACACTTTAATCCTATATTTTTGCAATATTTTATTATGCCCTTATGCACAGTTAATTTTACGAGTTAAAATTATTTCTTTAGTATTTCCTTTTTATTAATTATTTATTTTACGTACAAGCTTTTATTTTCTTTTTTTAAGGTCACTGGCGGTCGTATAAAGCATTTCACTGCATATTATACTGTGTATGATTGTGTATGTGACCAATAAAATTTGAATTTGGTCTAGGTTGATTGGCATTTCCAAATTGCTTCACAGTAAAAGTAGTATATGGTCTTTTGGTCCATTTGGACATAGCATCACACAATTGGTAAATGCCAAATGCTGCAACGATGCAATACACCAAATTTTGTCCCACCAAATTCCAAAAAGTGCTCCATTGGATTAAGATCTAATGCCTGTGGAGGGAACGTGAACTCATTGCCATCTTCAAGAAGCCAGTTTAAGATGGTTTTAGTTTTGTGAAATGACTCATGACTCAATGATCCTGTCATCATAAAGGATGAATAATGAATGCATACTGTAGGTAGGCTGTGTATTTTAAACAAGGCTCAACAGGTACAAATGAGCCAAGACAAAAAATGCACATCATTACACCTCCACCACCGGCCTGCACTGTTGACAAGGCAGGATGAATCCATGCCTCCATTTTGTTTAGATAAATTCTGACACAATTTCAAATCTTATCACATGGCCAAGCTCATGTGCCCCTCCCAGTGTGGTTTTCTGCTGCTGTAGCCCGTGTGCTTTTAGGTTCAACAAGTTGTGCATTTAGATACTGTATGTTCTTCAGCTTTACTGCTGAAAATATACCGCAGGTCAAAACTTTCCTCCATAAAGCTTTTTCGTTATCTAATTGTTCAGTTGCAAACTATAGTCAAGCTTCAAGGTGTCAGTTTTGGAACTGGGGCTTCTTTCTTGGCCTGCAGCCTTTCAGTCCACAGTACAAAAAAATGTGACTGCAGTCTGAGCCTTGGTCATTCCTGGGTTGTTCCTCATCATCTGAATCTGATCATTTCTCTGGTGAGGATGAAAGTTTGGGTCTTCTTCTAGACTGTGTCAAAATGGCTATACCTTCCAATAATGTGTACCTACTCTGTTCAGAGATTGCTCCATGAGACTACAGTCTTCTTTGTCAAATCTGTACTGATTAGCACCGTTTTCAACCTACAGTACTGAATGCTCTAGAGCAGCTTTAATTCTAAACTCATCAGATTTTACAGTGTTAAAGATTAAAAAGATGCTGCATGCTTCTTAAATTAGTCAACCAACATTTCAGGGAGATTGCTTCAAAATATTAAATATTGCAGTGTTCTCAAGTTATGGTGACTTGACAAGCAATTCATGAAGACATTATTTATGTGATTTCCTGACAGTTTATTGTGCATGACTGCATTAAAACTGATATCTGGTGTGGCTTGAATGATGCACTGATGTTTTTGTACTATTGTGCATACATGATGCTTTATATGAATGACCCCAATACACCACTGCAAAATATAACTCCAAAACAAGTTTTATTAATAACATCTATTTTTATTTCTTGACTAAAATGAATGCTTAAAATAATCTTTATATTTTTTCAGCAATTATGCCAATACACACCACAAAATAAATTGTGTTTCTAAAAAATACTACAGAATCGTAATTTAACAAACCATTAAATACGGAAGCAGCCTAAAGCAGTGAAATAAAAATAATAACTAGCCTGGGCAGTATGAACCGGGTTTACAGGTGCTGCTAAAACAAGTGAAACCAAACATTATCCAATTTGAAGGTGTGCTGTAGATACTTACTGTAGCAAAGCTATATGGAAAATTGCAATGTAGCTGCAATACATTTACTGATCTTGCTGCTGCTACCATTAGCACTGGTTTTGGATTATTTATTTATTTTGGAATGTATTTTGGAATTTATTTATTTATTTGCTGCATAACAAGTGGATATTTGTGCACATCCTGAGAACTCAATCTTTTTATATACAGTTTTATAGACTCTAAGAAAATTAAGGAAATGTGTATGAAATGTATTAGAAAATATGTATACATCAAAATTATCAGATTGTCCCTGATGAGGAAGAGAAGTATTATCACAGTCATACGTATAAGGTGAATATAATTAGTTTGTTTGTGAATGTATAATTAAAAAGTGCGAACAGGCAGGACTAACATGTGACAGCATTATTAAAAGGGAGAGGCAGAAGTTAAGCTTGTCAACAAACCTGAGTGATCACTAAAAGTAGGGTAGACAGCATTCATTCATACCAGTTCATCATAATACTCTCCCATGAGTCTCCAGATCTGCACATTTACCTAATACAAATGTATTCACAAAAAGCTTGGCTACATACATAGGTTTTCAACCTAGACCTAAACACTGAGACTTGTCTGTTTGTCTGAGTCACAAACATTAATTTGAAGTCAATTCTATTACTTTGTGGCTTTGTAAATAAAAGTTCTGCCCCCTGCTGTACTGTAGTTTCTGTAATACGAGATGCTGACAAGCAGCCTGCATCCTTACTCGAAGTAGGCATGGCAGATCATAAGACACTAGCAGTTACATCCAACACGAGCATCCAATGCAGTGTGGATAAGATCGAGATGTGCTGATATCTTCTGGTTCTAGTGAGGACTCTCGCAGCTGCATTCTGGACTTACTGAAGCTTGTTTATGTACCTAGTTGACCATCCAGACAGTAAAGTGTTACAATAGTCCAGTGGTTCTCAAAGTGTGTGGCGCCCCACTAGTGGGGAATACAGACATGACAGGTGGGGTGCAATGAACGGGAGGAAATTAGTGGAAAATAATAGGAAAAAACTAAACAATCACACACAAATAAATGGATAATTAATACAAGTAAATTTAAAATAACATCAGTTGTGGGCTGGGAGAAAAAGTGGAACCATAGTGGAACAATAACGGTTTAACGTCGGAACAACTTGAGCAGCGCTGCTCGAATCACAAACCTGCGCAAGCCACTGGGCAGCGCTGCGCGACTCTGACAGAAATAAACCGCGCCGACCATCAAAATACATTTTACCCCGCTGGGATGCGCACGTACAAAACAGGCATGGCAAGGCGGAAACAATATTAAACAGTCCTGACTTTTAAATTGTTTTTAAATAAAACACAGTGAGTCGCGCAGGTTTGTGATTCGAGCGGCGCTGCGCGATCCACCGGGCTGCGCGAATAAACCAGATCATCACTGCGCTATCCAGATAGTCGCGCTGCGCTGTATTTGCGCAGATATTCGGTTCAGTCGGGTGCCGCGGTTTCGTCCCACCTTTGATGTGTTTGGCTTCACATACACGTCGACATTGGAAGAAGACGGTGCAGCAGCAGTGAGTTTAGTTACATGTGACGAAACCAACAACGAGGAGATTGTAAAGAAAAAAGGTGCATCACCTGTGGTGTGGAATTGGTTTGGGTATAAGAAAAGTGATACGAATGAGATGAACGTGATTTAGAAGGTACACAAGTGCACTGTTTTAACAAGTGGTGGAAACACGTCAAACCTTTTCTATCATCTCAAATCCAAGCTTCCAAACGAATATGGCCAAAGTAAAAAAAATGCGGCAAACCTCAGCAATTCACAGTTTATATAAAATTACATTATGTAAAACAGTTTCTTTGTGTTTGAATTTTTATTTATGTATTTTCAGATACAAATTGCTATATTGTGATATATATCGTTATCGAGTTAGAAAATTGCTTCTACCGTGATAGAAGATTTTGGTTATATCACCCACCCCTAATGAAGCCTATCTTCAGCTTGGATTCATGGTGGGGATGGTGAGGGCAGAAGAGAGACCCGAGTGTGTTTTGTGTCTTAAACTGCTGGCAGCAGACCGCATGAGACCCAACAAATTAGGAAGACACTTAGAGACAACACACTCCAGTCACGTTAATAAGCCACTCGACTTCTTTCAAAGAAAGCTGGCAGAATACAGACAGCAGGAGAATCGCATGGTAACATCTGAATCAGTGGACAGCAAAGCACAAGTGGCTTCATTCAAAGTTACATACAGAATTGGCCAGTGCAAAAAAACTACAAACGATTGCTGAGCAGCTAATAAACATGGGGTCAATTATGCAAAGATAAGTTACAACGTAAGCCTTTTATAACAATTGCACGTGTATTTTATCTGTTTTGACTTGGTGTTGTTTGATCTTATTGGTTTAGAAATTGATATTTCAATAAATAGTAAACTTGGCCAATTTCGTTATTATGTTGTTGACAAGTGGGGCTTGAAAATTCGCTCACCCCCTTAAGTGGGGAATGACAGAAAATGTTTGAGAACCACTGCAATAGTCCAACCTAAATGTGACAGAATGTTTCTGTCTCATGTAGTGACAATATATTTCTTATCTCTGCACTGTTTGTGAGATGAATTAATGCTATCCTAGTGATCCTTCGTAGTAATATCTTAGTATATTATCTTCAAAAGAAAAACTAGAATCTACAATCTCACCAAGATCTTTTACTGCTGCACAGGATAAAACAGAAAGGTCATCCAGAGTTACTGTGTGATCAGCAAGCTTACCTCTAGTTGCATATGGTACTAGTACCAGTACTTCTGTCTTGTCAAAATCAAGGAAGTTAGTAAGCATCTAATACACATTCTTCTTCACACATTCTTCAACTAGATTACATTGGCTTTGCTGAGACATATAACTGTTCATATAACTGGTCATATGACTGGTCTTTGGCATAACAGTGGAAACTCCATGCTGTCCAGAAGAATGTAAAGAGCTATGGGGAT
This sequence comes from Channallabes apus, assembly GCA_030522415.1. Taxonomy (NCBI): domain Eukaryota; kingdom Metazoa; phylum Chordata; class Actinopteri; order Siluriformes; family Clariidae; genus Channallabes; species Channallabes apus. Next base: position 34,569,100 of record CM060118.1, read on the forward strand.
AAAACCAAACTCACTGGTAACACCAAACTTCTCTTTAGTACATGTGAAATAGTCACCATTTAAATCCAACTGATAAAGATCATTCAAATAAGACCTGAGCCAGGAGGAGGTCCGGAGTTCTCAATGTGTACCCTTTTGCATACTCACTGTCCCATGATACGTATCTTTTGTTTCTATGGGAGGCTTGTAAAGTCTCAGTCTCAGTATCATTTAAGAATAAAGTTAGATTGGCTGTTTTCACAGGCCAAGTGTAAGGTATGAGAACAAAATAATGTAGACATCCAGGTGAACACACTGTTCAGGCTTATTCAATACCTTCAATGTGTTTTGTGATTTATTTTCTACATACTAGAAAACTACTTGAGATAATCCCATGATGAAACGGTCTCTTATGAAGATCATTCCAGGAAAGAAAGACCAAAACTTACCTCATTCATTTAGAGTTACCAAGCTTAAAAAATATAATTTAACAGCACCTCAGATTAAAGCCTTTATGAATGCCCTAAATTAACAAAGCCCAAAGCATAATTAGCAGACATATCATCTGTTCGAATGAGACTTGTAGAACATCACACACTGAAAAAAGTGATACTTTGGATCAACTTAAAAAAATTGCTTCAATTTGTTACAAGCAATTTTTTTTACTTTCTCTCAAATCAAATGTTATAATTTCATTTAAGGTTTCATTTTTATTAAATATAAATATATTTTTAAGTTTCCCTAAAGCAAAAATAAATTCATCCATCCAAATCAAAAACAAAAGTTGTTACATTGCCTTAGGCCAGTAAAACAATTTTTTTGACTTTGTAACAACTTGATTTTCACTTTAGTAAAAATTTACAATTTTAAGTACACTGAAAAAAATTATACTTTGAATCAACGTAAAACAAAATGCTTCAATTTGTTACAAGCAATTTATTTACTTTCTCTCAAATCAAATGTTATAATATTATGTAAGGATTCATTTGGATTAAATATAAATATATTTTTAAGTTTCCCCAAAGCAAAAGAAATTCATCCATCCAAATCAGAAACAAAAGTTATTACAATGCCTTAGGCCAGTAAAACTAATTTTCTAACAACTTGATTATATCACTTTAGAAAAACCTAAAATTTTACATTGTATTTAAGTTTAGTGTTTACCTTGAAAGAAACAAATTACATTCGTGTAGTATAAAGTAATAGGCGTAAATTTTTATAGATAAAAATCAACAAAGTCTTTTTCTGAAATAAAGAAATGTACTTATTTCTGTGCCAAAAAAGTTCATTTATGTAGAGAAGTTATATTTATGAATGAAGACAATGAACAAACAAGTTCTCCTCAAAAACATTTATTTGTTTTTGGTTACAATCCTTGAAACCGTACATTACCTATTCTTTTTGTTGTACCATTATTTCTCCAATTAAATGACAGAAAACAAAAATTAAATAAATAAAAACAATGCAAGTTTAGCACATAGATGAGGCCAAACAACATGAAACATTCATGTGCGACAGTAAGTCACAACCCCGATTTCATGTGGTGGCTAAAGACAGTCCTCTTCCTACCGGAGGACAAACCTCACATCGTGCACCTCACAAGTTCTGCCTGAGCTTCATCTTTCTGAACAAACTCATAAAAGAAAAGACATTTGTTATACAAGTTGCTCTATTTGGTAAAACAGTGTCTGATGTATTAATGTAAAATCACTTAATGCTCCCTATGAGTGCAAAAAAAAAACCCACCTAGGATTAAGGTGCATCAAGTTAAATGTAATTATGTCAATGAACAGGCAAAAACAACTGACATATATACTGTATACACACACACATTATATATTACATTATATTGCCAAAAGTATTGGCTCGCCTGCCTTCACATGCATACAGTATAAACTTGAGTAACATCCACTTCTTATTCCATAGGGTTTAATATGATGTTGGCCTTTTGCAGCTTCAGCTCTTCTGTGAAGTCTTTCCACAAGGTTTAGGAACATGTATGTAACTAATGTTAATACATACTAGGGCTGCACGATAAAATCGAAAAAATATCATTATCGCGATAATGGCATGCGCGATAACCATATCGCAAAGAGTTGCGATAAATAATTTATTTGCCAAGCATTTGTGTGTCCAAATTTGACCAATCAGATGGGCCCTTACTATGTTTATACCCGCTTATATCTTTATATATATATTATTTATATCTTTATACTTCATTCTGTCGCGAACTAACCCCGGATGATCAGAAGACTTAGCGATTAGCCGCTAGCCCTTTATAGACGGTAAACCCAAACGCGGAAGCAAGCGAGTAGGCAGGATAACTACGCGAATTAATTTAAGGACTCTCACAGAAGGGGAGCAACGGAAAAACACACATTTAACCCGCGTCCTATAAACACACACTCGAATCAGAAAGTAAACAATCTGAACCGACATGCACGAACTCAGTGACTAAGCTCTATGCGGTGGTTTGTTTATTCCTCTTATATTTCCGGGTTCGCGCCCGCATTACTTCCGGGTCCTAGTGCCGGTCGCGGAGCGAGTGTGCGTGTGTGTGTGTGTGTGTGTGTGTGCGTTCGTGTGTGTGACAAATAGTAAAAAAAATAGTATTTTTTTAATTTAATTTTTGTTTAATAATATTTATTTTTATTTAAAAAAACAGGCAAGCCAAAGAGAATATTTAGTTTAAAAGATGCTCTTGTTTTAAGACACTATTGATGAGTGTACGGTTACACGTGAATAAAAAGTCATGTTTGAAAGTAATTCATATTGTGTTGGCAGGTTTATAGTAACAGCAAACCAGAAGTCAGAATATCTGCTGAGGGGTTTAAGTCATTCATAGTGTTTTGAAGTCTAAATATTTGCAACTTCCTTGACATATAGTTTCTTTTTAGCCTGAATTAGATTTAATTACATCAGACGAATATCTATTACCTGTTTATTTTAGTATGATCATTACATATAAATAAATAATAAAAAAATAGGCAATAATAATAATTAAAAAATGCATTTCTCTAGGGAAATGTTATATCGCAAGAAATATCGTTATCGCAATATTCAACAACAATATCGCATATCGCATATTTTCCTAATATCGTGCAGCCCTAATATATACTATGATTTAAAAAAAAATAATGGCCCTATGTAAAGATTGTGCTGCAGCTGATAATGCCACTGAGCATATTTGTGAATATGAAGGGGCAGAGGTAGTTGTGTGGTTTTTGGATGTTGGTATACTGATTGGAAGCTCACAGGTTCAAACCCCAGCACCACCAAGCTGCCACCTGGATCTTTGAGCAATGCTAAGTTATCAACTCAGTAACATTTTTCAGTTCTAAGGTTGAAATACCTTATGAACAAATGCTTACCAGCGCTTAATCAGTTGGTCCACATTTTCCACTTAAATACACCATAAGACATTTCAGGAGATCCTCTCGTCATACATTCACCTCCAGGCTCTGGGAATGTAAAAACAAACATAGTATTGTAGGTTATGTTAGGCTTGTGAAGCGTGATAAAATGAACATGGCAGACATTGAAACCTGTATTCAGACAGCATATACTAATCTGTGAACAAGTTAAACTAAAATGTTTTATTCTGCTAGTTATGTTTTAATTTAGTGCGTCACAGCCAACTTGATGTGGATGCCTTGCTCAGGTCCTGTGGCTTCCATTCACAATATTACATTTCACATCAAGCTAATTTCTGCTTTTTTGAGCGAGTACATACCAGATCAAGAACTTGAAGATGATGATTATATCTCTGGTCTTCTCTCTGACAATTCTTCCCTTTCTGATGATCTCAATTAATTTGTAATGTTGCTTGTCCAAGGAAACCAGTAATCTTGCTTGAAGTGGAGAAGTTTTAATTCTCAGAAACTCATTACTGATCTTAAAAAAAAAAAGAATAAACACAAATTGGACTGGCTCAAGTTTTTAGCCAATCTTAATTACAGTGTGTATAGAAATAATCTCCCCCCCACACACACACCTTTAAAATAACTGTATTTTGTTGCTTGGCAAGTGCTCACTACTGATAATACAATAAACCCATGAACATAATTCAGTTTCGCAGGATAATTTTAATTATTCTCTGATATTATCAGATAATTCAACTACTAATTTTCAGTACTCCGTTATTTTGAGGGAGTTTATTTTACGATATTTAGATTACACTGACATTTACTAAATTCACAGCAATTCTATTGTATCATTTCCATTTCAAAATTTATCCACATAATGTTTTTATTTGTGCATTCTGGGACAGATTTTCTGCAGTATGGGTAAAATAATGTCCTTTCAGAAAAGCTAACAGACCTGTAAACACAAAAGTGAATAAAGATTTCATGTTTACTTTTAAACTTCATTCATGACCTTAAATCAACGTGTCAAGTTGCTGCCAGTGTTGGGGATTATATAATTGTAGCAGGGTAAGTGGTTGTTTATTTGTGATTCAGTTGGGGGTGTGGTTATTAGATTAATGAGGGGAACACAGTCTATTTATGGACTCTTATTTTGACTGGTGGTGACATGTTTGTGGTGTCTGGGTCTGGGTCCTCTTCAACTGGGTGTGTCCCTTTTCATTCCTGGTTGTTAAGGTAGGCTTGGATTCTGTTGACTATGTAGCTAGGTGAATTGCTTAATGCTAATCGACACCATTTACAGTTTCATTCTAGTGGAGTTGGCGGCATGGGCGTGTGGATTATTTGTGACGCAGCGCGCTTTTAGGTATGCCGGTATTTACAGTAAAATTCTTTCACTTTGGCACTAAACCTATTTAGTGTATTGTTATAGTGACAGCGGCGCTAGCAGGATGAGAATGCCGGCCGGTAGATTGAGCTGGGCATCGGCAGTGAGTAATCATACAGCTTCACACTTCATTGTCTAACCCAAGTAAGTATATTTATTGTGTCTCTTCTTTCCATGTGGTCAATATATTGAGGTTAATGTGGATATTTTCCTCGTATTAGGAGTGAAGTGGAACATTATAATTCCTTCGCCTTATATCTAGTTGAAATGCTATCGGCGACGCCATTGCTGTTTTGCTTATGAGTAAGAAGACTGCTTGCTTGCAACTCGGCTGCTTTGTAGGCCGTTGGGCTGGTAGCTACGGTGTGCATGCTTGCTAAGTTTTTGTTTTTCTATTTTTATTTTTGATTGGCTTTTATTCTTGTTTTGTGTGGATGGAGCTGTTTTGCATGTCTGCTTTGTGTATTATGTTGTGACGGTGCGAGTGTTTGTGTTGTTGTTGTTGTCTCTTTTTGTTATGTTCATTTCGTGCGTTTAGGCACCGGTCTCGGTCGTATATAGGACTGGGAGACGACTTGGTGCCTTTGTCTATATACTACTGAGTCTGTGAAATGGTTTGTTTTTATCCTTTCTTTTATTTGATGTGATTATTGTTCCGTGTGGATTGTGTAGACTTTGTGTTAGTTCTGTGTGTGCATGTTGGTGTTGTGTTCTTTTTATTTCCTTATTGTTTTGATCAGGAGCCAGGCACGGTGCAGGACAGGGGAAGCTGGCTGCATGCGTTTGGGACAACGACCGTTTGCGTCGTGAGCGTGAGTTTTCCGGCTCCAATACTGTCCCTGTTGCTGCTGTAACCACACCTGGCCCATCCCAGCCAGCTGAGGTCGATTTTGTGGTATCGGAACGGTTTGTTTTTGTGCCTAGGGATCGGCGGTGTCCAAAATTTAGTGGCAAATTGGGTGTAGGCCTTGAGGAGTGGGTGGAAGAGGCTGAAGCATGTATGCGGGTTCGTTGTTTGTCTAAAGCTGATAAGGCATTTTTTCTCTTTGACCACTTGGAAGGTGAAGCCCGGGAGGAGATTAGACATCGTCCCAGTGGGGAACGGGGAGATCCGAACAAGATTATTGTGATTTTACGCGAGATGTATGGTTGCTCCCAGTCGTATGTAGCGCTCCAAGAAGCCTTTTTCTCCAGGAAACAACAGGATGGGGAATCTTTGTTAGAGTTTTCCCTGGTCTTGATGTCTCTCCTGGAGAGGGTTAAACAACAGTTGCCTGATGCTATTCCTAATTCCGACATTGTGTTGTGTGATCAGTTTGTGGAGTATGTTGCCAATAGTGCTCTCCGCCGGGAATTGAAGCAGCTAGTTCGTCGTCAGCTGGCCATTACCTTGTTGGAGGTACGGGGGGAAGCAATTGGGTGGGAACGAGAAGGGATGCCAGGAGAGGCGAGGGGTAGGAGTCAGTCCGTCCCTATGGTATCCAGTATGGAGTGCAGGGGCATTCTCAATCAGAGCTGAGCGAGTTGCGGGAGATGTTGAAATCGCAGCAGCAGCAGTTGGATCGACTTACTCGGAGTGTTGCAGATATGCGGTTTCCTCAGCGTGTTCGCCGGCCCTCCCGTGCTGAAGTGTTTGTCACCAGTGCCAAAAACCAGGTCACTTTGCTCGTGAATGTGATGGGGAACGTGCTCCATCCCTAGCTCGCTGTGAGCCACCTTCTTCGACGAGGGTGGGACAGACTTTTGCTCAGCCGTCGGGAAAACTAGGTCCCACCGAGCTGCTGAGTCACCGTTCGGTAGGGAAAGATCATGACTCAATGACGTTAGCTCCCTTGCCACATTTAATGGCGTCATGTCCGCACCTTGTTGTTTGTATGGGAGGTGTACAGGTACCCTGTTTGATCGATACTGGCTCTATGGTATCTACGATAACGGAGAGTTGTTTTGTGGAACTATTTGTACCATTGGGCCAGGATTGTCTCAGGGCATGTCATTGGTTGCAGCTCCAGGCAGCAAATGGGTCGTTAATTCCATACGTTGGTTATGTTGAGTTGGACGTTGAGCTTTGTGGCCAGGTAATTCCAGGGTGTGGAATATTGGTTGTTGGAGATCCCCCAAAGGGGACTGGTGCTCGAGTCCCTGGGATTTTAGGGATGAATGTTTTAAGTCGGTGTTACCAGGAGCTCTTTGGGTTGCACGGTGCTGCCCTTTTTGATGCACCATCTGTGTCAGGGGCCTCTCAGTTGGTGGTCCAAGCATTACAACATTGTCATGAGGTAGATGCCACCCCTCAAGAAAGCAGGATTGGAAGGGTACGACTGCGGGGTCGTAATGCTTGTCGTATTCCAGGCGGCACTATGAAAGTGGTGGCTGCTACTTGTTCTGGGCACTTTGCTAGGGAAACCGTGTTTTTTGAACCTCTTGAAACTGGGCTGCCTGCCGGATTGTTGGCATCCGCGCATTAATGAGAGTGACCCGGGGCACAGTCTATGTACCTGTCATCAATGTAGGTAAGACTGATGTAATGTTTCGAAACTCTGTTTTGGGCACCTTGCATCATGCATTTATTGTAAGCTTGCCCAGTGGTGTTTCTGAATGTAATTCAGTTTCTGTGTCCATGAATTCACAGACTTCTGGTGTTCCTCCTTCAGTAGCGGACCAAATTAAGAGTCTCAATCTGTCTGTTTTGTCCGAGTCTGAACAGGACCAGGTAAGATCTCTGTTGTTGAAATTTCATACTTTTTTTTTCTGCACATGAAGGTGATTTGGGATGTACCCAGATCCTTTCTCATGACATCCCCTTGACAGATTCGGTCCCAGTTCGTCAACGGCACCGGCGGATACCGCCGTCTCAGTACGATGTGGTAAAAACACACATAAACCAGCTACTAGAAACTAACATTATTAGGGAAAGTTGTAGTCCGTATGCCTCTCCCATTGTGTTGGTCAAAAAGAAGGATGGTATGCTGCGCATGTGCGTTGATTACCGCCAGTTGAATGCAAAAACTCAAAGACGCCTTTCCCTTGCCACGGATAGAAGAAACCTTGGATTCACTGGCGGGGCCAGGTGGTTTTCTACCATGGACCTCGCCAGTGGTTACAATCAGGTTTCTGTTACTGAGGCGGATAGACATAAGACTGCCTTTTGTACACCCTTCGGTCTGTTTGAGTGGAATCGCATGCCGTTTGGGCTCTGCAATGCCCCAGGCACCTTCCAGAGGTTGATGGAGAGGTTGTTTGGGGATCAGCAGTGCCAGTCCCTGCTTTTATACTTGGATGACGTAGTGGTGTTTTCTTCTTCTGTGGCACAACATCTAGATAGGTTGGAGGTGGTTGAGTTGGCTGGAGCGAGAGGGGCTAAAGGCTAAGTTAGCCAAGTGTGCATTTTTCCAACAGGAGGTAAGTTATTTGGGACATATAATCTCGGCCAAGGGGGTGTCGACAGACCCAGGTAAGAGAGGCGGTGAAACAATGGCCATGCCCTACGGGGGTGGCAGAGCTTCGGTCGTTCCTGGGGTTTGCCAGTTATTATCGGCGGTTTGTAGAGGGCTTTGCCAAGTTGGCAGCCCCTCTACACCGTCTGGTAGCTGAGTTTGCTGATCGTAAGTCCAGGGTTCGAGCAGAGTCAAGGTTTGGGGTGGCTTGGACAGAGCAGTGCCAGGTGAACTTTGAGGAACTGAAGAGCAGGCTCACTTCTGCCCCAATATTGGCTTATGCTGATTTCTCCCTTCCCCTTATGTTGGAGGTAGATGCTAGTCATGGAGGTTTTGGAGCAGTTCTGTCCCAGGAACAGGGAGGGCAGGTGCGGCCCATAGCCTATGCTAGTCGCAGCCTTAGGCCTACTGAGCGCAATATGTCAAACTATAGTTCCATGAAGTTGGAATTTTTGGCGCTCAAGTGGGCCATGACTGAAAAGTTTAGAGAATATCTGCTGGGGCAGAGGTGTGTCGTCTTTACTGATAATAACTCCCTCAGCCACCTGGCTACTGCTAAGCTTGGGGCCACAGAGCAGCGGTGGGCTGCACAGTTGGCCTCTTTTGATTTTGAGCTAAGGTATCGTTCTGGGAGAAGCAACCAGAATGTGGATGCTCTTTCGCGACAGGGTCCCTCCAGTCAGGGTGAGTTGGTGGAGGTACTGCCTGGTACAGCGCTTCCCACTGTGGTACAGCAGGCTGGTGAGATGGGTTCTCAAGCAGCAGTCATGGTGCTTCCGGGTTTGGCTGTGGATATGCAGTCCTTACAGGATGAGGACCCTGTTATAGGTGAAGTGCTAATGTTTTGGAGGCGAGGAGCCCCACCTAATTTGGAGGAACGTCGACGGTTACCCAAGGCTGTGCTGACTCTTTTGGGACAGTGGGGTCGGCTGTGTGAGCAGGACGGGGTATTGTACCGCCGAGTGTTTCGATGGGGGAGAAGAGGTGTTGCAAGTGGTGTTACCCACACTATTGCATCATAAGGTACTGACACAGTTACACCAGGAGCACGGGCACCAGGGGGTGGAACGGACCACTGAGTTGGTGCGACAGCGTTGTTTTTGGCCTGGCCTGACAGCCGATGTGGTACAATGGTGTCGAGAGTGCGAGAGGTGTCAGGCTTCAAAGGATACACAACATCTTCCCAATAGCTTTATGGGCCATTTGTTGGCCTCGAGGCCGAATGAAATATTGGCCCTTGATTTTACTGTGTTAGAACCCACCCGATCAGGATTGGAAAATGTGCTGGTAATAACGGATGTTTTTACAAAGTATACATTGGCGGTACCTACACGAGACCAACGGGCAGAGACAGTGGCCCAGGTTTTGGTGGGGGAGTGGTTCTACAAGTTTGGTGTCCCCAGTCGGATTCATTCTGATCAGGGCCGTAATTTTGAGTCCTCCTTAGTACAGCAGCTTTGTGCACTGTATAAGGTGGAAAAATCTCGTACCACTCCTTACCATCGGGCAGGGAATGGGCAGTGCGAGCGTTTTAATAGGACGTTGCACAATCTTTTGCGTGCCCTACCTGTGTCCAGAAAAAGGGACTGGGCCTCAGGCCTCCCACAAGTTTTATTATAACACTACCCCTCATCGGACGACCGGTGAATCCCCATTCTTTTTAATGTTTGGGCAAGAACCCAGGCTCCCTGTGGACTTTCTCTTGGGTAGAGCCCAGGAGGTTGGAGTTGGTGGTGTGCATGAGTGGATGAGGGAACATCAGACTAGGCTTCGGGTGACATTTGAGGGGGCACGGGGGCGACAGCTGTGGCAGGCCGTCGTAAGGCACAACATGATGTCCATGATGCACCACTGGGGGAGGGTCAGTTGGTGTATCTGCGTGAATATGGCGCCAGAGGTCGTCATAAGATTCAGGATTCTGTGGAGCCCTGTGGTGTATCAGGTGATGAGGGCCCCCAAGGAGGGTGGGGCAGTATATGCCATCGCGCCAGTGGATGATTTGGGGAAGATTAGATGTGTCCATCGGTCTGCCTTGAAGGCCCGTATCTGGAAGAATGGTCAAGTTTCAGTTTCCACCCGTTTCCCCCCCCCCCCCTTTGGAGAGTAAGGTGCCAACAGCAGAGGTTTTAGGGGAAGAAACTGATTTGTTTATGGTAGTGCCAGAATTTCCTCCGGTACAGGTTCCCCGGGATACCATTAGGTTACCAAGTAGGCCTGTAAGTGCTAACAAGGGGAACATAGTTATTGGGGGCCTTGAGGCTCCTAATTCTGTAGTAAGTGCATTACCGGGGCCTATGTCAGGGGGTCAATTAGGTGGTTCGAGTACTTCTTTGCGGAGAACAGGGCGGATTACCGCGGGCCATCATTCAAATCTGCATCGGTTACCACGTGCTGCAGCCGAAGACATGAGGACTGCTATAACACCAAGCCCTGTCTCAAATAATATTTCTGTTTGGTTTAGGCCATGGGACATGGATACGGAGTAGTCTAAGGTCATTTAGTCATCGTCGGGACGCCGATTAAAAAAAAATAGGGGATAGAATGTAGCAGGGTAAGTGGTTGTTTATTTGTGATTCAGCTGGGGGTGTGGTTATTAGATTAATGAGGGGAACACAGTCTATTTATGGACTCTTATTTTGACTGGTGGTGACATGTTTGTGGTGTCTGGGTCCTCTTCAACTGGGCGTGTCCCTTTTCGTTCCTGGTTCCTGGTTGTTAAGGTAGGCTTGGATTCTGTTGACTATGTAGCTAGGTGAATTGCTTAATGCTAATCGACATCATTTACAGTTTCATTCTAGTGGAGTTGGCGGCATGGGCGTGTGGATTATTTGTGGCGCAGCGCGCTTTTAGGTATGCCGGTATTTACAGTAAAATTCTTTATCACTTTGGCAGTAAACCTATTTAGTGTATTGTTATAGTGACAGCGGCGCTAGCAGGATGAGAATGCCGGCCGGTAGATTGAGCTGGGCATCGGCAGTGAGTAATCATATAGCTTCACACTTCATTGTCTAACCCAAGTAAGTATATTTATTGTGTCTCTTCTTTCCATGTGGTCAATATATTGAGGTTAATGTGGATATTTTCCTCGTATTAGGAGTGAAGTGGAACATTATAATTCCTTCGCCTTATATCTAGTTGAAATGTTATCGGCGACGCCATTGCTGTTTTGCTTATGAGCAAGAAGACTGCTTGCTTGCAACTCGGCTGCTTTGTAGGCCGTTGGGCTGGTAGCTACGGTGTGCATGCTTGCTAAGTTTTTGTTTTTCTATTTTTATTTTTGATTGGCTTTTATTCTTGTTTTGTGTGGATGGAGCTGTTTTGCATGTCTGCTTTGTGTATTATGTTGTGACGGTGCGAGTGTTTGTGTTGTTGTTGTTGTCTCTTTTTGTTATGTTAATTTGGTGCGTTTAGGCACCGGTCTCGGTCGTATATAGGACTGGGAGACGACTAGGTGCCTTTGTCTATATACTACTGAGTCTGTGAAATGGTTTGTTTTTATCCTTTCTTTTGTTTGATGTGATTATTGTTCCGTGTGGATTGTGTAGACTTTGTGTTAGTTCTGTGTGTGCATGTTGGTGTTGTGTTCTTTTTCTTTCCTTATTGTTTTGATCAGGAGCCAGGCACGGTGCAGGACAGGGGAAGCTGGCTGCATGCGTTTGGGGTGTTCACCGATTGCAAGTGTACCAACACAATCCTTTCTTGTAGTGAGTGCATGGCATCTAATTTGATGTGAATTTGGATGGGTTTTGGATGATTTTCTGAGCTGCAGCCGGCCTGCTGTGTCTTGTCAGTCTCTGTTCCCTTTTTCCCCCTTTCCCTCCCTTTTTGAGGAGTGTTTTTATTATGTAATGGCAAAGTAAAGTGTGTATTGCTTCTGTGTTTTTTTTGGGAGCAAATAGTGCTGTCTGTTTTTAATAAATAAAAACATCCTTTTTGTATTGATACCCACGTCTCGGGTGATTTTTAGTCTTGCCTTTGATAGTTGGAACTTACCTGTGTGTCTTTATTGGGAGTATTCCCCTGGCGCCCCACCAGGGTGGCGTAGTCGGATTTAGTTAATTTAGCAAAGTCCCGCCTTTTGGGATATTACGATCGTCACATAATGACATAGAAACGTGTCAAAGTGTCACCAGTATGTCAGGAACATGTGCTAAAGCCCCGTTTCATACGAGGGAATATAGTTTTAGTGATATTACATTACTTACACATTAGCAAGTCCAGAAGGGTTTACACATAACTACTGTATAAATACACTACAAACAGCACTCACTCTAAATTGGCTTATTCTATGTTTACGTCACTTTCCTATAAATTTTTTTGGTACTTAAATATAATTAATTTCATGTTATTCAGCGCCGCCGACTTAGTGTAGAAACTCCGGTGTTTTTGAAAATAACCGCATTAGTTAGCTAATGTAGGTAATATAGGTGTTTTTAGCTACAGTAGCAAACTCGGATACAAAACTCAATCTACAAAGTAGTTGTTCCTGACATAAATCATGAATTTGCTCATGGAAGAGATACATTTAACATAGAAATGACATGAATCCGCTTTCTTTCCTGTTGTGTTCTTTGAGAAACTATGGCCGCCAGCAGAACGTGATTCAGTCCGCGACAATACTACGTCATGAGGTCACGTGACACGGCAAACCTTTGGTTTGAAGCAGAAATGTGCGTTGAGTGAACGGATTACATTTAAGTTTAAACAGGGGCTGCGATGTTTGCTTTTAAGCAACGTAAAAATCAGTTTCATATAAGAAATCAAAAATTTCCATCAGATCAATGTAGAAATATACTTTGTATCAACGACACAGCAGTTTCACTTTTTTCAGTGCAGACATACACTGTCTGGCCACAAGAATGGTCGCCATTTGAGGAAAATTTAAGTTACTGAAAGTGGATTAAGAACCCTTCAACACATTATCAAAAACCTGCTGAACTGTCAACTTCATGGGAAAAAAAAATATTCCATTTGAAAAATCATCAGATCACATAAACACTTGATGAAGCTACAGTACCACAGTAAAAACCACAGCTGAGACTAATAATGAGAATAAGAGCATTTCCACAGGTTGACAGTTTTATGTTCTGGGTTCAGTTAGTCAGGTTTAGGCTCAGCAATGTTATGCAGCAATAAAATTAATTTACCTGACAACTTCAATCTCCTGAGTGACCAGGTTCTCATATATATGGAGTTTGCTGCTAAAATGCTCATAAGTAACTAAAATATTGGCAGTATTGAATACACAAAAACAATACGCAGCATTGAGGGTACTGTTTATTGATTTTGGCGATTTATATGCCTCACCATTCTTTTATTGACAATAAATTCATATTGGAATTTGATAATTAATATGAGCATGATCCCTCATGTGGATTACAATTTGATATTCACCTCACATCCTTAAATGATTTAAGCGGAATGTAATTAAATTCACACTGTAATATAGTGTTGTTAGCCATGCAGGTCCTCCATGCTGATGTACAAACACTCCACTCGCCCTATCAGTGATCCTCCACTCACCATATCTTCCCCAAGCACAAAAAAAAAAAACAATCTTCAGGTGACGATAGGAGTCTTTTCTGTGATTTAGGGCTGTACCTGCTTCTATCCTGTTGCAACTTGTTGATGCTGTGAGCTCGTAAGTTACTGTATAAAAGAGCTGCTACAAACCTAGTGGATACACCTCACTGTCACTTCTTTCATCACTTAGGTCGGTGCGTCTCCTGTCTGTGTAGGAAAGTTTCTGCCGGTCGTGCTAATGGGCTTGCTGTCTCAAGGTTCCCCGCTTAACTGGACAGAAACCAAGAAATATGCCGACCATGTCAGGAAACACGGCATTCTGCAGTTCCTCAACATCTACAACAAGATGAAGGACAGGCAGAAGGATGTGCTAAAGTGGGGAGATGAGGTGAGCAGTGACGTTATTCTCTCTAAAGGCAGCAGGGTTTGTTTTAGTTTCTTAAACGTTTGTGAGTTCATTCAAAGTCTAGTTTTGAATATTTAATATGTAGCTACACATTTAACGTGTAACTCAAAAACAATATTACATGTTTTGGTCAGATTATTTTTCCTAAAACCAAAAATCAACATTAGCTCAGTGACTAAAACCACAACTGTCCTCTCCTCCATGTCTGTGTCCCTACCTACAGTACTGTCCTGTGATGCAGGATGTTTTTTTTTTATTGCATATTTAAATGTACAGGTACACATATTTTATATTACAATACAAGTCTACTTTAAATTCAGAATTTTTGTCTCCAGTAAAAAAAGATTACTTTGTGAATTGTATTCTTATACTGTAGTAACACAACAAAGTGCAAGTATAAAGTTTAAAAGTCGTATCTAAATATAAATATGGTATGTACAGTAAACACAGACATAAATGTCAGTTATGTCAAAAAACTAGTAAGAAACAAGTAAGACTTGTTGCTGAGTGTAAACTGGAATGTTGTTGATCAATCCTCTGGTCAGACGGTGTTGGAGATGAGAATGTGATTGCAGTGGTGTTCTGTATGTTCATTTAAAACGTGTGGGTGTGTGTGTGGGTGTGTGTGGTTTTCATGTCCTCTGCTTGGTGAGTTTCCTCCCACAGTGCAAAGACATACAGATAATTGATTTACCCAAATTGCCCATAGTATGTATGATCTGTGATGTCCAGGATGTACCTCACCTTGTGCCTTAAGTCTCCGTGACCCTGTATACTGGATAAAGCAATATAGATGACCATGACTTTTTGCATTAGAATGCACAGTTTGCTGATTCGTGACACATTTAAATATTAATATTCAGTGTAAGATACACAGATTTTTGTATTCTCAAAAGAAGGTTTGAATTTAAATCCTTGAGGATTTGAAATAGAAAACATTGCTTTTCACCTGTAACACATTTTAATCAAGTCATAGTTTAAGGTTTAATATAATTGTTATTGTGACAGTGTTGTTCGAGTAATACTGAGGCAACCAACATGATGATTGCACAATGCACTTTTTCACAGGGTTTATATATATATATATAATATATATTTTTTCCCAGGTGGAATACATGTTGGTCCAACTAGATAAGGAAAATGAAAAGGCATGTCTGGTTCTGAATGATAAATTATTGGAGACACTGCAAGAAAAGGGGGAAAATGTCAACCCCAAGTGAGTCACTACCTCCACTTGTGACGGCAAATTATAGCTTATATACTGATTTAATGTAAGCTGCTAATGTATAATATTATTTTCCTTCATTGTAACAGACTGTTTCAAGAGCATAATTGTTTTGTTCACAAATAATAATTGAAAATCTTGTGGCTTTTTAAAATGTTCCCCAAATTTTCCCCAATTTAGTCATAACCAATTTCTACCAATCCATAAGGTTCTCCATACACTAAAGATCAGCTAACAAGCACAGTATTGCCACAATACTACACATCTTCTAACACAAGAAATTCTTCACTACTTCACTGTGCTTACAAGCTTTATTGTGCCAGGCTAATCTAGTACTGGACAGTAAATGTGAGACCTCGATGCACCCTGATGCAATTATGTGATAAGCTGAAAAATGGTCTGATGAGTCTGTTTTAAAAAAATATATGTTTTACCATAACCTGCAGCCATCCGACACTGTGGAGGCCAGAGTACGGCAGCTACATGATCGAGGGCAGTCCAGGACAGCCTTATGGTGGGACAATGTCCGAGTTCAACAAAGTAGAAGACAACATGGTCAAACGGAGAAAGGAGGCTTCTTCTGTGCTCAACAAGGACGAGACTCTCTGCACTATCACATCATTCCCCAGGTAGCACGGAGTCGACAACATGGCATACACATTCCAACAACAAGGCCTAATCATTTGCATTCACCAGCATGTGTGCTTCTGGGCATTCAGTTTAGAAAACACTAACGCAGAGTCAAATGTCTGTGGAAAATTGGTGTGGTGCAAAGGAATGAAGTTGTGAAAAAATCCTGAAAATGAGCACAGAGAGCTTTGTTTATATGGTTCGTGTTATACTGTAAGCAAATCTCTCTGATCAGGTAGACAATAAAATTTTCCAGTTTCATCTAACACAGGTTTCTTCTTTTTTTAAATGTCGACACTTTGCATTTCACAGCTAATCTCTGTGTTTCAGGTTGGGTTGCCCGGGTTTTACAAAGCCAGAATATAGGCCAGCACCTGTTGAAAAAGGAGACAGCAAGTCCCTCTTCTTCCCCGATCAGGCCATCAACAAACATCCCCGGTTCAGGTTGGTTTCTTGTTGTGTTCTTCAGGTTTTTCTGCATTCTTTTTTTTTTGTGTCAACACTGAGAATTTTATCTTATTACCCCTGAGGATGTTTTAAAAACAGGAAAATTAAATACTACTACTACTACTACTACTACTACTACTAATAATAATAATAATAATTCATCTTCCTTAAATCATCAATCCAGTTCAAATTCTTAGGATGTTTTCTATTAGGTTTTAGGTTTACTGCCTCTAGCATTTGTATTTTTTTGCATTCATTACAGTTTATTACACAGCACACTGTAAAAAATGTCGGTAATTTCAGCAGTAAAATACTGTATAAATGCTACAGAATAAAACCGTATTTCACAAAACTTGGGATAACCGTAGAATTTACAGTGAAGAACTGTAATTAGTTTTACAAAATAAGACCTTAAATTTTACAGTTAAAAACATATTAAAATATGGTTTATTGCTGTAAAATTTAAGAAAGTTATGGATGTAACAAGGTATTTGTTACTAATATACTGAAGCATCAGTTTATATTTTACTAAACCTTTTTAAATAGAGTTTAAATCTGAAATAATATCTGCCCTGTAAAAAATAAACCATGAATTTTACGGTAAGAAAAACATTTTTTGCCAGAAATGTACCATAAAAAATATGGTAGCAATGTTATTGGCTGTATAGGATTGCACTCATTATAGTGTATATTTTCATTCATTCATTTTCTATACCGCTTAATCCTGTGTTCAGGGTCGCGGGGGGCCAGGAGCCTATCCCAGGAGACTTCGGGCACTAGGCGGGGTACACCCTGGACAGCGTGCCAATCCATCGCAGGGCACACACACATACACACACTCACACACCCAATCACACACTACGGGCAATTTGGGAACGCCAATTAACCTAACCTGCATATCTTTGGACTGCGGGAGGAAACCGGAGTACCCGGAGGAAACCCACCAAGCACGGGGAGAACATGCAAACTCCATGCACACAGAGACAGGAATCGAGCCTGGCCGGGGAATCGAACCCGGACCCTGGAGGTGCAAGGCGACAGTGCTAACCACTACACCACCGCGCCGCCAGTGTATATTTTATGGATTTTTATATTTTTTTCTACGGTTTATAGCCGTCTAATTTACATGTTTGTTATATTAAAACAGTTTACAGTAAAAAAAACTGGCAGCTGTGGTTACCAGAAATCTTCAGTAAAAAATACGGTAGCAACATTATTGGTTGTACGGGATTGCACTCATTATTCTGTATATTTTAAGGATTTTAATATTTTTTTCTACGGTTTATAGCCGTCTAATTAACCAAGGACTTTAAAGTTGTGAATGGTATGCGGCCCTTTGATCACTGTGGCAAGGACAGCCGCTAGCACGTGTCACTTTGCCCGCCGCCACCGCTCACCAGCCTGTGCCCGCATGCCAGCAGGGCACTGCCCACCAGATCTGCACGTGCACACCTTTCCTTCCCTTTTTCGCTTCCTCCCTCCTTAAACCCGTTCCTTCCCTAATTAAAATGACCCCTTTTCCGTAAGACCTCGCCACATGTCCATGTTTGCTGTTGCCCCCCTTGTGCCAAACCCATTACAAAATACATGAACATATTTAACACTCCAGTGCAGTGTGCACTTAAAAACCACAATGCAGGACAGAGGACATAAACAATTTTAACATGTGTGTGATAAAACATTTTTTTTGTGTAAAGTTGTAATAAAAGCCCTTCTATAAAATTATATACTTAGATTGTCTGCCCAAAATGCTTAAAAATGTCCACCCTGACATTTGTATATTTGATTTTAAGAATTTAAACATTGTTTTGCTGTCTTTATTAAAAAATACATGGGACCATGCTGATGTCCGAGTCTTGAATAACTTTCGATTGGTTTTGATGATTTGATTGAGGTTTGTATTCATCAATTAGTATAAAAGTACTCTTAATAGTTTCTTAACCGTAAAATCTGAATGCTTAGCAATGTAACTTCTATCTCTTTTAGCTCCAGCTAGTGTGATAAAATGATGCTGTCACAGAATTGCTGAATGAATTAATTGTGGTTATTCATAATTAAAAAAAATAGTCCAACATCGACAGCAATTGTGTAGCAAGCATGGTAGTGTAGCGGTTAGCACTGTCGCCTTCTACCACCAGGGTCCGGGTTCGATTCCCGGCCAGGCTTGATTCCCGTCTCTGTGTGCATGGAGTTTGTATGTTATCCCCCATACAGGATAAAGCTGTATAGAGTGAGTGAGTTCTGAGCTGTAAAAATGGAAATAAACCGTTATTATTACAACATAAATCTTTAAATTAGACAGTTCTGAGTTGTAAAAAACATGGTTATGATCCGTATTTGTTACAATGTAAACCCTGGAATTTGATGGGAATAAATGTTTTTATAACAACATAAACATGTTAATTAGACAGGTATAAACCGTAAAATAATCATTTAAATCTGTAAAATATACAGTATGAGTGCAATCCCGCACAACCAAAAACATTGCTACCGTATTTTTCACAGTAGAATTCTGGTAACCACAGCTGCCGGTTTTTTACCGTAAAATTAACAATTTATTTTTTACAGTGCAGCTTTGCCTATTCTTAGCCATGAGGATTAAAAAAGGGAACAAGAAAAATTTTATTCAATATAACTAATAGAATATGTGTAATAATATAATATCTAATAATATAATTTGTTCTTTAAATGAGACAATGTAACTCATACAAGACATTTTATTGTACTTTATAGTCTAACTGTTATTACATTATTATTACTGCAGTGTTATAAGTGAATTTGTGCAATTTTCTGCAGGTGTATGAAATACCCAAGTTAATTTTCCCCCCACTCATTTCAGCACTATAACCAGGAACGTTTTTCACAGAAGGGGGGAGAGGGTGGTCATCAATGTCCCAAGTGAGTCAATATCAGCTAGTTAAACACCGTATACTGTTTCTCATGCAGTTTTGAAATTGGGTTATTCAAACAGCAAAGGGAGTCTACATCCCTGGGCATAAGGATAACTCTGACAAGGCAGAATTGATAATGTATCGAGATATCGGTTCACCTGAGAACCTTATATGCATTGTTCCAAAGTGAGGCGGAGTATAATACCCTTAAATACAATAAAGTCTGTCTCATTTTTTTTTTTCAAGAAATGAGAAGTGGCTCAAGAAGTTTGCACAGTATTGTATATTGTGGACCAGGGACATATAATATTAGCATTTGTATCTTTCTTTTTATAGTCTTTAAAGATAAAAACACACCATCTCCATTTGTGGAGACATTTCCAGAGGATGATGGAGGGGCAGCGAGAGTAGCCCTGCCTGACCACATCTACATGGATGCCGTGGGCTTCGGAATGGGAAACTGCTGTCTACAGGTGAAGATGTTTATGTATAATAAACTGTTCATGCAGAATACCTCGCATTTTTCTGCTTACACAGCTTCTAAAAGTTCTTAGCGGTAGTAATGTTAACTTTTTGCTGTCGAAATAATTATTTATTATTCTATTATTTAGGTCACATTTCAAGCTTGTAACATCAGTGAGGCTCGATACCTGTATGACCAGCTGGCCACATTCTGCCCCATAATGGTGAGTAATATCACGTTGTATTTACATCAGCTGAATTCCCAGTTTTTTAATGCTCATTCTATGTGGCAAACTAGAGAGATTGTGAATAATAATATTATAAATTACGCGACGCGAAGCTGAGGCCTCGAAGGAGACGAGCTGGAGTGAGGAACCGGCTCAGAGCCCGTGCACACCGCACACCTCTGCCTAGCATCCTGCTCGCCAACGTCCAGTCACTGGAGAACAAACTTGATGACCTCAGGGCCAGGATAAAGTTCCAGAGAGACATTCGGGACTGCAACCTTCTCTGCTTCACCGAGACATGGCTGAACCCAGCGGTGCCAGACCACGCCATACAACCAGCCGAGTTTTTCTCGGTTCACCGCATGGACAGGACGCGGGACTCGGGGAAGTCAAGAGGAGGCGGCGTGTGCTTAATGGTGAACAACAGCTGGTGCAACAGCGCGAGCGTTGTTCCTCTTACACGCTCCTGCACACCAAACCTGGAACTACTGTCCATCATGTGTCATCCTTTTTTTCGGTCTTAATGAGTGCCGTTTACATACCACCACAAGCGGACACTGAAACTGCCTTACGCGAGCTGCATGAGGCACTCACACAGCACCAGACACAACACCGGGATGCTGCGCTCATTGTGGCGGGGGACTTTAATAGTGCCAACCTCAAACGCGCAGCGCCGAACTTTTATCAGCACATCACCTGCCCCACCAGGGGCGAAAGGACACTGGACCATTGTTATACCATGGTCAAAGACGGTTACAAGGCACAATCTCGTCCAGCGTTTGGTAAATCCGACCATGCCGCCATCTTCCTCATGCCAAAATATAAACAAAGGCTGAAACAGGAAGTTCCGGTTCAGAGGGAGGTCGCGCGCTGGAAGGACCAATCTGTGGCCGCGTTACAGGACGCACTCGACGCAGACTGGGACATGTTCAGAAACAGCTCCGATGATGACGTCAGCGTGTTTACGGAAGCGGTTGTGGGATTTATTGGGAAGCTAGTAGACGATACGGTGGAGAAAAAGACTATCAGAACGCGACGCTCTGAGATCTCACACCGCTGCCTACAACACGGGACTTGCGTCGGGGGACATGGAACCGTACAAGGCTGCGGCATATAACGTGCGGAAGGCGGTGAAAGAGGCGAAGCAGCGCTACGGGAGAAAACTAGAGTCACAGCTTCAACAGAGTGACTCTAGGAGCCTGTGGCAGGGACTGAGAACAATCACGGATTATAAAACACCTACAACCGGTATGGCGGACGCGACTCTGGCAGACGAGCTCAACACCTTCTATGCTCGCTTCGAGGCTGCAGCTAAAGACGCTAGCGATGCTAATGCTAACGGCGCTAATGCTAACGGCGCTAATGCTAGCGGCGCTAACGGCTGCAGACAGGAAGACACTGCCAGAACCGGGAACGCACTCATCATCTCCGAGCACGACGTGAGGAGAGCCTTCAAGAGAGTGAACACCAGGAAAGCAGCAGGACCAGACGGCATCTCAGGTCGTATCCTCAGATTCTGCGCAGACCAGCTAGCACCTGTGTTCACTGAGATATTCAACATCTCCTTATCTCAGTCGGTGATCCCCACGTGCTTCAAAGAGTCCATCATTGTTCCTGTCCCGAAGAAACCACATCCTGCTTCCCTCAACGATTATCGCCCTGTAGCCCTCACCTCAGTAGTGATGAAGTGCTTACGCCTTATCAAAGACGTCATCATTTCTTCACTACCCAACACACTCGACCCACTACAGTTTGCATACCGTCAGAACCGCTCCACAGACGATGCAATCTCTCATCTCCTCCACACATCACTCACTCACCTGGACACTAGGAAAGGGAATTATGTTAAAATGCTCTTCATCGACTACAGCTCTGCTTTTAATACCATAATTCCCTCCACACTCACCACCAAGCTGGAGCACCTGGGACTGAGCTCATCTATATGTCAGTGGACCTCCAATTTTCTGACTGGCAGACCACAGGCAGTAAGGATGGGCGGTCATGTCTCAGCTTCACTCACTCTCAGCACTGGAGCCTCCCAGGGTTGTGTTCTGAGCCCCCTGCTGTACTCTTTGTACACCCACGACTGCGTGGCCACTACCAACTGCACCTCCATCAAGTTTGCTGACGACACCGTCATGGTCGGACTGATCACCAACAATGATGAGTCGGCCTACCTAGAGGAAATTGGAAATCTGGAGAACTGGTGCCAGAGGAACAATCTCCTCCTGAACGTCAGTAAGACAAAGGAGCTGATGGTGGACTTTAGTACAAAGCAGGAGAGGAACTACCAGACCCCCGTCATCAACATGAGCCCAGTGGAGAGAGTGGACAGCTTCAGATACCTCGGTGTTCACATCACGCAGGACCTGTCATGGTCCTGTCACATCAACACCGTGGTGAAAAAAGCCCGGCAGCGTCTCTACCACCTCAGACGCTTGAGAGACTTTAGACTGCCCTCCAGGGTGCTCAGGAACTTCTACTCCTGCACCATAGAGAGCATCCTGACGGGAAACATCACGACCTGGTTCGGGAACAGCACCATGCAGGACAGACGAGCTCTACAGAGGGTGGTGCGATCAGCCGAGCGCATCATCCGCACTGAGCTCCCTGACCTGCACTCGATCTACAGCAAGCGGTGCTGGACTAAGGCCAGGAAGATCATGAAGGACCTCAGTCACCCCAGTAATGGACTGTTCTCTTTGTTGCGGTCTGGGAAGCGATTCCGCTCCCTAAAGGCCAACACAGAGAGGCTGAGGAGGAGCTTCTTCCCGCAGGCGATAAGGTCTCTCAATCACACCTCCACACAGGACTAATAACATCTTTTAAGCTCACAACACTGACTGGACAATCATGGACACATTCATACACACTTGCACTAAATATTTATACATCTGGACAATTGTCACTTTCATTAGTCACCTTTCATGCATATTTGCACAACCACTGACACTTTAAATTCTATATACATATACCCTATATTTCTATATTTTGCAATATTTTATTATGCCCTTATTGTACAGTTAATTTTACTAGTTAAATTTATTT
The DNA here is from genome assembly GCA_030522415.1 of Channallabes apus. Taxonomy (NCBI): domain Eukaryota; kingdom Metazoa; phylum Chordata; class Actinopteri; order Siluriformes; family Clariidae; genus Channallabes; species Channallabes apus. The sequence continues at coordinate 34,592,124 of CM060118.1, forward strand.
CTTTAGTATTTCCTTTTTATTGATTATTTATTTTACGTACAAGCTTTTATTTTCTTTTTAAGGTCACTGGCGGTCGTGTAAGCATTTCACTGCATATTATACTGTGTATGACTGTGTATGTGACAAATAAAATTTGAATTATTTAAAAGTACTCATGAGGCAGTGGATGGCTCAGGTGGTTGAGGTTCTAGGTTGCTGATCAGAGGATCAGGGGGCCGAGCCCCACCAACCCCAAATTGGGCCGTTGTGCAAGACTCAATCCCAAGACTGGTTACAAATCAAATTGGATGAAACAGGAAGGGCAATCAACATACAGTATGAAACTGTGCCAGATTGTGCACATCAAATAATCCAATGTGGCAACCTATAAGATAAAAGGGATTAAGCACAAGAAAAAAAAAGTACTCATAATGAATTGTTACAGACACTTAGCAGCATCTTCTGTAAACTTCCTTAAGAATAGAAATCTTCTATACAATAAAGGCAATCTGTAAAAACAGATTTTTCAGAGTAAAGATTCCGGTTTTTATGCCACTTTGACCAAGTGGTAAATGCATTGTTTTCTGGTAATCTGTCTGTACATCCAAGATTCCTGTCAGTGAAACTACTCGAGCAGTGCTATATGGAATAATTTTAATGAACAGCCAAAAATATAATCTACTTTGTCCAAATTTTAACTTGTGTGTATATATAGGCTAGACAATAAAACAAAAGAAAAGTTAAATGCAAGATATAAACTTTTACTGTAACGGGTTCGACTCTTTGTGCACAGGTGGCACAACAGACACGAAGCGAGGTAATTTTATTCAGGAAAAATGGAGAAAGAAAGGCTAAAAGGAGGGAGTAAGGATAAAAGGGAAGTGAAGGTGTGCACGTGCAGATCCATTGGCAGTGCCCAGCTGGCATGCGGGCACACGACTGGCGAAGACAGCGATGGGCAGATTGGCAGGATGGAGCACGCGGAGGAAGCGCTCCTGCACGCTCCTACTGTATGTCTCCCGCTGACACGAGCCAAGACCGGCCCCTCCCAGCTCTCTCTTGGCGCGGCCACAGGCAGGAGTCTATCCTGGACGTCCGTCGGCTGGACGGCTTTCCCAAATGGGATCAGGAGCCCTAACACAGTCCCCTCTGCGGCCTTTTGCAAGAGTGAGGGTGCCGCAGGAGCTTGAGCAACACTTTCCCATGCTCGCGGAGATCAAAGGGCGGCATTCCGGTCTCCTTTTTAAAGTCTTTGGGGCGCGTAACATCGCCCCTCTCGCGTGCCACTCTCTTTAAATCCACCGTGTGACTCTTTGCTGTTCTTCCGGACTAAATTATAATGCGGAGCAAGCCCGATGTCCATTAATCTTAATTAACGCCAGTCGGCCCGACCTAGTGGGGATGCCTACTTGGGGAGCCTACGGAGTGAGCGAGGAGCGATAACGATTGAGGCGCATGGCCATCACAGCCGCATGCCGTGACAGTTACATTTTATTAAATGTGATAATCCTAATTTATGCAGTTCATTTCTAAATAAAGAAATGGATTAATTATATGTATAGCAAGGTTTATTATAATGTGTGATTATGTTGTTGCCACTTAAATCTAATAAGCATTTTAAAAATTATACTATAACTTTACAATATGTGCAGATGGCCCTCAGTGCTGCTTCTCCCTTCTACCGAGGCTACGTCTCAGATATTGACTGCCGATGGGGTGTTATCTCAGCCTCTGTGGATGACCGGACTCGGGAAGAACGAGGGCTGGAGGTCAGAGCAGCAGTTTATTTACAACTGTATATATTTGTATACTTTGTACTAATGAAACTTGTCTGCACTAAATCAAGTTTTCTTTCCAGTAGTAAACGTCCCCTAAAGCATTTGGCCTATTTGATCATGCCTTACAGCCTTTGAAAAACAACAAGTTCAGGATCCACAAGTCAAGATATGATTCCATTGACAACTACCTTTCTTTCTGTGGGGAAAAGTACAATGATATCGAATTGACGAAGGATGATGACATTTACAATCAGCTCCTTGATGCAGGTAAAAGGAAAGCAGGTTTTTACATTGATATTAGAAAGTGTTTTTGCCTTTAAAATAAGAGCTACTGTGTGTATAAATACTGGTCTATGTTGCAGGCATTGACAGATTACTGGCCCAGCACATTGCCCACCTCTTTATTCGTGACCCATTGTCGCTCTTTGAGGAGAAGCTTCATTTGGATGATGAGGATGAAACAGAACACTTTGAGGTACTTGCTGTATAAATGGTCAGTTTGACTGCAAGTTGTTTTCAGTTTTTTCTTTTTTCTTTCCAAGACAGAAAACGTCTTTTGCAGTCACTATTTATCTTGTTATCCAGAATCTTCAGTCCACTAATTGGCAGACCATGAGGTTCAAACCACCTCCTCCAAATACTGACGTAGGATGGAGAGTCGAGTTCCGGCCCATGGAGGTGTGTGACTTTCCTAAATGCTCCCAAAATGTAATTTCATTGTCATTTAAAATTTTAGGGTATTTTATATTATCCACATGGGCATTGCAGTCTGTTTTGGGGTTTGTTGTTTTTATGCAAAGGTAGTATCACTCAGTGCATACAGTTTTTTTCCTTCCTTCCATGAATTGCTTAACACATGCACACACACATGTGCTGCTCAGCTCTCTCTCTCTCTCATCAGTTTCATCTTGCCCCTCTTTATTGCTTTGCTTATTTATCGGTATCGCACTCACTGCTACAGAACATGGATTGGAGAAATTTCGATCATCAGAGTCCTTGCTACTCGCTACCCTTTCCATGTCTCCACTTCCTCAAGCATGCTAGTCAAAGTATTATACAAACCGGATTCCAAAAAAGTTGGGACACTAAGCAAATTGTGAATAAAAACAGAATGCAATGATGTGGAGATGGCAAATGTCAATATTTTATTCAGAATAGAACATAGATGACAGATCAAAAGTTTAATCCGAGAAAATGTATCATCTTAAAGGAAAAATATGTTGATTCCAAATTTCACGGTGTCAACAAATCCCAAAAAAGTTGGGACAAGGCCATTTTCACCACTGTGTGGCATCACCCCTTCTTCTTACAACACTCAACCAGACGTCTGGGGACCGAGGAGACCAGTTTCTCAAGTTTAGAAATAGGAATGCTCTCCCATTCTTGTCTAATACAGGCCTCTAACTGTTCAATCGTCTTGGGCTTTGTTTGTCGCACCTTCCTCTTTATGATACGCCAAATGTTCTCTATAGGGGAAAGATCTGGACTGCAGACTGGCCATTTCAGTACCCGGATCCTTCTCCTACGCAGCCATGATGTTGTGATTGATGCAGAATGTGGTCTGGCATTATCTTGTTGAAAAATGCAGAGTCTTCCCTGAAAGAGGTGACTAGATGTTGTTCTAGAACCTGAATATATTTTTCTGCATTGATGGTGCCCTTCCAGACATGCAAGCTGCCCATGCCACACGCACTCGTGCAACCCCATACCATCAGAGATGCAGGCTTCTGAACTGAGTGTTGATAACAACTTGGGTTGTCCTTGTCCTCTTTGGTCCGGATGACATGGCGTCCCACATTTCCAACAAGAACTTCGAATCGTGACTCGTCTGACCACAGAACAGTCTTCCATTTTGCCACACTCCATTTTAAATGATCCCTGGCCCAATGAAAACGCCTGTGCTTGTGGATCTTGCTTAGAAATGGCTTCTTCTTTGCACTGTAGAGTTTCAGCTGGCGACGGCGGATGGCACGGTGGATTGTGTTCACTGACGATGGTTTCTGGAAGTATTCCTGAGCCCATTCTGTGATTTCCTTTACAGTAGCATTCCTGTTTGTGGTGCAGTGTCGTTTAAGGGCCCGGAGATCACGGGCATCCAGTATGGTTTTACGCCCTTGACCCTCACGCACAGAGATTGTTCCAGATTCTCTGAATATTCGGATGATATTATGCACAGTTGATGATGATAACGGCAAAGTCTTTGCAATTTTTCGCTGGGTAACACCTTTCTGATATTGCTCCACTATCTTTCTGCGCAACATTGTGGGAATTGGTGATCCTCTACCCATCTTGGCTTCTGAGAGACACTGCCACTCTGAGAAGCTCTTTTTATACCCAATCATGTTGCCAATTAACCTAATTACTGTTAATTGGTCTTCCAGCTCTTCGTTATGCTCAAATTTACTTTTTCCAGCCACTTATTGCTACTTGTCCCAACTTTTTTGGGATTTGTTGACACCGTGAAATTTGGAATCAACATATTTTTCCTTTAAAATGATAAATTTTCTCGGATTAAACTTTTGATCTGTCATCTATGTTCTATTCTGAATAAAATGTTGACATTTGCCATCTCCACATCATTGCATTCAGTTTTTATTCACAATTTGTTTAGTGTCCCAACTTTTTTGGAATCTGGTTTGTAGATCATTTTTGCAACCTGAACATTATACATTTGTGTACATGTATAATGGAAACATTTCTCTCACACACAGGTTCAGTTAACTGACTTTGAGAACGCTGCATATGTTGTGTTCGTTGTTCTCCTTACACGAGTGATCCTTTCCTACAAGTTAGACTTCCTCATTCCCCTGTCGAAGGTTTGTTTTTTGTTTGATTTTCTCATTTTGTGTTCTTTTGTCATAACATTTGAATTTGACAGTTAAATACAAAAAATCCTTTTTTTAGGTTGATGAGAACATAAACGTTGCACAGAAACGAAATTCGGTACAAGAAGACCTTTTTTATTTCAGGAAGTATATCTTTAAAGGTGCAGATTTTTTATATAACTGATTCCACATATATTAATGGAGAATAAAATACCTGCTGGTCATGACTAACATAGCATTTATCTGAATTCATTTCCTTCAAGGCTGTACCCCTTCCTTTGACTCCACAGCTGCACAAAATGGTGTCGGGATGAATGAAGATCATGAGGAGTACACACTGATGAGCATTGATACAATAATTAACGGCAAGGTAAAAATACTTAAAACATATTTTCCTTTTTAAAGAGTCAGTTTGACCAAACATGGCAAATGTGTTTAGCAGTACAAGGTGGCGCTGGTGTCTTGTTTTTTTTTTATTTTTTTTATGTAAAGTAAACATTATCTATTACATTTCTTCAGGAGGGAGTGTTCCCAGGACTTGTACCAATTCTGAACTGCTACCTGGAGAATATGGAGGTTGATGTGGACACACGCTGCACCATCTTGAACTACTTGGAGCTCATTAAGAAACGAGCATCAGGTATGCAAAGGGTTATATTTGAAATATGAAATAACACAATTCTACTGTATTGTTGCGTATTACATTTTATATGCCATGCTGTGCAATGGGCATTGAAGTTAAACCGGGACTTTAAGTACAAACTACCTTTATTTCTTTACACTACTCTAATTCACTCATCCAATCGATTCACTAGTGCTTGGATATGTTTAGCCTAAAAAATTCTCTCAGTATGCCAGAGGCTTGATCAGACTATCTGCTTCATGTCTGAAATACTTGCCTGACTGTACAGGCAACAGATAAAATAGATTTTTAAGGACAAGGTTTTCCACGTGCTGAATCTTCACAGGAACAAATGCAGTAGGCTCTGAGCCATCTCAGATGTGATGGTCATCAAGGATGTATGGACTTCTAGAACGCGCTTGCACTAGATTTGCACCAATGTGTCGATGTAATCGATTACGTCAATTATGTAAAGACGTCAACTTCTGTGGAGTCCTGTGATGCACCGCAGTGTGTGTGTGTGTTTTGAACGGTAGTGTGTGTGTGTTTGTGTGTGTCATTTCACACACTTACCTTTAAACACAGTGCCCACACAGAAATGCATGTACACTCACAAGTCCACAATAGTTTGGTGGGCATCATTTCCTGGGAGTCAGATATTAATGGCTCTAGTCCCTATACTCTGCTTTAAGTCTTCTGTAAATGTCAATTGGTCTTTGTCTTATTTACACGAGAAATTTTGCAGTTTGAATTGAAATTCCCTCATGAGTGCATGAGCCCTAAATGTGGCATAAAGATAAAATCATTTTGACCAAAATACTGTAACACTCAGAGAAGTACCTTAATTATTTAAAAAGTTTATTTAATTAACATGTTAATTAAATTAGATTATTATGGCTTACTGTGATTTCTTTAAAGAATCTACAGTACTGTATAAACAATATGTGTTTTTAACATTACTTATGCCAAGTTATGTCAACCACATAAATCCATACAGTATGTGGTATTTTAGAATTTTGAAGTTTTCGGTATTGTTCAATGTAGTACAAATGTAGAAAACTATTTAATGCATAAGTAGGTGTGTTCAACTTATGACTGGTACACTGCCTCACCAAGAAAATGCACACTAATATTTTGTTACCTATATATTTAAATGTAGGGTGTATAACCTTGAAGAATATTCATTGAAGAATAGCTGGTTTCAGATTTCCACTTTTTAATTTAAATGTTTTGTGCATTCTTCTAATTTACTTCAGGAGAATTGATGACCATGGCAAAGTGGATGAGGGAATTTGTGTCTAAACATCCACAGTACAAGAAAGACAGCGTGATAAGTGACAAAATAAACTACGATCTGCTTTGTAAGTGCGAGCGAATTGCCCAGGCGGAGGAGCAGTGTCCTGAACTGATTCCGGATCCAGTGAAAAGAGGAAACTGAGGCAGAACAAGAACACATGAATTAAGAATTGCCTGGAACGTTCTTTTTTTCTATCATGGATGCTCTATGGGTTCTCTACCGTAATGTTTTTTTGTATGTTTGGTTGGTTGGTTGAATTTGTGTGTTTGTCTGTATAAAACTTTGTTTCTAAGAAGCATAAAAGTTGGATAAATGTTTCCTTCGATCATGTGTGTATGTTTTACTCTTGACATTTGGATGGTGTTTGAACACAATGTTTTATGTGGGATACTGTAGTTTATAAGCACTGTGGTGACGCAAAGAAACAATTCTACAAAACTTAAAGTATGAATACGTTATTTGCGTATAAGAGATATGAGACGTACGCTGTGTTGGGAAGCTTTTGGTTCGAGGCTAACAGTACTGTAAACTCTTTTTTTTTTTTTTTGATGATGATGTAAAATTTCTAGGATTTTTTTATCACATTTCTTATGATCTTCAACAATCTTTGCAATTAAAAAGGCTTTTTTTCCTTAATGTAATTTTGCATCACTACATGTTGTTTAACTTACTACAAAATAACAGTAACAATATGAGTTTGATATGTTTTTATGGAAACTCGGCTAACATACTGTATTATTGATTCTAAATTGCAGTTACAGTTTTTTGACTTATCCAACCCAAACATTCATTCATTCATTTTCTATACCACTTAATCCTGTGTTCAGGGTCGCGGGGGACCTGGAGCCTATCCCAGGAGACTTCGGGCACTAGGCGGGGTACACCCTGGACAGGGTCCAACCCAAACAGTTTTGACATAATAGTTTGTCATTTGTGGTTCTTAAATCTCCTGTGACTCAAATAAACATAAACAAAACATTATCTAACAATGTGCTCATCACAATCAGCAACAGGGTCATGGCAGCACAAGGCGCACTGATGCACTTCTTTCAGGTTTTAAGAATATTTCAGACCAATTCCAGTAAATTCAAAAATCTTCTTAGCTGATTTTCTATGCCTGAAACAGCAACATATTTTCCATGACCATGATACTACTGCATGACATCATAGTTTAATGAGGATCTATTTCGTCCATGAGTTATGGGTAAGGGAATTAGCTGAAACACCTAATCACTGCAGTTGTTGTTCAATGGCTTTTAAGTATTTATTTACTACTATAAACAGGAAATGTTTATATCCTATAGCTAATTAATCAAGAGTAGTTTCAGGCTCCCTTAAGGGGTGAATTGTGGACAGTCCTTAGCTATATATATTGAAGGTGATGTGCTTTTAGCAATTACCTGCAACAGTCTGTCACAAACCTAGATAGGCAAGCAGGTCTAATACATGTCCTTTTGTAGCAAGGAGTTGCCAGTTTGTCTCAGCCCTAGTGTAGAAAATGACATCATTCCTGACTACGATGTAAAGATGTGCCTTCAACACATCTCTGTTGTTAATTCTCACGGAGCACGATGCTTTCTCTCTCACAGCAGTGGCAGTTCTCCCAGAAACCTCATCTACCCTCCACTGCTGTCTCACTCTTTACCACTGGTGGTACAGTAGGTGAGCTCTGGAACTGACAATCCACTGTAAAGAAAGCAGATTTGATGTCAGCCCTAGCTGCTACTCTTTTGATTTTTTTGGCACTAACTGAGACCTGGATATATCATCAGAACTCAGCTACACCAGTTTTCCTATGCATTCTCTCACTCTCCATGAGAAACTGGCAGAAGTGGTGGTACAGGTCTGCTGTCGTCTAGAAGATGGTCCATCACACCTCTCCCTTTGTCTCATCTCAGTTTTTCATCATTTAAATTACATGCTGTTAAGGTAACTTGTCCATCCGCCTCCTTATCCTTATCTACTGCCCTCCTGGTCCTCTAGGAAACGTCCTTGATGAAATGGACACACTTCTTAGTCTTTTCCATTCTGATAACACTCCTATCACGGTTCTCTGAGATTTCAACCTCCAGTCTCACAAGCTCCAATCTTCTTTCCTCCTCCCTCTATTTAAATCCTTCTCATTAACAGCCTTCACCTTCATTCTTGTATGTCATCCTGTACCCTATTGTCCCTTACACACCCAGACTCCTTTTTCTCTCTATTGTTAGAGACAGCAGCTGATACTCCTACATATCCTTATACAGCAACATGCTTCTAAGCTATCTGATGTACTGCGCAGCAATAGAGAGGAATTAAGAACTGAACAGATGGAGGAAGTCACAGATTAATGCAGATCTTCCCTTTTATAGTGCTCTTTTCTCTAAATTGTCATGTGAGGTGACTTCTGCGAACAATTGCTTTCTACAGGAAAAAGCTGCAAGTTTTTGCACATAATCCTTGCAAGTTACACTGTACCTTCTCTTCAATCCTCAACCCACCAGCAACTCCTGCTCCATCCTCTCTGACCGCTGATGACTTCGTCATATTCTATGATGGGGAAATAGCAACGATTCACCAGAACTTTGCTCCCACTCCAACTCGTACAGCAAAACTTCAGGATCCTCCTTCTCCTCCCTAGCAGAATTTTCCAGAAGAGTTTCAGAATATCATCTCATCCTTTTATCCCCCAACTGTTTGTTAGACCATATCACTTCCACAATGCTCGAAGCCATCTCACAAGACCTCCTCCCCTTCATCACAACCATCATCAATCTTTCCATATCATCTGGTCATGTTCCTGCCGCATGTAAGAAATTTGGATTTTGGGAGGAGGAAGGGGGCTGCTGTGTAGGACATACAAACACCTGCGCAAGCACACCCACCCACCCCTGTGCGAGCACACACACATACAAGCACAAAATAAAAGATGCTTCAGACAAAAACCATTGACTCAGTTGTGATCACGTTTCCTTTGCATCAAAACAAGAAGCGCATGAGCATTAGACTCATCAACTAGTTCATGCATTCATGACCTCCAGACTGGACTATTGTAATGCATTACTAGGTGGTTGTCCTGCATCCTCAATAAACAAGCTTCAGTTAATCCAAAATGCAGCTGCCAGGGTTCTCACTAGATCCAGAAAATATGATCATATAACCCCAATATTATCATCCCTGCACTGGCTACCTGTTCAGTTTAGAATAAATTACAAAATAGTATTACTTACATACAAGGCCTTAAATGGTTTAGCTCCCACATACCTAACCAGTCTTCTGATACGCTACAATCCACCACGCGCCTTAAGATCACAAAACTCCGGACTTCTGGTAGTTCCCAGAATTTCAAAATCTACAAAAGGGGGTAGGGCTTTTTCATATTTAGCTCCAAAGCTTTGGAATAGCCTTCCAGACAGTGTTCGGGGAGCAGACACGGTTTCTCAGTTCAAAAGTAGACTCAAGACGCATCTTTTTAATCTGGCATACACATAACTCATCCCAGTACTCATACTCCAGTACACCTATACCGAATGGCAACTACGCTAATTCTCCCCATCTGTTCTGTATTTCTCTACCCATCCCGAGGCATCGGGAGATTTTGCCAGCTTCAGTAGACAAAGGCCGACCCTGCGAGGTTCCTGAGGCATCCAGAGAAGGACCAGCTCCAACTGGATTCAGCTTTATGATGGAGCTACACATGCTGCTCCTGTGCTTCCAGTGATCCAGACCTCATCTGCCCTCTGCACCTACTGACTCGTCCCTATGCTGAACTGGTCTTCATGACAATTTAAATAATTTCTGTCATATTGAATTTTCACCTGCACATGACAATTTAAATAATTTCTGTCATATTGAATTTTCACCTGCACAACACACAAGATGTTATATCATTTCTATCTGTTATCGCCCAAATGAGGATGGGTTCCCTGTTGAGTCTGGTTCCTCTCAAGGTTTCTTCCTAATGCCATCTCAGGGAGTTTTTCCTTGCCACCGTCGCCGTCACCCTTGGCTTGCTCATCAGAGACATTTCATTCATTCATCTCATTATTGTCTGCACATTTCTCTCACACATCCACACTTCCAATTATTTTCTTTTCTATAATTATTATTATTTGTTTTTATTTATTTATTTTCTATTATAATTTTATTTATTTATTACTTTATATATAATTATTCTATATATATATATATATATATAATATATAATTTATTTATTTTTTTTTTTTGTTTTGTTTTGTTAAATTTCTAAAATTTTTGTGAAGCTGCTTTGAGACAATGACCATTGTTAAAAGCGCTATATAAATAAAATTGAATTGAATTGAAAAAATTGAGACTCGATGGTATTTGGTACTCATATATCAAGACTCGCTCAAGACTAATCAAGTCAAAATTTATCAAGTGAAAATTCATATTATTTATTCTTCTGTCGTGGGACAGTGTCACGGCGAAAACTAAATTAAAATGAAACTTTTAATTATCGCCTGTAAATAGCCATTTATCATTATCTTTACTACTAGTATAAAATAAAGGCATGTCTCACATCGCATCCAGTCAGCTAGCTCCGCTTACCATAAGAACTGCTGGAAAAGCACAGAGTGTAAGCTCGGCCGCGATCACGTGACTGCTGCTTAATTAGAAGATCAGGTCGATCTGGTCCAAGCTCTTTAACTTTTTTTCTTTCTTCGTCTGATCGCCTTGCGAAGGGGGATTTTAGCAAAGAAATTACAGAATTTTCTCTCATATTTAACTGGCTTCCACATCAATCACTATTCAATACATTAACTAACAATCTGCTGACCATTAATAAAACTCATTAAGAATGGTCCAATCACATGAGCCCAAATATTTAAAAACAATATTGATTCACTAAGAACAAAAGTGGGAGGGTTAAAAAAAAATCCAATTAGAGCTCAGTCTCAAATCACATGCTTTTCAAAGATTTACATGGCTACATGGACACTCGTTTGTCTGGCGCCACACGTATACAAACACAAATGAACATAATACAGTTTAGATTTTTTTCATGTAAATAAATTTTATTATGAAATACAGCAGAATATCGTAACTAAATGACTTTATTTCATTATTAAAATAAATAATTATTGTTAAATAATTACATGTAAAAATAGAATTCTTCTCTGCTTAACTCTAAGGGGGTGGTGCCCCTTCGTCCCTTATTGATCGGCCACCACTGCCTAAGGATTATTTTTTAGGGCCCAGGCACTATGACATAAGCCCTATGTCGTCATAGTGTGTGAAAGGCCCTATTGTTTTCCTAAGGATTTTTTTCCAACATTTTGGGCTTTTTGAGGGTCTTAACATTCTCAAAAACACCTGAAATTTGTCAGACAGATTGGAATCTGCTGCCATTGGGATCTGAGAGTCTGGGTCCCGGGCGTGGCTCTGCTGCATAGCTCATACGCACTTCACGTATGCACGTGAAACCCGGTACATAAGGGCTATTTACATACAGTTTTATACCAAACTGGACCGATGTGATCTATAAATTGTAGAGAGATTTTGGATATCTCAAACTGGTCAGCCGTGATGACGCCTTAAACTTACCCCCTGAAAAGCGGTTAATAATGTTCTGTGTGACATTATATTGAGTGACATCACATCGAGTAACATCATAGTGTGATGCTTTTTTCACAGCATCTGCGGTCTATTCTACACACATACCTGTACAAATCACAAATGTTAACACTCAAACACACGCCTCTCTCACATACACGCACAAACACACACATACACCCACACTAACAAATCACATGTCTCACACACATCATACACATACTAGCACACACCTCACAAATGTTAATGAACCGACTCACACACCAGACACACACAAACATGCACAAACACATTTACTCATCTCACACACACACACACACACACACACACACACACACACACACACATACACACACACACACTAATGCACTCAAAAAATATTTAGGGCCCAAACTAATATCAGTCTTATACAGAGGTGGAAAGAGTAATAAAATTTTGTACTCAAGTACAAGTACTGTTACTTCAGTGAAATTTTACTTAAGTACAAGTAAAGTTACCATTATAAAAATCTACTCAAGTAAAAGTAAAAAGTAGCTCATTAAAAAATGTACTCAGACTAAAAGTTACCGAGTTACTTTTTAATTTTTTTAACAGCGGGGGGGGGGGGGGGGGGGGGGGGTTGAGGCATTCTAGCGTAGTTAAAAAAAGATGAGCAGATATAAATCTCAAACTAGTTGTTTTTAACTGAAGGAACACCTTTGCATAATAAAGCTGTTGTCTTTCTTGTGCTTGAAAATCAAAGTGGTCACTTAAATATGGTGTTACGTCCCAGTCTAGGGCCAAACAGCAAAAGAATGGTTCAGGGTTCTATTTATAATATTGCGGCGTGGGTGGGCCGGCGGCTGACGACTGTCATGCTTTGTGGGGGTTTTCTCTGTCTCTACCATGAGAGAGAGGGTGTCACGAGCCACCTAGCTCAACCCAGCACCTCCAGATCCTAAATTCCACTTCGCTTTTTTTTCCCTACTCGCCCACCTATCGCTCAGACACACCTGAACCCTATCTGTCAATTATCTCTTAGCTTTATAAGCACACTGAAAGAACCACCCGGCGCCGCAGTGTCTCACTCGTGTGCCTTACGTCTAGTGTGTTATTGATTCCCTGTATTTTGACTCGTTGCCGACCCAGCTCTCCCTTTGGATTTTCCTTTCATCTTCTCCGTCTGTTACCTTGCCTGATTCTCGGACTGATTTTTGTGTATGACCCTGCCTGTATTAGGAATCTGATTCTGGACTCGCCCTTTGGATTTGTTCATTCACGTGGCTGGATCTTCTGGTTATCGACCCTTACCTGGCTAAAGACGCTGATTGATCACAAGCGGACCGCATAGCGCTCGCTCGTTCCTCCCGCTACAACCGAGGATAATTCGTGCGCTTCCACTTCCGGGTTCACGGAGGATTCTCTGACGTCTTCACCCAGTCCTCTAGTTTCATCACGAGGTATTCCCCGAAGCATCCTGTGCACGCACCGACTTTCTCTCTCGCCCCGTACACACACACACACACACACACACACACGCACGCTCACACATACACGCGCCCCCCCTCGCGGCTGCGCGCTGACTCTCTCTCGCTCACTCACTCACACACACACACACACACACACACACACACACACACATACATACACGCGCTGCTCCCTGCTGCGCGCCGACTCTCTCACTCACACAGACACGCACACACCCACACATACACACTCCTCCTGTCGCTGTTTATTTAACCCTTTAGTGCCCTAATAAATTCCTTTAAGAGAATCTGTGTCTGCTATTGGGTTCTTCCCTCTCCTGCCTTCCCCCGCGCCTGACAGTACACTGCGGCCATGACGGACCCAGCAGACATCTTTTACCCACGGCCTAGCCTCCGACCTAAGGTTCAGCTCAGGTCTAGGACCCGTTCCAATGCTAAATTGCGTCATACTGTTGCTCAGCAAAGATCCCTGATAAATGCTCATCAGCAGGACCTCCAGGAAATTTCCCAGACATTATCTCGGTTATCTACCCAGCTTTTACAATTATGTGCTGCTTTTCCATCCACCCTAACACCCTCAGCTCCGCACGAGCCTCGTCTGCCCAATCCCCAGCCATACAATGGTGATGCCAGATCCTGTCGTTCCTTCCTGTCGCAAAGCTCTTTGTTACTCGAGCTCCAGCCATCAACCTTCCCCACTGAACGTTCAAAAGTGGCCTATATTATCACCCTCCTCACAGGAAGAGCCCGTGAATGGGGGACAGCCATTTGGGATGCCAACTATCCTTGCTGCTCCACTTTCAGTGCTTTCACCGAGGAGATGAGGAAAGTATTCGACCGCTCTCACACAGGCCGGGAGGCCGCGAGACGGTTACTGGAGCTTCGCCAGGGTTCCAGATCTGCTTATGACTATGCTGTTGAATTCCGAACCTTGGCTGCCGCCACTCAATGGAGCACCCAGTCCTCTTATGACACCTTCCTGAACGGACTTTCAGATTCAGTCAAGGACCAATTGGCTTCTCAGCAGCTTCCCGAGGACCTAAACGGTTTAATGGATTTAGCAGGACGGGTGGATTCACGCCTCAGAGAAAGGCATCACACACCTAACCATCCCCAATTCAGAGCCAGCATCCCCCTAACTCCACCCACTTCAGCCAACCCTCCTGCCGTATCCATGCAAGGTGGACGTGCTCGGATCTCTCTGGAGGAACGGCAACGTCGAAGTCAGGTCGGGGCGTGCTTTTACTGTGGGAAGATCGGACACCTGCGCCTTCATTGCCCGTTAAAGGAACAACCCCCACCAGTGAACCTGGGCACACTGCAGGGGACGCCCCAAGCGCAGCAGCCTAGTAGCCGCTCACTTTTCCCTGTCATGCTTCTCCTGGATAACCATTCCGGCGTCCTTCACGCTCTCATTGATTCCGGTTCGGACCAGAATTTAATCTGTGCTGCGAAAGTCAAAGAACTGCACGTGCCCACACTTCCCCTGGAATCTCCATTATCAGTCCGCGCCCTCGATGGTACGCTCCTTCCTCCAATTACTCAGCGAACTGCACCAGTCACCCTAAGGACATCGGGTAACCATTCGGAGGAGATTTCATTCCTGGTAATGCAAAGGGCTCAATCCCAGCTAGTCCTCGGGCGCCCCTGGCTCATCCGTCACAACCCACAGATTGATTGGAGGAGTAACTCCATTCTTGGATGGAGCTCCCTCTGTTTGACCTCCTGTCTCAGGTCTGCTCACTGCCCCATGCCCATTTCGGCCCCATCTGAGGAATTCCCTGACCTTTCCAAGGTTCCACAGGATTATGCTGATCTCAGGATGGTGTTCAGCAAGTCTCGGGCTGTCTCTCTTCCTCCTCACCGCCCCTATGACTGTGCGATCGACCTCCTTCCCAGCACGACTCCTCCCAAGGGACGTCTGTACTCACTCTCCCAACATGAAAGAAAGGCCATGGACAAGTACATCTCGGAATCCCTGGCTGCTGGGATCATCAGACCATCATCATCACCCGCTGGGGCGGGCTTCTTTTTTGTGGCTAAGAAGGATGGGTCCCTACGCCCTTGTATCGATTATAGGGGGCTTAATGATATCACAATCAAGAATCGTTATCCCCTGCCTTTGATGTCCACAGCCTTCGATCTCCTACAGGGGGCCCAAGTCTTCACCAAGCTGGATCTCCGCAGTGCCTACCACTTGGTTAGAATCAGGAAGGGAGATGAGTGGAAGACTGCCTTCAATACGCCGTCTGGCCACTATGAGTACCTGGTCATGCCTTTCGGGCTGGCGAACGCCCCGGCAGTTTTCCAAGCCCTGGTCAATGACGTACTCCGGGATTTCATCAATGTCTTCGCCTTCGTTTACCTGGATGATATTCTCATCTTTTCCTGTTCCTTAGAGGACCATAAGCTCCATGTTCGCCAGGTTCTCCAGAGGCTCCTCGAAAACCAGCTCTTTGTCAAGGCTGAAAAGTGTGAGTTTCACTGTAGCACGGTCTCCTTTCTGGGCTTCATTGTCGCCCCATCTAAGATTCAGATGGACCCTGCCAAGGTTCGAGCAGTAACTGACTGGCCGGCCCCAACCACCCGCAAGGAGCTCCAGCGTTTCCTGGGTTTCGCCAACTTTTACAGGCGGTTCATCCGTAATTATAGCACAGTAGCCGCACCACTCATCTCTATGACCTCTGTCAAGGTCGCATTCACTTGGACTGAGTTAGCCGCCAAGGCATTTAACGAGCTCAAGGAACGTTTCACCTCGGCCCCGATTCTCCTTCAACCCGATCCCTCCTTACAGTTCGTCGTTGAGGTGGATGCCTCAGATTCAGGAGTCGGGGCAGTATTATCACAGAGGTCTGCCAAGGACAACAAGCTACACCCATGTTGTTTTCTCTCTCACCGACTCTCTCCCACAGAGAACTACAATATAGGTGATCGGGAGCTACTGGCAGTGAAGCGCGCACTAGAAGAATGGAGGCATTGGCTAGAAGGATCTGAGGTGCCGTTCCTGGTCTGAACGGACCACAAGAACCTGGAATACCTCAGGACGACCAAACGCCTCAATTCCCGTCAAGCAAGGTGGTCCCTGTTCTTTTCCCGCTTTAACTTCTCCCTGTCCTATCGCCCGGGTTCTAAGAACACCAAGCCCGACGCGCTCTCCCGTCACTTCTCCCCACTCCAGGATCAAGCTTCCGAGGCCACCATCTTACCCTCTCAATGCCTTGTAGGGATAGCACTTCTGGACGTGGAGTCCCGAGTCAGAGCCGCACTCCATCAAGAGCCCAGCCCTCCAGCAACACCCAGGGACAAACTCTTTGTCCCGAGGGCAGAGCGACCCTGTATATTGGAATGGGGGCACAGCTCAAGACTAGCCTGCCACCCAGGAGCAGCTCGCACATTAGCTCTGGTCCAACAACGCTTCTGGTGGCCCACCATGAGGGACGACATCCGCCGCTTTGTGAACGCTTGTGACACATGTACCAGAAGTAAGACCAGCAACAAGCCTCCCGCTGGTCATCTCAGACCTCTTCCTATCCCGCATAGACCCTGGTCCCATATAGCCCTTGACTTTGTCACTGGGCTCCCCGATTCAGAAGGTCACACCTGCGTCCTCACAGTAGTAGACCGTTTTTCCAAGGCTGTTCACTTCGTTCCCCTGCCCGGTCTCCCCACTGCCAAGGAAACAGCGGAACTGTTAATCACTCATGTTTTCCGGCTTCATGGACTCCCGACGGATATCGTATCGGACCGCGGACCACAATTTGCTGCACGTTTCTGGTCGGCCTTTTGTAAGCTGATCGGTGCCACGCCAAGCCTATCGTTTGGATATCACCCACAGACCAACGGCCAGACCGAGCGGGCCAACCAAGACCTTGAAACAGCCCTACGGTGTATGACTTCAAAGGAGCCCCATTCTTGGAATAGGATGCTCCCGTGGATCGAATATGCCCACAACTCCTTGCCTACATCGGCCACTGGCCTCTCACCTTTTCAGTGCTGTCTGGGATACCAACCTCCCCTGTTTCCCTCTCAGGAGGAAGAGGTCTCGGTTCCCTCTGCCCAAGCTTTTGTTCGTCGATGTCGGAAGGTGTGGCTGAAGGCAAGGTCAAGAATCCGCCAGTCTGTCTCAGCCTTTAAACGACAAGCTGACCGACGCCGTTCGAGGGCACCGCCGTACCGAGTGGGCCAAAGGGTCATGCTGTCCTCTCGGAATATCCCCCTCAAGACCACCTCTCGCAAACTATCCCCCAGATTCCTTGGTCCGTTTACCATCATTAGAGTCATCAATCCCTGCACTGTCAGACTTCGTCTTCCTTCCACCATGCGCTGGATAAACCCTTCCTTTCACGTCTCCCAGATCAAACCTCTGGTCTCTTGCCCACTGAATCCACCCGCCCGCCCAGCTCCTCCTCCCCAAATCATCGATGGAGGTGAGGCATTCACTGTACGCAGACTCTTGAAGGTCCGACGACGAGGCAGAGGCCTCCAGTACCTAGTGGATTGGGAGAGTTACGGCCCAGAGGAGAGAAGCTGGATTCCATCCAGATTCATCTTGGACCCATCACTCATTGATGACTTCCACCGCCAACACCCTAACGCACTGGCTAGAATGCCAGGTGGCGTCCGTAGGGGGGGGGGGGGTACTGTCACGAGCCACCTAGCTCAACCCAGCACCTCCAGATCCTAAATTCCACTTCGCTTTTTTTTCCCTACTCGCCCACCTATCGCTCAGACACACCTGAACCCTATCTGTCAATTATCTCTTAGCTTTATAAGCACACTGAAAGAACCACCCGGCGCCGCAGTGTCTCACTCGTGTGCCTTACGTCTAGTGTGTTATTGATTCCCTGTATTTTGACTCGTTGCCGACCCAGCTCTCCCTTTGGATTTTCCTTTCATCTTCTCCGTCTGTTACCTTGCCTGATTCTCGGACTGATTTTTGTGTATGACCCTGCCTGTATTAGGAATCTGATTCTGGACTCGCCCTTTGGATTTGTTCATTCACGTGGCTGGATCTTCTGGTTATCGACCCTTACCTGGCTAAAGACGCTGATTGATCACAAGCGGACCACACACCAGACACACACAAACATGCACAAACACATTTACTCATCTCACACACACACACACACACACACACACACACACACACACACACACACACACACATACACACACATACACACACACACACTAATGCACTCAAAAAATATTTAGGGCCCAAACTAATATCAGTCTTATACAGAGGTGGAAAGAGTAATAAAATTTTGTACTCAAGTACAAGTACTGTTACTTCAGTGAAATTTTACTTAAGTACAAGTAAAGTTACCATTATAAAAATCTACTCAAGTAAAAGTAAAAAGTAGCTCATTAAAAAATGTACTCAGACTAAAAGTTACCGAGTTACTTTTTAATTTTTTTAACAGCGGGGGGGGGGGGGGGGGGGGGTTGAGGCATTCTAGCGTAGTTAAAAAAAGATGAGCAGATATAAATCTCAAACTAGTTGTTTTTAACTGAAGGAACACCTTTGCATAATAAAGCTGTTGTCTTTCTTGTGCTTGAAAATCAAAGTGGTCACTTAAATATGGTGTTACGTCCCAGTCTAGGGCCAAACAGCAAAAGAATGGTTCAGGGTTCTATTTATAATATTGCGGCGTGGGTGGGCCGGCGGCTGACGACTGTCATGCTTTGTGGGGGTTTTCTCTGTCTCTACCATGAGAGAGAGGGTGTCACGAGCCACCTAGCTCAACCCAGCACCTCCAGATCCTAAATTCCACTTCGCTTTTTTTTCCCTACTCGCCCACCTATCGCTCAGACACACCTGAACCCTATCTGTCAATTATCTCTTAGCTTTATAAGCACACTGAAAGAACCACCCGGCGCCGCAGTGTCTCACTCGTGTGCCTTACGTCTAGTGTGTTATTGATTCCCTGTATTTTGACTCGTTGCCGACCCAGCTCTCCCTTTGGATTTTCCTTTCATCTTCTCCGTCTGTTACCTTGCCTGATTCTCGGACTGATTTTTGTGTATGACCCTGCCTGTATTAGGAATCTGATTCTGGACTCGCCCTTTGGATTTGTTCATTCACGTGGCTGGATCTTCTGGTTATCGACCCTTACCTGGCTAAAGACGCTGATTGATCACAAGCGGACCGCATAGCGCTCGCTCGTTCCTCCCGCTACAACCGAGGATAATTCGTGCGCTTCCACTTCCGGGTTCACGGAGGATTCTCTGACGTCTTCACCCAGTCCTCTAGTTTCATCACGAGGTATTCCCCGAAGCATCCTGTGCACGCACCGACTTTCTCTCTCGCCCCGTACACACACACACACACACACACACACGCACGCTCACACATACACGCGCCCCCCCTCGCGGCTGCGCGCTGACTCTCTCTCGCTCACTCACTCACACACACGCACACACACATACATACACGCGCTGCTCCCTGCTACGCGCCGACTCTCTCACTCACACAGACACGCACACACCCACACATACACACTCCTCCTGTCGCTGTTTATTTAACCCTTTAGTGCCCTAATAAATTCCTTTAAGAGAATCTGTGTCTGCTATTGGGTTCTTCCCTCTCCTGCCTTCCCCCGCGCCTGACAGAGGGGTGTTTGGGTTAGTGGCTTCGGCCAAGTTGCGCGTGTTTATGTGTGTGTGCTTGACCTGTGTATGTGTGCTTGTGCTGAGAGTAATAAACTACTCCCCAGCCATTTGCATTGGGTAGCAAGTAAGCTCACTCGCACTCCAAGATCCCTGCTAGCGTCGAAAAACGCTACAATATATATATAACTGTATGGAAATGGTGGTATATGGCAGAAAGAACTAGATCCAATCATTAACTGATGAAATAATGAGGTTTGTATACACACGCGGCGCGCGCGCGCACACACACACACACACACACACACACACACACACACCAGGAGGAGGATCAGATTCAGGTTGGACCCAGGCCAAAATAATAAACAAAATGGTATTTATATTTAGTAGCTAGATTACCTGCAAAAAAAAAACAAAAAACCCACAAACAAAAATACAGGTACCTTCCCGGCCTCCCTAAACCAAAAACAATGAAATTATCTACAAATATATACAAAGACCAACCAAACCAAAGGGACAAAGCAATAATCAAAGTCAATTGGAGGCAAAAAGTCAAAACCAGAATACACAACCAAATATCAAAACACCAAAATCACAACCTCTTTCATCTTTCCCGCGTCTCTCTCCAGTCGCGCTAATCGATGACGTCACTCAGGGCGGAAGCGACCGTGTGGAAGGTCAGGTGATGCCGATGTCAGAAAACCTGGAGTGGAGTCTGGAGCGGTGCGCGACCAGGACATGATACACACACGCGGCGCAACGGAGCATTTATAAAGCATAATATTTTTATTTTATCATTTTCATTCATTTATTTTTTACTCAGTAGCGAATATGATTTAAAATGTAGCGAATTACAATACTTCAAACAAAACGTACTTAAGTAAAAGTAAAATTACAGATTTTTAAAACTACTTTAAAAAGTAGAAATACACAAAAAAGCTACTCAATTACAGTAACGCGAGTAAATGTAATTCGTTACTTTCCACCTCTGGTCTTATATAGTGTGTGTAGTGTACAAGTTGTGTGGTGATGGCTTTTAACATCAAATAACACAAAGGTTGTGTGGTGCACCTTCTTTTCTAAGATTATGTCATAATGGTATTGGGTTAACCCCTTTTTAATGCTTGTGCCCAATGTGCCCGCTGTCTTTCTGGTGTGCCCGGGTGGTGATGGCGCAGGGCCGCTCATCATTGCTTGCAACTATATTTTGTTTTATTTTTTACTTTATAGCAGTGCTTCTGTTAGTGTGTGTGTGTGTGTGTGTGCTCGGCTGTCAATAGAGATGTTCCTTGTTAAAAAAGTTTTCAGATGAAGCAGTGTTTCCGTTAGTGTGTGTGTGTCAGTGCGTGTGTGACTATATACAGCGTGTGCACACAAACACACACATACACAGCATATGCGTGCACAAACACACTAATGGAAACACTTGTCTGTCTGGATTTATTTTTACATTTTTCAAAAGTAAAGTGCAGGTTAATTTATTTTATTTCTACTTTATATTTTGTATGAATTATTTTGGGATATTAATTTTTTGGGGTTGTGGAATGAATAATCACAGTTTCCATTATTTCTTATGGGGGAAATTTGCTTTGATATACAAGCATGCCTCTGGAATTAATTATTCTCGCAATCCAAGGTTCCATTTTACCTGCAAATGAAGTGTGCAGACAGCTCACTACCGTTTCTAAACATTGCTCCAATGTTTCATCAGCCCTTACTTCTGACTGTTGTATTCGATCCGGTATCAGAAGCTATTAGCTCAGCCATCCATTGTTCCCCACTGAATGTACGGCTCCATTAGGATGGAGTATTAGGGCCAACGTGAGATTTGAAACATAATTAGTTTGAAGAGTAGGGGCAGGAATATTCGAGAAAAAAACTCAAAAGTTTCAAGAAAAATTTTTAAAGTTTAGAGAAAAAAAAGTTTTGTGTTTACAACTTAAAAATCTGTGTTTTGGGCCTCCGAGTGGCGCAGTGGTAAAGTGCTCGCCCTATCATCCAGAGATCGCTGGTTCGGTTCCCGGGTGATGCTGTAACCTCTCACAGCCGGAGGTCTCGAGAGAGCTAAATTGGCCGAGCTCTCTCAGCAGGGAGGGATGAGAGGTACTTAGTGCTCCCACATTAATCACGGCTCTACGTTATGACATAAAAGCTAATGGTGACACTGCCTACCATTCAGTCTGTGACGCCTGTGACACGCTCACAATATGACATAAAAGTTGATGATGACAATGCCTAATATTCTTCCGTAATAATAGTCATTTATGCTTGAACATAAGATGTATTATCCTTAAACAAGTTAACAGGTTTACATAAATACAAAATGTTGACTTGTTAGCTTCAACTACCATCACTTGAGTAATAATGTGATCTATATATATATATATATATATATATATATATATATATATATATATATATATATATATATACTCACCTAAAGGATTATTAGGAACACCTGTTCAATTTCTCATTAATGCAATTATCTAATCAACCAATCACATGGCAGTTGCTTCAATGCATTTAGGGGTATGGTCCTGGTAAAGACAATCTCCTGAACTCCAAACTGAATGTCAGAATGGGAAAGAAAGGTGATATAAGCAGTTTTGAGCGTGACATGGTTGTTGGTGCCAGACAGGCCGTTCTGATTATTTCACAATCTGCTCAGTTACTGGGATTTTCACACACAACCATTTCTAGGGTTTACAAAGAATGGTGTGAAAAGGGAAAAACCTCCAGTATGCGGCAGTCCTGTGGGCAAAAATGCCTTGTTGATGCTCGAGGTCAGAGGAGAATGGGCCGACTGATTCAAGCTGATAGAAGAGCAATTTTGACTGAAATAACCACTCGTTACAACCGAGGTATGCAGCAGAGCATCTGTGAAGCCACAACACGCACAAGAATGAGAACATGGATCCATCATGCCTTGTTGCCACTGTGCAGGCTGGTGGTGGTGGTGTAATGGTGTGGGGGATGTTTTCTTAGCACACTTTAGGCCCCTTAGTTCCAATTGGGCATCGTTTAAATGCCACGGCCTACCTGAGCATTGTTTCTGACCATGTCAATCCCTTTATGACCACCATGTACCCATCCTCTGATGGCTACTTCCAGCAGGATAATGCACCATGTCACAAAGCTAAAATCATTTCAAATTGGTTTCTTGAACATTCAATTCAATTCAATTCAATTTTATTTATATAGCGCTTTTAACAATGGTCATTGTCTCAAAGCAGCTTCACAAAAATTAAAGAAAAAAAAAAATATATATATATATATATATATATTATATATATATAGAATAATTATATATAAAGTAATAAATAAATAAATAAAATTATAATAGAAAATAAATAAATAAATAAAAACAAATAATAATAATAATTATAGAAAAGAAAATAATTGGAAGTGTGGATGTGTGAGAAAAATGTGCAGATAATAATGAGACGAATGAATGAAATTTCTCTGATGAGCAAGCCAAGGGTGGCGGCGACGGTGGCAAGGAAAAACTCCCTGAGATGGCATTAGGAAGAAACCTTGAGAGGAACCAGACTCAACAGGGAACCCATCCTCATTTGGGCGATAACAGATAGAAATGATATAACATCTTGTGTGTTGTGCAGGTGAAAATTCAATATGACAGAAATTATTTAAATTGTCATGAAGACCAGTTCAGCATAGGGACGAGTCAGTAGGTGCAGAGGGCAGATGAGGTCTGGATCACTGGAAGCACAGGAGCAGCATGTGTAGCTCCAACCATCATAAAGCTGAATCCAGTTGGAGCTGGTCCTTCTCTGGATGCCTCAGGAACCTCGCAGGGTCGGCCTTTGTCTACTGAAGCTGGCAAAATCTCCCGATGCCTCGGGATGGGTAGAGAAATACAGAACAGATGGGGAGAATTAGCGTAGTTGCCATTCGGTATAGGTGTACTGGAGTATGAGTACTGGGATGAGTTATGTGTATGCCAGATTAAAAAGATGCGTCTTGAGTCTACTTTTGAACTGAGAAACCGTGTCTGCTCCCCGAACACTGTCTGGAAGGCTATTCCAAAGCTTTGGAGCTAAATATGAAAAAGCCCTACCCCCTTTTGTAGATTTTGAAATTCTGGGAACTACCAGAAGTCCGGAGTTTTGTGATCTTAAGGCGCGTGGTGGATTGTAGCGTATCAGAAGACTGGTTAGGTATGTGGGAGCTAAACCATTTAAGGCCTTGTATGTAAGTAATACTATTTTGTAATTTATTCTAAACTGAACAGGTAGCCAGTGCAGGGATGATAATATTGGGGTTATATGATCATATTTTCTGGATCTAGTGAGAACCCTGGCAGCTGCATTTTGGATTAACTGAAGCTTGTTTATTGAGGATGCAGGACAACCACCTAGTAATGCATTACAATAGTCCAGTCTGGAGGTCATGAATGCATGAACTAGTTTTTCTGCATCAGATACGGATAAGATGTTCCTAAGTTTAGCAATATTTCGAAGATGGAAAAAGGCTGTTTTTGTGATATTTGAAATGTGATTTTCAAAAGACAAGTTACTGTCTAATATTACTCCCAGATCTTTTACTGCTGAGCTGGTAATAACAGTACATCCTTCTAAGCGCAAGCTGAATTGTGAAAGCTGTTGTGTGCTGGTTTTTGGGCCAATAAGTAATATCTCTGTCTTATCTGAATTTAATAAAAGAAAGTTATTGGTCATCCAATCTTTTATGTCCTGGACACACTCAGTTAATCTAGACAGCTTAGGTATTTCGTCTGGTTTAGTTGAGATATATAATTGGGTATCATCAGCATAACAATGGAAACTAATCCCATGTCTTCTAATGATGTTACCCAAGGGAAGCATGTATATTGAGAACAACAGAGGTCCTAAAACTGACCCTTGTGGGACCCCATATTTCACTGGCATTATACCAGACGGTTCTCCATTTAGATCTACAAAATGGTAGCGATCAGACAGGTAAGATCTAAACCATTTTAGTGCCTGTCCCTGAATGCCTATATAATTTTGTAAGCGATCTATGAGAATATTATGATCTATAGTGTCGAATGCAGCACTAAGATCGAGCAGGACTAGCAATGAGATGCAGCCTTGGTCTGAAGCTAAAAACAAGTCATTTGTAATCTTAACTAGTGCAGTTTCTGTGCTATGATGGGGCCTGAAACCTGACTGAAATTCTTCAAGGATGTTGTTATCCTGCAAGAATGTGCAAATTTACATTTACATTTAGGCATTTGGCAGACGCTCTTATCCAGAGCGACTTACATTTGCCCACGGTCAGTGTTATATAAAGCGCCGGTTCGAATCCCGAGGGATGATGTTTTAAATTTTTTTATCATTACACATCTGAGCAGTTGAGGGTTAAGGGCCTTGCTCAAGGGCCCAACAGTGGCAACTTAGTGGTTGTGGGGTTTGAACCTGGGATCTTCCGAACCGTAGTCCAATGCCTTAACCACTGAGCTACCCCTGGCTCATAATATGTTTAAATAGCATTGATTTCCGTATTGTGTTATTTTATTTTTTTTTATACATTTACATTTAGGCATTTGGCAGACACTCTTATCCAGAGTGACTTACATTTTTATCTCATTACACATCTGAGCAATTGAGGGTTAAGGGCCTTGCTCAAGGGCCCAACAGTGGCAACTTGGTGGTTGTGGGGTTTGAACCTGGGATCTTCCAAACCGTAGTCCAATGCCTTAACCACTGAGCTACCCCTGGCCCGTAGTATCAAATTTGAGCTGATACTACTTTTTCTAGTATTTTTGATATGAACGGGAGGTTTGAGATCGGTCTGTAATTTTTTATTTCATTCGCGTCCAAATTAGATTTTTTAAGAAGCGGCTTAATAACTGCTAACTTGAAAGGTGGCTCTCCAACCGTAAGCATCACTTCTTTTAAAAATCTGGTTGGGATTGGGTCTAACAGGCACGTTGTTGATTTAGCCGAGGTGATGAGTTTATACAGCTCTTCCTGTCCTATACCTGTAAAGCAGTGAAAATCTAAATGTGAAGCTATAGGCTGAACTGGATCGTGAGATACTATTAGAGGTTGAACCTCCATTATTTTCTTCCTGATATTATTGATTTTTTCATTAAAGAAGTCCATAAAGTCTTCACTTCTAAACTGTGATGGGATACTCTCTGCGGGCATCTTAGGTTTTGTTAGGCGAGCCACTGTACTAAATAAGAACCTGGGATTGTTTTGGTTTCTTGCTATCAGTTGGCTAAGATGCTCGGTCCTAGCAGTTTTTAGAGCCTGTCTATAGCTGCACATACTGTCTTTATACGCAATTCGAAAAACTTCTAATTTAGTTTTCCTCCATTTTCGCTCGAGGTTACGGGTTGCTCTCTTTAGGGCGCGAGTATGACTGTTGTACCACGGTGCCAATGTTTTATCTCTGACTTTTTTTAATCTGATGGGAGCAACAGTGTCTAATGTACTTGTAAAAATAGTGCCCATGCTGCTAGTCACTTCATCTAGATCATCTGCATTTAGGGGTCTAATAAGAAATTGGGACAGATCCGGCAGATTACTTGTGAATCTGTCTTTAGTGGTGGGATTCATATTTCTAACAGATTGATAGCGTGGGGAGACACAGCTAATCTGTTCTACGGGTAGAGTATATGTCAGGAGGTGATGATCTGTGATATCATCACTTTGAGGTATGATCTCTATATTAGAGACATCTATACCATGGGATATAATTAAATCTAGCGTATGATTAAAGCGGTGAGTTGCTCCAATTATATTTTGCTTAACCCCAAAGGAATTTAGTAAATCCATAAATGTGAGTGCTAAAGCGTCGTTAGCATCATCTACATGAATGTTAAAGTCTCCTACTATCAATACTTTGTCAGAGTTAACCAATAGGTCTGATAGCAGATGTCCAAATTCTTTAAGAAAATCGCCATATGGCCCCGGGGGTCTGTACACGGTGGCCAAGGTAAAATATAGCAAGGGTTTATTACGTATTTCATTTAGTGCAACATTAATGATAAGCACTTCAAATGAATTAAACCTGGGCCTTATTTTCTGGGTAACAGTGAGTACATCATTGTAGATAGTGGCGACACCACCACCGCGACCAATTAGACGGGGCTCGTGCTTATAGAAATATCCTGACGGAGTAGACTCATTCAGACCAAAATATTCATTTGGTTTAAGCCAGGTTTCAGTGAGACAGAATGCGTCAAGGCAATAATCTGAGATAATTTCATTAACAATAAGTGCTTTAGGCGCAAGGGATCTAATGTTGAGTAGTCCAAACTTTAGAGGTGGATTTTGACTACTTATTTTGCCTTTTTCTGGTTTTATGGTTATCAGATTGTTTCGGGCAAATTTAACAAATTTATTCTTTTTTCTCAGTATTCGGGGAACAGACACAGTTTCTATAGGACAAGCTATGTGTGTGCGTCTATCACTACGGTGAGTTGTGATGTGTCTAATATGTTTGGAATCTACGGTATGACTTACCGCCAGTCAGATGGTTCGTAGTGTTCTGGAGATGTTGTCAGAGAGGACCGCTGCTCCAGCTCTGCTAGGGTGTAGGCCATCGGTGTGATAGAGCCTAGGACGCTCCCAGAAAACATTCCAGTTATCAACAAAGCGTAATTTCTGTTGTTGACACCAAGATTGTAACCATTCATTAAAAGCAAATAATCTACTGAACTTCTCGATTCCTCGCTGAAATGTGGGAAGCGGTCCAGATACGATGATCATTGTCGTGGGTGATGTGCTGCGGACCTTCTCAACCAGGCTCCTGAAGTCCTTCTTTAGGATCTCCGTCTGCCTCAGCCTGGTGTCGTTCGTGCCGGCATGAAGAACCACAGCTCCAATGTTCCTCCTCAGGGCAGCAGGCACCTGTGCAGCAACATCAAGAACACGTGCACCAGGTAAACAGCGTGTGTGCACCTTACCTTTAGCCGTGGTAGCACGCACGTGACGAACGATGGAGTCTCCGATGACCAGGACGTCGTGTGCCATCTCGCGGAGAGGAGCGAAGCGGTTTTGGGTCGAGATGTCGAAGACGGGTGGTGGTGGTGGAGAGGTCCTCGCCCGGGGCTTGGCGTGCTTCTTCCGCTGCTGCTGTATCCAGGGTCCGTGATGTCCCGGCGCCGGGGTGTAGGAACACTGGGCGGGATGCGTCCTTGGTGTGTTGGACCTGGGCAGAGAAACACGCGGGGTTGAGGTTGTAGGAGAATTCTCATGCCGAGAATTTACCTGGGACAGGTGAGTGTCGGTCCGCGTCGATTCCAGCGTGGCTTTCCGCTGCTGTAACCGGGCCAGCTTCACCTGTAGCTCACGGATCAGCTTCTCCACGGCCTCCACCTCCAAATCCACCGAGTGCAGCTCCAATGTCTCCTCACCTGCACTCAGAGGCAGAATCACAACCGACATGGTGTCTAAACACGGAAAAAATAACAATGACTGTACTAAAATGGCCCCCACAGTCACCAGATCTCAACCCAATAGAGCATCTTTGGGATGTGGTGGAACGGGAGCTTCGTGCCCTGGATGTGCATCCCACAAATATGGGCCAACATTTCTAAAGAATGCTTTCAGCACCTTGTTGAATCAATGCCACATAGAATTAAGGCAGTTCTAAAGGCAAAAGGGGGTCAAACACCGTATTAGTATGGTGTTCCTAATAATCCTTTAGGTGAGTGTATGTGTATATATATATATATATATATATATATATATATATATATAAATAAAATTCTGTGTGGCTAGTAGCCGGTGTTCGTACAGGTAGTCATACTAAGTAGGCGGCGTCATTACGTTTTATGCCATGCTGTGATGTAACAGTAACTTTGTAATGTAACCTTTGTCATACTGTGAGTGTACCATGGGTGTTACCATATGTACTGTAACAGTAACGAAAACAGGTCAGTCAGGCTGACCTTATCGCTACTAAAACCCCATTTCAGACTGCAGAGCGTCTACAGTGCCAGCATATACGACGAGCGAATTAAACCCTAGATCAGACTGCAGAGCGCCTACAGTGCTGCCACATACAACAGACAGAAGTAAGGGCTGCCAAAACTTTGGAGCAGCGTGAGGAGAAGCAGCGAGTTGACCGCATTCTCCATTTGCAGGTAATGATAGCATGCAGGCATCAAGATCTGCACACGGGCAGAGCCGCAGGTAAACTCTAGTGTACCCTAAACAAAGGTTGTGACACATATCGATTTAAAACATAATATATGATTGTCATCCTAAAGGCAAAAAGTGTCAGGCTAAATCAACTCAGATCAGTTTAGATTATTTACAAAATCAATCAGCAATATTTTAAATAATGCTTATGGTGTGATCCACTAGAGTATGCGCTTTCACTCAAAGTCTATTAAATGGATTTTTAAGGCCAAAATTAGGTACTTTGCTGCATTTGAGTACATGATTCCAAATAATGTGATTTCTATCCATTATAATACTTTTACAGTTTCATTTATTTTCAATAATTAAATCAGTTGTAATGTTTTTCATTTAACTTGTTATTATAAAAGAGTATTATAACCCAAGCTTACAACCTTCGTCCAGGAGTACCCCCTGTTAATATGCACCAGATTCAGGAACTTTAATACTGTTCTAATAAGACAGGCTGTGTTCTTTGCAACCTTGTGCGCATGCGCCATGTGTTTTCACGGCACTATGAGAGCAGCGCTGTGATTGGTCAGTTAAGACTCCTGACGAATGGGGTGACTGGACGAGAGACGGGTGAAACGCCTAGTGAAGGGTGGGTGGGCTGTGTCCCAAACCGCACAATACCGTAGTGAATAGTGAGGGCTGAGATAACGAAGGTGTAAATGTAGACTTTCCCAGACTGTGAAAGTCCACTCCAGAAGACATGTTTTTCTAGTTAATTATGATTATATGATTGGGTTAGGTGTTTTCTGTACAGGTTTATCGTGATTAATGTTTAATTAGTGACTGATTAACTGACTTGTGTTTAGTTTAGAGAAGATCTTAGGATAGACGCTTTTCTTTGTACAGTCGGAAATTGCGTCTAAGTGACCGCGTCTTATATCTTATATCCACTAAAATCCTGCCTCGGATAAGTAGACTTTGCCCCATCAGGCTATTGTGAGGCGGTAAATCTGCCCCGTTATCACGCGCATCCCGCTTCCACCTCTCTCTCTCTCTCTCTCTCTAATCACACACTCACGCGCGCGCGCGCGCACACAAGACACACGCCGATTGAACCAGCGCGAGCGCGGAGCCGGGGACGTCCATCCACACGGAGGAGGTACAGTACGTTTATCACATCGGATACACACAGCATTTCTGTGTTCTTACTCTATTCGGCGAAATATCAAATCAACCGGTTGACGTGATGCTGCGTGTTTCGCTGCGCTTTTATGTGTGACGATATTGTACAAAGCTAGTTAGTAGAAGGTAAGTAAGTTCAGGTGGGAGGGGGCTCGTTTCCTGAGGAGATTCTGGTGTCACGTGACACGCAATGGGGTCCATGTAGAAAGTGATCAACACGATGAAGAGAAAAGTTACACATCAGCAGCAGCACGTGAGTTGTTACAGTTACAGAATACCAAGATCTCCTTATATGGTAAAATATAGTCTAATAAACAACAGGGAAATCCATGGCACTTCATAAAGAGTTATAATTACTGTAATAATCAGGATTGAGATGGATCTGGTGCTTTTCCCCAAAAACACTTTGCAGAAATGACACACAGATCACAATATGCGTAATGTGGAATCTCTGAAGTATTATTATTTATTTATTTCTTAAACTGATCTAATTCAAGTTTCATTTTCTTTGGTTAAATATTTCAGGTTAGAAAGAAGCCTGTTGAGTTAGTCAAATAGGAATTTTCACAATATCTTAGATAAGGTATAATATGTCTTTTTTGAAGTTTGAAAGTGTGTGTGTGTGTGTGTATATATAAGCTACATAACACATGTCTAATACTGAGTAGGTCTAAGGTTTCAGAACACAGTGCATCACTGTTATGGTGGCAAATTACATAACAGTGATGCACTGTGTGTTCTGACACCTTTCTATCACAACCAGTATGAACCTTTTCATCAATTTGATCTTCTGTTGGATCGGAATACATGGGACAGCCTTCACTAAACCCCATGTACACTCTTGACTAATGCAGAACAGGAAAATCCCACAAGAATGCTTTTACATGCTGGTTCCAATAGATAGGTGTCCAAACATGCAGGTCATTACTGTTCTGTAGGCAAAATATGTGAACTACTCAATATTAGGAATGTTTTATAATGTTATGCCTGATCCCTCACTCTCTTCCTCCTCTGAGTGTGTGTGTGTGTGTGTGTGTGTGTGTGTGTACGGTATATATATTTCTCTGTTTTGTACATAACATTTTATTTATTGTCTCTCTTGCACAGTTTTCTAAATTGTAGACTAAAAGTTATGAATAGTCGATCTGACTTACTCCCACACATTTATCTCATGGTTGTCTCAGATGTTACTTTACAGTATGTGTGATCAGGAACCTTAAACCTGCTAGCACAGCATGTCAGAAAAGCTAAACACAACACCCAGTTAAACCTTTAAACAAACCTAAAGTATAATGTGTGTGTGTGTGTAGTGAGTACTGCTGTCATACAGTATGTAGTTCTTTGCGAGACACATTTCACACTTTATCTCCATGAGAATGTCACTACTTCTGTTAAGCTTCAGTTGGCTTATTGCCACATTACACATTACATTACTTGTCAATTTAATTAGGCATAGAACTACATTTAAGTTTAAATTCTCAGCCTCAGTTCAGCTTTCAGCTGTGGTTTATGTACAGTATATCATATTCGGTTCGAACAATGTATGTACCTATCGTGACTACATTTGAAAACAATGGATTAGTTATCTTGTACCTGTTCGGTAAAACCTGTTGAATTTCTATATATGGCATTAGAGCAGAAATGATGTGTGACTTTGCAAAATTCTAATGAATCTCTACTTTTTTTCCCCCACAGAGTAAAAATGGAAATGTTTAACCACAGGCTGAACAACTATATTGACTCATGGATGGGGCCCAGGGGTAAGTTATCCCTCATTCCTTCCTTAATTTAAATTTAAAGCCTTCTGTGCAATTAAAGCAGTGTTTGAGTTCACAACTGGCACCTTTAGTGTTCTTGAGTTCATGGTCGTCTTCTGTGTCTTTTTAACATGCACGTGTTGACCTTTCCTCCTGGTTTTTTTTTTTTTTTTTTTTTACAGTACAGTTCAACAGTTCATGAAACTGGTGTTTATTAGATATACATTTTGAGTGTCACCTGATTTACTATAGATTTATACAAGTTTCCACCTTTAATGTGATTGTCAATCAACAGAATTTAAGTGAAGAAACAAATAAAAAGGTTTAAGAGGAAAAACAAATAATAACACTTATACAGTGACCAGCCTGCAACTAATTTTTAACTTTATTAACAGACATTTTGTAATACAATATTCATTCTTTTTGGTGATAGAACTTAGGTCTAGATTACGAATGGGCCCAAAACCTTGATTTTCTTCTTTTGATAGACCTGGATTTGAGTTGTGTGTTCTCATGCAAGATTGATTTACTTATACAGCTAGCTTTTAAGTGGCGTTTACCAGAACTGCCTCATTGTTAACCAGCATATGATAATTACGTGTGAACATGAGTTTGAATACAATTGACTACAATTTGAATGCAGTTTGTTACATTTTGGGAACAAAGTCACTTGAAGTGAAATCTCATATGCTGCATGTAACTTCTGCCTGTTGAGAGGAAGTTGATTAGGACATACTGTAGGAAAAACGGTACAGGAACCGATTCTGTTAGTAACATTAGAGCTAATGCTAACCAAAAACACTGTCTCTGCATGAGATCCCTTTCAAAAAGTATGATTTTATGTCCACATTCTCACCATACTGTACTGTATGTTGACTGACATTAATTTTCTTGCCCATGAACATGGTAGGAACTTGTACTAATCATTATGTTTTACATGACCTGATTAAAAAGCTTGTGTAATCTTATCTACAAATGGCTGGTGTGGGTACAGATCTTCTTTCCACACAAGCAGAAGTTATGCCAGATAGACCACTGCCATTGAAACACAAGATCAGTTGATTAAACAGGTGCAATCACTTGTGGTTCCTCCTTGGCTCGAATAATAACCTGCACTTACAACCGTCCCTTTGTGAAATTGATTGGTGTTTGAAGAGTATCATATTATCAGCCATCAACCCAAACTCTGATGTTATCAAAACAGGAAAGGGTTTACTGCAATATTAAATGTACCTATTTGACAGTCTGGGTGCTGCTGTAAAATATTTACAAAATTTGACTTTGCATTATTTGACAGTTATGGTTAATGCCCTTATAAAATAGGTTAAAAGTTAACAAGCTTTTGTAATTTCAACAAGCTTTGCCTTTTTGATCTGAAACTGAAAACCATTTCAGTATGACTTTATATTAAGATTCCCTTTACTGACATTATTTAATGCAATTTATAAGCTGATTGAAACCATGTACCTACACTGGGGCAAAAAAGTATTTAGTCAGCCACCAATTGTGGAAGTTCTCCACTTAAAGATGAGAGAGGCCTGTAATGTTCATCATAGGTGAACCTCAACCATGAGAGACAAAATAAGAAAAAGAAAATCACATAGTAGGATTTTTAATGAATTAATTGGTAAATTCCTCTTTAAAATAAGTATTTGGTCGCCTACAAACAAGCAAGATTTCTGTCTCTCACAGACCTGGAACTTCTTTAAGAGGCTCCTCTGTCCTCCACTCGTTACTTGTATTAATGGCATCTGTTTGAACTTATAAAAGTATAAAAGAAACGTGTCCACAATCTCAAACAGTCACACTCCAAACTCCAGTATGGCCAAAAGCTGTCAAAGGATACCAGAAACAAAAGTGTAGATCTGCACCAGGCTGAGGAGACTGAATATGTAATAGATAAGCAGCTTGGTGTGAAGAAATCAACTGTGGGAGCAATTATTAGAAAATGGAAGACGTACAAGGCCACAGATAATCTCCCTCAATCTGGGGCTCCACGCAAGATCTCACCCCGTGGGGTCAAAATGATCACAAGAACCATGAGAATCCCAGAACCACACGGAGGGACCTAGTGAATGACCTGCAGAGAGCCGGGACCGACGTAACAAAGGCTACCATCAGTAACACACTGCGCCGCCAGGGACTCAAATCCTGCAGTGCCAGACGTGTCCCCCTGCTTAAGCCAGTACATGTCCAGGCCCGTCTAAAGTTTGCTAGAGAGCATTTGGATGATCCAGACGAGGATTGGGAGAATGTCATATGGTCAGATGAAACCAAAATAGAACTTGTCGTGTTTGGAGGAGAAAGAACGCTGAGTTGCATCCAAAGAACACCATACTGTATCTACTGTGAAGCATGAGGGTGGAAACATCAAAGAAAGTCCATGTTGCCCAGCGACAGCCCCAAAACATCAGTGTTCTAGAGGAGATCCGCATGGAGGAACGGGCCAAAATACCAGCAACAGTGTGTGAAAACCTTGTGAAGACCTACAGAAAACGTTTGACCTCCGTCATTGCCAACAACGTGTATATAACAAAGTATTGAGATGAAAATTCTGTTAACCAAATACTTATTTTCCAATTATTCAAATAAATTCTTTAAAAATCCTACAATGTGATTTTCTCTTATTTTGTCTCTCATAGTTGAGGTATACCTATGATGAAGATTACAGGAGAACTTGCACAATTGGTGGCTGACTAAATACTTTTTTTGCCCCACTGTATGTCTTACATAGTTAACATAGTTAACGTAGTAAGAAAAAAATTAACAAATTAAAGCCAATCTTTTACAACCAGTAAGTAACACACAGTAACTTCGTCACTTTAATTTACTGCAGTAAACCTGTACTTTTTTGTACATTTTTCAAATATTATTTGTACATTTTGTATTTGTAATGTACATTCCAAATCAGAGCAAAGAAAATATAAGCAGTTGATGATGACGCAATGACCATTCCGTGTATTAAAATAAAAAATCGTCCCACACCAACTGTGTCCCTGTTACCCAATTATATGTATACCCAAGTATAATTGATCATTTTTTCTCATTAGGATTAACGCACATTAAAGACTTTTACATAAAAATCCAGATAGTAGATGTTTTTGGAAAATGTGGGAAAGGTTGACATTTTTGGAAAATATCATACCAACAGTCAGATATAGTGGTGGTGTGGCAAACTATGAAATCCTGAGGGATAATGTCTGATCATCAGGCTGTGATCAGAACCTCGGGTTAAGTCCAGCTTCCACTTACAGGTTATGATTGTTGCTGTGAAACACTTATTGTTTCAAAATCATGGCTCTGACATACAGGCCTTTAAAAACCATAACTTGACTGCAAATCTTTTGAGGATGTTAAAAAAATTTGTAGCACGTGCCGGGAAGCTGCAAACCACCATGAGTCACCCCACCACACCCAAATCAATTGGTCTTTTTTTTCCTTCCTCTGTATCTCTCAAAGAAATGCTGTTTCTTTAGGACTGGTTTGTGTCACATTTTTTTCATGAGCTTTTTGGGTTGTGGTCCGACTATTTCCATGTTTCTCAAATACCAAAATGTATAATGTATAGTTTTACTTAATAAAATGATGTGGGATATTATATTCTAAGCACTATGGTGAAGCAAAGAAATAACGTTATAAAAAATGTATTATGCACAAGTGATGCCTGTGCCATGTGTGTATTCACTTTATCTGGTTCTGTCCACTGTTACTATAGTGGACCTTAAGGGCGAGCTGTAGGCCAGAGTGAAACCATCACTGCTTCCACTCCTCTTGCTTCATTTGAATGTTTTTTTTTTTTTTGCAAAACTGCAAAAATGGAGAGAGCTCATTTTGCTGTCAAAAT
Source organism: Channallabes apus (assembly GCA_030522415.1). NCBI lineage: Eukaryota > Metazoa > Chordata > Actinopteri > Siluriformes > Clariidae > Channallabes > Channallabes apus. Next base: position 34,628,125 of record CM060118.1, read on the forward strand.
GTGCATTTGTTATGCAAATGTGGTTGTTATTCACTAAATCGACCCCCAGCCAGAAGTAACATGTTAAGCTAAACACTGCAGCAAAGAGATTCAACCTCAGTGTGTTATTAAAAATATATATATTATTATATGAGGGGTGCGGCACGGTGGTGTAGTCGTTAGCACTGTCGCCTTGCACCTCCTGGGTCCGGGTTCGATTTCCCCGGCCAGGCTCGATTCCCGTCTCTCTGTGTGCATGGAGTTTGCATGTTCTCCCCGTTCTTGGTGGGTTTCCTCCGGCTACTCCGGTTTACTCCCACAGTCCAAAGATATGTAGATTAGGCTAATTGGCTTTCCTAAATTGCCTGTAGTGTGTGAATGAGTGTGTGTGTGTGTGCCCTGCGATGGATTGGCACTACAGTATGTCTAGGGTGTACCTTGCCTTGTGCCCTAAGCCTCCTGGGCCCCCTCGACCCTGAATACAGAATAAAGCATCATAGACGAAGATTGAGTGGGTGGTTATATTTGATAGATTATAATAAATACATTAATTTGTGTTATGTCTGTCACAATCTGTTAGACACAATAAATATTAAACACCACAAAACTATTGAAATGATAAAGAGGTGAAACATTCAAAGTTTTTTCTGGATGTTTGTGTTGTGCTCTTGATGTTTTTAGATCCTCGTGTGAGAGGCTGGCTACTGCTGGACAACTACATACCCACTCTGGCCTTCACCATCATGTACCTCATGATCGTGTGGATGGGGCCAAAGTACATGAAGAACAAGCAGCCTTTTTCCTGCCGGGGAATCTTAGTGCTGTATAATCTGGCACTCACTTTTCTCTCCCTGTACATGTTTTATGAGGTACGATAAAGGATCTCTTTGACTATTGTTAGATGAAATGTACATTTTAACCTCGTAAGGTTTTATGTCTTAATTAACTTGTTAAAACTTTCATCCTCACTCTTAAATAGTAGGAATTTAAAAGTATGAAGGAAATACAGAAGTGGAGGTACAGTAATTCACTTCTCTATAGACTGTGACTATGAAAATCAACATTGCCCTTCAGCTAATTGCGTTTAGATTTCTGAAGTACTTCTTATCTGTATTTGCTATTCATTTCCCTTTCGTTGTTGCAAATCGGAGAGAATTGTTCTAAAGTGATTGCGCAGCAACGTTTTGGTCATTGCGTACCATTACATTGAAACTAGGAAGCTGTTGTTCTACACAGAAAAGTTAAAAAAGGTATCAGGCTATCAAAAGACTCCACAACAGTCTCATAGCTGCTTGGCAGAGATATTGTATGTATTTACTACTGTACAAGCATGATGAACATTATTCTTTTAAACTACTCTAGTACTCTAATTAGAGTACTAATTAACATGTTGATCCAAAAACTCTCAGAAGCCTTTAACTACAGTCGTGGCCAAAGGTTTTGAGAATGACACAAATATTAGTTTTCACAAAGTTTGCTGCTAAACTGCTTTTAGATCTTTGTTTCAGTTGTTTCTGTGATGTACTGAAATATATAATTATAAGCATTTCATACGTTTCAAAGGCTTTTATCGACAATTACATGACATTTATACAGAGTGTCAGTATTTGCAGTGTTGGAGCTTCTGTTTCAGGACCTCTGCAATTCGACTGGGCTCTCAATTAACTTCTGGACCAAATCCTGACTGATAGCAACCCATTCTTTCATAATCACTTCTTGGAGAATTAGAGGGGTTTTGTTTGTTCACCCGCCTCTTGAGGATTGACCACAAGTTCTCAATGGGATTAAGATCTGGGGAGTTTCCAGGCCATGGACCCAAAATTTCAACGTTTTGGTCCCCGAGCCACTTAGTTATCACTTTTGCCTTATGGCCCGGAGCTCCATCGTGCTAGAAAATGCAGTGTTCTTCACCAAACTGTTGCAACAACTAATTCATTAAATCGCTAATTATGGATAATGAAATTCGTTGTCTCCAAGGTATGGGAGCAACTTACATTAAACGCCTCTAAAAAGACGGTAAATTCCATCGTAACCTGCAGGCTATGCAAGACCGAGCGTTCATGGCATGTCAGTACCACAGTCATGCAGGAACACTTAAAAAGAAAACATGTTGGTGTTACGAATGGCGAAACATCAGCAGAGTCAGTAACAACTGTATCTCTCCATTGTGTACCAAAATGTTGGTATGGTTTAATATATAATTATAAGTAAAACATCAAATTAAAGAAGCGTTTAGCTTTTATCCGATTAATCGGAAAAATAATCGACCAAACAATCGGAAAGCGGCTTCATCGGTGAATATGACTTTGCCCCAGTACTCAGCAGTCCATTCATTATACTTTCTGCAGAAGATCAATCTGTCCCTGATGTTTTTTTTGGAGAGAAGTGGCTTCTTTGCTGCCCTTCTTGACACCAGGCCATCTTCCGAAAGTCTTCGCCTCACTGTGCGCGCAGATGCGCTCACACCCGCCTGCTGCTAAACACCTGAGCTAAAGCTCTGCACTGGTGGTGCTCCGATCCCGCAGCTGAATCCTGGCGCTTGCTGGACTTTCTTGGACGCCCTGAAGCCTCTTAACAAGAATTGAACCTCTTTCCTTGAAGTTCTTGATGATCCTATAAATTGTTGATTTAGGTGGAGCCATTTTTATGCAACACAATCATGGCTGCACGCGTTTCTTTGCAGGTCACCATGGTTACCAATGGAAGAACAATGATTTCAAGCATCACCCTCCTTTTAACATGTCGCGTCTGCCATTCAAACCCAATCAGCCTGACATAATGATCTCCAGCCTCGTGCTCGTCAACATTCTTACCTGAGTTAACAAGACGATTACTGAAATGATCTCAGCAGCTCCTTTAATGACGGCAATGAAATGCAGTGGAAAGGTTTTTTTGGGATTAAGTAAATTTTCATGGCAAAGAAGGACTATGAAGTTCATCTGATCACTTCATAACATTCTGGAGTATACTGTATGCAAATCGCTATTATAAAAACTTACATTAACATTTACATTTAGGCATTTGGCAGACGCTCTTATCCAGAGCGACTTACATTTTTATGTCATTACACATATGAGCAGTTGAGGGTTAAGAGCCTTTTGCTCAAGGGCCCAACAGTGGCAACTTGGTGGTTGTGGGGTTTGAACCTGGGATCTTCCGAACCGTAGTCCAACGCCTTAATATTTATGTAATTCTCAAAACTTTTGGCCGCGACTGTAGATGTGAAGACCATAGCTTTTATTATATTGATTTAGATCTCTTGGGATCATAGGGTTCATTGCCGTGTGTGTGTGTGTGTGTGTGTGTGTGTGTGTGTGTGTGTGTGTGTGTGTGTGTGTGTGTGTTGCAGTGACTCTTTCTCTAACTGGTCAGGTACACTTAAAACATGCCAGTAAAATTCTACTCAGTATAACAAAGTCGTTGTTTTATCCTTTAGCTTGTCACAGTCTTTATCTACATTGTTCATTGTTTTCTCAACACCATGTCACGTGGTTATGTGGAGATTGGACAGAGCAACTTGACCATGCTATGATGTTTGATTATTACAGTACTTGGGCTAAAGTCCTCCTTAAGATCAAGCCAAGTGTTTAGCATCGCAAATCTACTGAAATTTTATGGAGATTTTAACTGTCGTGAATTTCCTTATGAAGTGGTCTGTGAAACATGAATATAAGGCTAAATGCAGGAAATGCTTTCACAGTACACATACAGTATATACAGTGGTGTGAAAAACTATTTGCCCCCCTCCTGATTTCTTATTCTTTTGCATGTTTGTCACACAAAATGTTTCTGATCATCAAGCACATTTAACTATTAGTCAAAGATAACACAAGTAAACACAAAATGCAGTTTTTAAATGAGGGGTTTTATTATTTAGGGAGAAAAAAAATCCAAACCTACATGGCCCTGTGTGAAAAAGTAATTGCCCCCTGAACCTAATAACTGCTTGGGCCACCCTTAGCAGCAATAACTGCAATCAAGCGTTTACGATAACTTGCAACGAGTCTTTTACAGCGCTCTAGAGGAATTTTGGCCCACTCATCTTTGCAGAATTGTTGTAATTCAGCTTTATTTGAGGGTTTTCTAGCATGAACCGCCTTTTTAAGGTCATGCCACAACATCTCAATAGGATTCAGGTCAGGACTTTGACTAGGCCACTCCAAAGTCTTCATTTTGTTTTTCTTCAGCCATTCAGAGGTGGATTTGCTGGTGTGTTTTGGGTCATTGTCCTGCTGCAGCACCCAAGATCGCTTCAGCTTGAGTTGACGAACAGATGGCCGGACATTCTCCTTCAGGATTTTTTGGTAGACAGTAGAATTCATGGTTCCATCTATCACAGCAAGCCTTCCAGGTCCTGAAGCAGCAAAACAACCCCAGACCATCACACTACCACCACCATATTTTACTGTTGGTATGATGTTCTTTTACTGAAATGCTGTGTTACTTTTACGCCAGATGTAACGGGACACGCACCTTCCAAAAAGTTCAACTTTTGTCTCGTCGGTCCACAAGGTATTTTCCCAAAAGTCTTGGCAATCATTGAGATGTTTTTTAGCAAAATTGAGACGAGCCTTAATGTTCTTTTTGCTTAAAAGTGGTTTGCGCCTTGGAAATCTGCCATGCAGGCCGTTTTTGCCCAGTCTCTTTCTTATGGTGGAGTCGTGAACACTGACCTTAATTGAGGCAAGTGAGGCCTGCAGTTCTTTAGATGTTGTCCTGGGGTCTTTTGTGGCCTCTCGGATGAGTCGTCTCTGCGCTCTTGGGGTAATTTCGGTCGGCCGGCCACTCCTGGGAAGGTTCACCACTGTTCCATGTTTTTGCCATTTGTGGATAATGGCTCTCACTGTGGTTCGCTGGAGTCCCAAAGCTTTAGAAATGGCTTTATAACCTTTACCAGACTGATGGATCTCAATTACTTTTGTTCTCATTTGTTCCTGAATTTCTTTGGATCTTGGCATGATGTCTAGCTTTTGAGGTGCTTTTGGTCTACTTCTCTGTGTCAGGTAGCTCCTATTTAAATGATTTCTTGATTGAAACAGGTGTGGCAGTAATCAGGCCTGGGGGTGACTACAGAAATTGAACTCAGGTGTGATAAACCACAGTTAAGTTATTTTTTAACAAGGGGGGCAATCACTTTTTCACACAGGGCCATGTAGATTTGGAGTTTTTTTTCTCCCTTAATAACGTAAACCTTCATTTAAAAACTGCATTTTGTGTTCAATTATGTTATCTTTGACTAATAGTTAACGGTTTTTGATGAGCAGAAACTTTTAAGTGTGACAAACATGCAAAAGAATAAGAAATCAGGAAGGGGGCAAATAGTTTTTCACACCACTGTAATAGTTGCTTATAATAACATACATTGCGATAAAATAATAATCTTGTTCTTTGTCTTTTGCCTGCTCTCACTGAGGGGTCACCAGAGCGGACCATCCCGTCACTGGGGTTTGGGTTTTGGGTGGGAATTGAACCTGGGCCATGGAGAAATCAACCACTGACCCAGCAATGGCCAATAATGAAATAATAATAATACCACCTAATTATCACATGAGCAAAAGTTATCTGTGTAGTCCTTAGAAGATCTTTTTTTATCAGATTATGCTTTCTACATTTTAGTAATGATTATAATAATAAAAAAAATTATAATTACCTAAAATAAAAATGCATCAAAGTTCCTAAATGCATCATAAAAATATTTCTAGTTGGCTTTAACATTACTTACTCTTATGAATCATTTGTAAGTATAAGAATGGCAGGAGCCTATGATACTGTATACAGTACAGTATGTCAAGGAAAACTGTGTTATCCTGTTGCACACACCAGAATGCTACTGATTATAATTTTCCTCATTCACTGCCAGTACATGCATTAAGTGTTCTTTAGTCTTCTCATATTTACAGTACATTTGTAAACAGATTATTATGATATAATGTTTTGGATTGGTAAAGCCCCAGACCCTCTGTTTCTCTGCAGCTTGTGACTGGCGTGAGACAAGGTGGCTATAATTTCTTCTGCCAAGACACTCACAGTGGAGGAGAAGCTGATAACAGGGTAAAAAGAGTCCACCGCACGATCAAACCTGACTTGGATATCACATATTTGGTCACATCCTGCTGTTTAGTCGTTATTAATCACGTTTCCTCCGCCATTAAACACCATGGGACAGTCTGGTGGTGCTCGTGTGGTTAAAAGCCGAATGACATCATTGTATATATATTTTTTTTAAGTCTAGCAAGTCAACCAAAGTGCAGTGAACTTTAATCTGAATCAGCAGACAGGCCAACCTGGTTTGACTGACACACACACACACACACACACACACACACACACACACACACACACACACACAGGTGTAACATTCTTTGGCAACAGAAACAGTGTAATTGTCTTTTTTGCCAACGTAAAAATTTAGTATGTCCTTCCAAACACGGTGATCCTTGGATCATAGATTTATATAACCTATGATTGGAACTATACAACACACGATGCAACAAGTTACTGTACATTGGTTGCTGGATTTGAATTCTCAACCTTCATTTTGTTATAAAAAATGAAAAGACCATTTTGTGATATTAACAGGGAACATATGTTCTTTTAAAGGCAAGAAACCATTTAAAAAAATATATTTCAATGATTATTTTCGTAGATTATTCACGTGCTGTGGTGGTACTACTTCTCCAAGCTCATCGAGTTTATGGATACCTTCTTCTTCATCCTGCGCAAAAACAACCACCAGATCACCTTCCTGCACATCTACCACCATTCCACAATGCTGAACATCTGGTGGTTTGTGATGAACTGGGTGCCATGTGGACACTGTGAGTGCCACTAAAAAAAAATATTTGTTTTTTGTTTTAAGGGTTTTTTTCAAAAGCAAAGATCAGTATTGCAATAATTCCATATGGTCCTGAAATAAGCACAGCATTGATTTTTTTTTTATTTATTTGGGAGATTCATAATTGTTTTATGCATGTGTGTGTGTTCAGTTGGAACTGGTGATGGAGTAGGTTATCTGTCCACTATAATCTAATACTGGTCACACTGTCTTGTAAGCTCTAGGTCACCATATCTAATCCGTTGGCTGTTTTATACTCAGAAACTTTCAGCAGAACCGTGCCAAGTCAGCACAAACGGCATCAGCTTTCTGATGTCATTGGTACTCCCGTGGCAGGGTGTTTTTAAGTCTGCCAATTCTACCTCAGTTTTCTTTCCTGGGATTTCAAGATCAAAGCAGTAGGATGTCTACAGTATATATTGTTTAGACTATTAGACATATTAACCTAGTACACATGTATACAGTACCAGTCAAAAGTTTGAACACAAGTTTGGATTTATAATAGTTCTTGTAAAAACAGTATTGCCAAATGCAAAACGCGCCAGATGCCATGATGTAACTGGCTTTTATGACGACCATCCCAGGGTGGCACCTCTGCTGCAGAGAAGTTGTTCATTTAAGAAATCCAACTAACAGCGCCGCAGATTAGAGCCGTTATAAAGGCTTTACAGAGCATATATATTTTAAGTAGCAGATATACAGCTCAGTGTCAACTGTCCAAAGGTGATTATTGTGTATTTTAGTTGCCTTAGCATTGTTTTACAATGTAGAAAGTAATAAAACTAAGGAAGACCATGGTTCGATTCCCCACCTCTGGTTTTGCATGTTCTCCATGTGCTTGGTGGGTTTCCTCTGGGTACTCCAGTTTCATCCCACAGTTCAATGACCTGCAGATTGGGCTAATTGGTGTTTCCAGTTCGCCTGTAGTGTGTAAATGAGTGTGTCCTGTGTGTTTATGTGCACTGTGATGGATTGCCACAGTATAGACTATAAATGAGGGAGTGAGTGAGAGTGCCACTAATACTTGATTTATGGTGGCTTTTGAAGTATACGCACTCGCACTTCCATCTCTACAGTATGTGATATCCAAGAGTTACCAGATGAAACAGAATTTTTCTTGGTATGCAGTATCAACCATAACATTCTTTCTCTTTTTTTTTCCCCTCAGCCTATTTCGGAGCCACCTTTAACAGCTTCATTCATGTCCTCATGTACTCTTATTACGGGCTCTCAGCTATTCCTGCCATACGGCCATACCTCTGGTGGAAGAAGTATATAACACAAGGCCAACTGGTAACCTGGCTTTCTTTACAGTTTTTACCCATAGGTGGTTCATTATGTAGAATAAAAGAAGATGGATTACAGTTGAACCTTGGATTGCAAGCCTAATTCATTCTGGAAGTGTTCTTGTATATTAAAGCACTTGAATATAAAAGCAAATTTTATAAGAAATAAAGGAAACTCGGATGATTCGTTCCACAACACAAAAATAATTAATACAAAATGTAAAGTAAAAATAAAGCAAATTAACCTGAACTTTACTTTTGAAAAGAATCCCGACAGAGCAGTGTTTCTGTTAGTGTGTATGTTTGTGCATGTGCTAAGCTGAAGTAAGATGAGAGAGTAGAAGAGAAGGGAGGGGGCTACTGTCTAGGACAACTTTCATACATACACACACACATACACACACACACGTGCAGATCTTTAACAAGGAACCTCTCTAATGACACTTTTGCTTTAGGCGCACACACACACCTGGTCTACAATGTTATAATAACCATACGCGTGCACGGATGTTAACTATGTGAGTGACGCGCACACACACTGAGACTGAACATGGAAAACGATTACCCAGAATCCCGCAGAGCACGAGAGAGAAGAACCTTTGGCACCGTAGTCATCATGTGACGCTTGGCAGACAAAGCACATGTGTACTACTCGTATGTCAAGACTTTTCTCGTTTATCAAGTTAACATTTATAAAAACATTTTGCTTATCTTGCAAAAGGCTCGTGCACCAAGTTACTCGCAATCCAAGGTTCCACTCTATACAGTAAAATTACAAAAAGTTAATTTAAGTCACCGTCACCTGATCTCCATTTGCAGGTGGAGGTGGAATGATTGTCTTTTTAATGGGAAAGTTGATATTTTTAGTTACTGAATGAAAAATATTATGTATTAGGTATTTTAATACATTTTACAATAATATTGCCAGTAAATGATGATAAACTGCTGTAAAGTAATATATTGGATTAACTGTGACTACATTGATATTTTCATTTACTGAATTAGCGGACGGTTTTGTAAAAAAAAAAAAAAAAAAAAAGACTCATTTTGTTGGTTATATACATTCACCTACAGTGGGGCAAAAAAGTATTTAGTCAACCACCAATTGTGCAAGTTCTCACTTAAAAAGATGAGAGAGGCCTGTAATTTTCATCATGAGTATACCTCAAATATGGAAGACAAAATAAGAAAAACAATCCAGAAAATCACATTGTAGGGGGACCTAGTGAATGACCTGCAGAAAGACATGGGACCAAAGTAACAAAGGCTACCATCAGTAACACACTGCACCGCCTTACGCGAGTACATGTCCAGCCCCGTCTAAAGTTTGCTAGAGAGCATTTGGATGATCCAGAAGAGGATTGGGAGAATGCCATATGGTCAGATGAAACCAAAATAGAACTTTTTGGCAAAAACTCAACTTGTCGTGTTTGGAGGAGAAAGAATACTGAGTTGCATCAACCATACCTACTGTGAAGCATGAGGGTGGCAACATCATGTTTTGGGCTGTTTTTCTGCAAAGGGAGCAGGACGACTGAGCCGTGTAAAGGAAAGAATGAATGGGGCCATGTATCCTGAGATTTTGACTGAAAACCTTCCATCAGCAAGGACAATGAAAGAGTGACTTCGTAAGAAGCATTTCAAGGTCCTGGAGTGTCCGAGCCAGTCTCCAGATCTCAACCCCATAGAAAATCTTTGGAGGGAGTTGAAAGTCCGTGTTGCCCAGCGACAGCCACAAAACATCAACAGGAACGGACCAAAATACCAGCAACAGTGTGTGAAAACCTTGTGAAGACCTACAGAAAACGTTTGACCTCCGTCATTGCCAACAAAGTGTATATAACAAAGTATTGAGATGAAATTTTTGTTATTGACCAAATACTTATTTTCCACCATAATTTGTAAATAAATTCTTTTTTAAAAAAAACTTTCTGAATATTGAATTTTGGAACACACACTGTAGTCACAGGACAGTTTTCTACACAACATTTCATACATCAATTCCTGTTCTTGCTTTAACAGATCCAGTTCGTTCTGACCATGATCCAGACATCCTGTGCTGTGGTGTGGCCTTGCGGTTTCCCTAAGGGTTGGCTGTATTTCCAGATCAGTTATATGATCACCCTTATTATTTTCTTCTCAAACTTCTACAAACAGGTAAATGTGTACACTTGTTGCTTTGATCCCCCCCCCAACCACCCCCAGATCTAATCAGCTGAGTAAAGGGCTGGGAATCTAAACACATCAGGAAATAAACCTAAAGTAAAGTTTTGGACAAGGATTTGGATTTCCTTGTTTGCTTCTATGCTGTTGGTGTGTTTTTCGTATTACTGAAGGAGGGTTTATTATGGTTTGATTCATAGGCTGTGGGCTGACTGCAAAAAATATATAACTTTTAAACCGTTGTAAAACACTGAATTAAAAAAAAAAAGGAACAAAATACAACAGGGTGTGTTGTATTGGTAAGTTTTCATTTCTTTATGAACACTATACCCTATATGTCCTTTAGACTATCATGTGTGGCATCTACTTGACTTTGACGCTGACCCTTTCTGGATAAGATTGAGCGAAACAACTGTGGTTTTGTAATCACAGTAGCTATATGTCCAAAGATTTGACTCCCCCACCGTCACACCTGTGTGATATCGGCATCCCCACATCATCAGAAAATGAACACACCCTATTTTACCTCGATTATTATAAATTAACGATTATTTTGATTCGAGTTGTGTTGTGTTTTTATTTGTTTATTTATTTTTGCCCTCATAGTTTCCTGACAAAGTTTGTACTGTACATACCATACGGTCATCTATTAAAGCATAGATATTTTTCCCAATGAAAGAGTTCTCCTCCATGTTGCTTTAATGTCGCAGACTGAAAAGTGGAGGGTCATGTGACTACATATTTAGTAGTATGCTTTTAAGGGGGCAGGACATAAACAGGTTTCCTCCGGGTACTCCGGTTTCCTCCTACAGATATGCAGGTTAGGCTAATTGGCGTTCCCAAATTGCCCGTAGTGTGTGAATGGGTGTGTGAGTGTGTGTATGTGTGTGTGCCCTGCGGTGGATTGGCACACTGTCCAAGGTGTACCCTGCTGCGTGCCCCAAGTCTCCTGGGATAGGCTCCGCCCCTCGCGACCATGAATACAGGATAAAGCGGTATAGAAGATGAGTGAGTGAGTGAGTACATAAACATACTGTATACACAGTGAAGAAAGTTAACAAAATTAATTAAAAAAAAAAAAAAAACAGTAAAAGAAGGAAATAGCGGACATGGGCAAGATTTTATCAGTTAGAGGTTCAGAATGTAGGTTTTGTTTTAATTAATTACCACAATGCTAATTATTTTGTGCATCATTTCTGCATGTTTGTGCACACAAAATGAATATTTGTCCTTGGTCAGGTTTGATTCATAATAAAAAATGTTTTTAATGCAGACCCTCACCAACTTGCCCTCCATATTGGCCAAATCGCTTCAAATCGGTCTTGTTTATTTGTTCATCATTTGTGCATGCTCATACATGCAAAATAATAATGTGTGTTTATTTATTGTAAAGATAATATACATTTTTATATACAAGAACCCCAATACCAGTTGCAGCTATGTTACAGTCTAGGAGACAGACTGACATCGTGTCGCTTTGGTCACGTAGCCTGCGGCAGAAAGGTTGTTGATAAATGATTATTATTCTAGAAATCAATGAAATTCATGTCATTAACAGACACATTATTTAAAAAAGATGATGTTCTTTTGAAAGGTGCCAGGGTTTATGGTGCTCCCCAAATGGATTTCGCTGTGTTTGATCTCGCCATGACGTACAGTACCAGTGCCAGATAAGGGTTTAAATGCAGAAGATAGGAATACGAGACAGAGATTCTATTAGCATTTAATGTAGCTGTGATTGCTACTGGGGACTGTGTTAAAAATTAAATCTCAAAAACAGAATGAGCACAAATTCTTATTTTGCATGCGCAAAAAATGCACAAACTGAAGAACTTAAAGTGATTTTGACAATATGGGGGTTGAATGAGGGGGGTTGCAAAAAACAAAACAAAAAACGTCTCATGAAATTATTAATTTGAAATGATGCTCCAACAAATAAACAGAGGATTTTTTTGGGGGAGAATTTAGAGGGCCAGCTTGATCCCGGAAGTGTTCAGAGGTGTTATGGTCACGGCTCTGTTGTAAAATACTTTCAAAATAACTGTCGCTTTCAATTTTTCGGCAACAGATTAGGGAAGGATTACACATGCACATGATGATCAGGTGCTCATACACTTTCGGGCATATTAGTGTACATTTATAACAACCTTGACGGCTTCCTCAACAGTCTCTCTTTTAATTTTGTAAAGTTGGAAAAAAATTTTTTTAATGCAGCTGGAAAAGACCCTGGAATATTTTACCATCTCAGAAATCTTATTTACAGTTTTACCCTGAATGTTTCAAAACCCTGATGCTAGAAATTCCATGATGCATTCCAAAAACACTAAAATGGAAAAAGTCTCAACATAACAATATATTAGCAAAATAGTGCCACTATTTATGTGTATGTATGTTCATTCTCATACTGTATGTTTGTATATATATATGTGTGTGTGTGTGTGTCACACACATGTTCATGTTGATCATGTTGTTCTTTGTTCTCTATCCATCAGACTTACAAGAAGCGCGGGGATGCTCTGAAAAGCGATCGACACAACGCCGCTAAGTCTGTGAATGGCCACTCGAATGGCGCGACTCATAAAGAATCAGTAAAACACAGGAAGCCGAGGGGCGACTGAGGACCTGTACATTCGCCCAGTTCCTCTTTAGCTGTGTAACACTTCTGCGAATGTGTTGATCGACTTCCCGAGTCTACACACTGCAGAGACAGAAGCAAAATAAAAGTGAAAGGATTTTAATGTTGAAGAGAGTAGTACCATTTTGCACACTTTTGTGTCCTGTTATCGTTCATATTGAATTTAAATTAGTAGAAGTACAATGGAGTTGAAGAAAGAAAGAAAAAGTAATAACAGGGTGTGAGTTATGTAGAATATTTTCGAGTATATTAATGTCTTGTATGTGTGACGGATTGGGAAAACCCATCAGATAGTGTGATATAGCGGAATTCTTTAAGATAACATGTATATACTGTACACCTTGTGAAGGATTTTCCATAGCTGTCACACATACTGTATTAATGACCGTTTTAATAGGAGGTACTGTTTTTAACACACAATCTTGATGTACTTGTATATAAAAAGGAACGAAATATATAAAAGATAAGATAATATTTGGATAAAGATCGAAAATGGAATCTAGAAAAAGAAGCAATAATGGAGTCCGAAATGACATCCAAAGGTTTTCACTTTTTAGTTCTTGATTTGATTTTGGAGAAAATTTTATAACCCAAGTTAATTCGAATTTCATTAGTAAACCGAGTTAGAAAAATGTACATGGATTTTATGAGAATAATTTATGTAATACATATTTAATTTTGTATAGATATTATTTGTATTCTACTAAAGTCATCTGAGGACATTTAACAGAATGTACAAGACTGAAGGAAACTTTAACTTTGTACAAAGCAGTTAACATTACATTAAAGTAGGAATCTGGAAATAGTGAGGCCAGATTCTATTACTTCTAAAATTCTAAAACTTAATTAATTCTAAAACTTTCTGTTCATTTCAGTGGGGTCTCGGATTTTCAGACCCCACTGGTTATGCATAAATTTGGATATTGTGATTTTCAAGCACATAAAATAAACCGTATGATATGAATATTACAGCCATCTATCTTAATAACAAGTGCAAAATCGGATCTAAATCTAACAGAATCAATTTTATCTTTTGTTCTGTCAGCCGCATACAAGATTTGTGACCTGTTGTCTACATAAGATTATATGTAGAATATTGTTATGAACGAAACAATGAATCACAAAAAAAGTGACTTTAGCTGGGTTTTTACAGGTTGGGTCACATATCATTTCACAAAAACACCCAAAATAAGCCAAAATAAGGTGAACTGAATTTGAATGCCACTTGCCCATGGATTACACTGAAACCTCACTGGCTTCCATTTGAATGACAAAATACTCACTGTTTTAGCTGGACATTTGCCTTAGACTTAAATAAATGTTTATGAACTTTTGATGTTGAGTTTTGTAGTGACGATGCAGGAAAGGGTTTCTAATGATACTGTACCTCTTCCTTGAAGGTTTTATTTGTGCAAGTAGCATTGCTAAGCAGAACAGTGGTCTCAAGGTCTGCTAATTTTCCTGAAGATACTAGCCTGATGAGTCTTTTTCTTATACTGTAGTCCTCTTTTAGTTTGTGGGCATCAATTATTTCAATTAGGGTCAGGGGTAGCTCCGTTGTTAAGGCCTTGGGTTTAACTGCTCAGATGAATAACGAGTCTACCAAATGCTAATTGTATAATTAATTGAATGTAAATTTCATTGTTCAGAGTGATAGACGGCTGCTTAGCTTCTAATTGTAAAACAAGGTCCAAAGGGTAAATTATCCATGTGGCAGTACCTTCCTTATAATGATCGTGAACAAGCCATAGCCCTAAATGAGCTAATTAAGTTCTGAGGCCTTGGTGAATCTTATTCGAGAGCGAATGGAGCGGCAAAACTTTTGCATGATGCTCTTCTCATTTTTTCACTCTTAAATTGTACAAAACAAACTGCACTTTTCTAACCACAGAATCAATTAATAGTTATAAACCGAAACAAAATGTCTGTCGTACAAAATAACTCCAGCAATGATGATTTTAAATGGAAAGGCAACAGATTTATTTGAATAAAGTAAGAATATTTGGTTTCTAAGCACATGGGCATTAATTAGTACAGCGTCTAGAAACATAATATTGAAGAAAAAAAGAAACTCTTTATAAACCTCATTTACATGCTTTAACATAGTCGTGATGCCTTAAGCACTGTTTAATTTATAAGATGAATATAAAACGTTTTATTCCATTTATGTGCATTACACTAACCAAAATCTTGTGTTTAGAAGTCTAGGGTTGTGAATCATTTACACTAACTGACCACTGTATTAGGAACATGTGTAGATTGGCTTATGCTTGCAGTTATTAAATGAGTCCATCATGCAGTAAGAGTACAATAGAGGTCATGTGCTTTAGGTAGTTCCTGTTCTTGACCTGGACTTTTGCATAGTGCTGCTGCCCCCCAGTGGCTGACTGCAGTGCATCCATGTGTATAATACACACATTCAGTGACTGTAACTGTGAACTTTAAATCATAAGACTACCTGTGGCTATACTGTCTCTCACCATCGCCTTACAGTATAAGCATAAAGCAACCTTGCTAACATTTTCAACTTCATTCCACTTCTCTGTGTGTGTTCTGTGTTAGGAGTTACATGAAACAAGGCTTATTACTGTAACATTATGTACAGTATAGTAAAAACATTCCTTTGGACAATCTAAGCTTTTTTCATGGCACTGATCATGTGACGCAGGAAAACGCAGATGCTACAGTAGAAACTGATGTTATTGTGGTTGAAATAAATAAAGGCCTTAATGTTTATTCTGATGTGTGCTTGAAATGTATTTACTGACTTGACAGATTTGTAAAGAGTTGTATGTGAAATTGCTTCTCCTATTTTATTCACAGGGATGTTTTTCCTGGCACCGTTGCCCTCTGCATGCTCGTTAGGAACAAATTGATAATTTATATATAAAACGTTAAACATTATTTTCATAGTATTTATGTAAATTGCAAAAATGACCATTGCAAAAAGCTCTACAGAAAATAAAAAATGAAAATAAAATTGGAATGATGACACATGATGTCCATGTTAACACAGCAATGGATTTTTTCCTTCCCTTTCGGCACAGCCATATTTCAGGACGACAAATGCTGGATGAAAAGATTCCTGCATCTCAAATCGTGAAAGCGTGGTTCTGAATGCATGAGAAATCAATTTCTCACCTGAATTGTCCGGACACCACATAGTTCTGATCTTTTAGTGACACCACTAAAATTCTTGTGCTGTGATGAGGCGATCAGATTTACTTTTGGTATCAATACAAACTCTTGGCTAAAAAATTAAACGTGACTAAAACGTTTGTCACAAGTTTGTCAAAACAATCTTGCACTGAATTCAAAGGTAGTCTAATAAAATATTAGTCTGTACTGTTTTTTTTGGCCAGGCAAATGTAAATAAGCAAATAATTGAGTAAATCTAAAAATGTATATAAGGATAAAGCGGTACAGAAAATGAATGAATGAATAAAAATGTAAACATTTTGTATTAATATGAAATAAGCAAACAAATGAAAATCAGACTTCCTTGCAGTAGTTTGCATTTATTGTTATGGATGAAAATGTACTGAAATCGAGGGGGAGGGGGGAGGGGAATGGGGGCAAGGGCAAGAAAACAACCTGTAGCATATTTATTTAGTTGCTCCAGTCATCAGTAGACACACAAATCCACAGAAATATCTATATGAAAAAACTCAGCATTGATGAAAAGTAAGAAGAAAACAGCTGCTTATATACTTTAAAACTACAACTGTACAACTGCATAAACAGTAAACCAGTGAACAAACAGGCAAACAGTAAACCTGGAGGGTAATGCGTCTCAATGGTACTATAAGGAATTCTAAGAAATCCTCATATAACCTCATGATTTTTTAAACATTCTTTAGCCTCATGCTTAAAGCGAGGGAGGGGGGGGGGCGACACGTTTGTTGGAAAGTGCATAAACAATTGTTTATTCTTGATGTTCTACATGCAGCGCTACTGTAGCCCTACAGGGGGCGTTCTGAAAATGCAGTGTAGCTCTTCACCCTGGCAAAATACAATGGTGTATACATTTTGTCGAGATCGAATGCTGTGATGATCGTTTCTCCAGTTGATCTACAGTAGGATAACAAATATAAAAAGATTTATTAAAGTCAAGGCAAATTTTTTTGATGTACAAAAACAGCTATATTGTTGTTTATTATTCTAAAGTATAAAGTGGCTGAATCTTGATTTAATACTCAGTGTGGTAACAGTGGAGGAGCTCTACCTGTATGTGATGTGGCAGGAGTGATGGATCCACACAAGCTTGTTGAAGCACTGGCGCCCCCCAGAGGGCAGCTGCAGCCCCACATGGAAAGAACGTTCTGACTCGGGCACAGGGTACCGCCTGCCGAACCGACTCCTTTGGTACTCGGGCACCTTCTACAACCACAAGACATCACATTTATAATGCACTTCATAACTAAGATACATGATGGACATTAAATACAGAAGCAAAAAAGGTTACAAAAACAATATCAAACAAATAAAGAACAGTTGACCTTTAAACTATTCTTGACAGTTTCAGGTGCTATAAAACATGCAGAATGGCCGACAACATCCGGCAGTGGCTTAGCAATAAATCGGAGTGTTTATGATGTTCATGATGATGTTTTAGGGGACAAATAATATAAGCTGTATAGATGAGATCTTTATAGTCAAGTGGATTTAAGTACAAAAGACCAAATTGTAATAAATAAATGCTTTTTATATATTACTTGTAGAACTTAAAGAACACTTTCAAGGATTTTTTTTTTTGCCTATCCTCTTAAATAAAAATAACATTCAAGAATCACATTTCAAAATCAGCCAGGATTATATGAAGCATGCTTAGGATTTTGCCATTGCTTTCTGGTGATGTGGCACTTCACCAGGGAGTCTATCTGTGTGATCTGGCAACCATGGTAAGCACAAAGCCTTTGCACAGAAATAGTTTTTGTACGGCAAATACAATTGATTAGTGCAGACTGAGAGACTGAGTGAGTGAAAATCTAATAATATAATATTTCTGCATGTTCTCATGAACGGGCCCAAATATCACAGCAGCAGTAAAAAATATAATTTTATTAGGAATTGTACTGAAAACAAATTGCACAATTTTTGCAATGCCTGGCAATATAGTGATCTGCACTATGGTGGTTAAAATGAGCAATTAACTGGTGGTTCATGTGTGTGCCGAAGCGTGCCGGGGGGAAACGATACAGATCAAACATCAAACTATGATTCGTTACATCACTAGACTTCCATAACAATTGAAAACTTTTTAAAGTTCATCAGGTCAGTGATTTTCAGCCTGAAAATTAAATTTATTTCATTTATCTATTACCAAGTGTGAGATTTGACACTTTCACATTATTATTCATATTCAACATAGACCCCGCCCCATTAGACCCCGTTTTCTTTTCTTTTTGAGAACTTGCATTACCAATACTTGTTAGCTGTGAGATGCAACATGATGTTGTAGCCCAATTTGATATTTTTGTTCAGAATGTTTAATCTTTGTGAAACATTTCAGTTTATCTTAGAAACAGGTCCATTTCTAGCAAACGCAAAACATTCAAAATGTACCTGAAAGTGTTATAGCATTTGAACAGTTATAGTATTTGAACAGTTATAGTATTTGAACAGTTATAGTATTTGAACAGTTATAGTATTTGAACAGTTATAGTATTTGAAAACACCTGCATCAGGACTCCTGGTGATGAACTGAGTTGAGATTATAACCGATTGGCCTTTTATACTAAGTTTTCACATCACATTAGCCGAGTGTTGCCACGCTTGGCGAGTCTGCAGACACACTTACCTCATCTTTTCTCTTGGATACAACAACATAAACTTTGGTCTGATTGTCTGTGTCCTGGGACAGCCGGTAGTGGCCGATCATGATGGACTCCATTCTAAGCAAAACAGAAATCCACAAGCTGTTTCATGCTGAAATGTTATATTCAGTAGGAACTTTACTGTATTTATTACTGTTTACATTTACGGAGATTAATCTTCAGTTTTTGCTCGTATGAAAGTAAGGTATTAAATTATGAAATACATTTTTGCAATGCCTTCTGGGTAAGCTCTGTTCTTGACTTTGGCTATGATTACATCTCAAAGACATTTCCCCATCTACTTGATTCAACTCAGGTCCATACATATTTGGACAAGGACACTTTTTCTAAGATGGCACTTGTACACCACCATAGTACTATAGATTTAAAATAGCGCAATTAAGATGTGACTGAAGTGTAGACCTCCAGCTTTATCATGAACGGTTTACCGAAAATGTTGCATTAATTGTTTTAGGAGTTACAGTCATTTCTATATCTATGTTTTTTGTGGGTCTTTCTGATTTGGTCTTGTCTTTAGAAAGTAAAAATCACACTCAGCTACGTCAGGTAACTGACTCTGCCTTTCTAAAGCATTTTATTTCTTTCCTTTAAGAATCTCTTTTGTTGCTTTTGCTGTACATTTTGGGTAATTATCCATCTGTACTGTAAAGTGACATTCTATCGGTTTTTCAATTTGCCTGAATCTGTGCAGTCAAATGCAGCATAATACACTTCAAATCTTATCCCAGTATTTCCATCAGCATTCACATCATCACTGCACACGAGTTACGCAGTTCCAGCCGTTCCACTGCCTCGTTTCACAGATTAGGTGGAAAGCTTTGGACCATGAGCCTCTCCTGCCCTTCTCCATATGCTTTTCCCATTATTTGGACATATTCTTGCCTGCTCTGTTCAAATAATCATGTTTTCAAACTGAGAAAGGCTTTTTTTTTGTGGCCTTTCTGTTTCTTGTGCCACCAGTCTCACTGTATTTCCATTTATTAATGCATTTCTTAATTATAGAACTCCAAGGCCTTGTGTTGCTGAGCTCACCAGTGCATCGTTTCTTTTTTTTAAGAATTAGATAAATTATTTGACTGGAATAATGAGCACATGGGGAATAATTGGACATAAAACTGCAGCTCAATTAATTAATTAAACCCAATTAATCCAATTTATGTGAGCATGTGAATGGTTGATGCAATATTTTTGTTAAACGATTTGAATAAAAGATGAAAAGCTACACTTTAATTGTATCCTGAATGATTCATTTTAAATCCATTGTGGTCGTTCCGAGACGCACTAATACTAAAACCTTCACCTTCACTGTGTTAGTCATTGAATTGGCTCTCGAAAGTTAACTCTAAAGTAAAGTTAACTCTTTCTTGTCCATACCTAGACAATGTTAACTATTTTCTTGTGATTTTCAGAAACTATTTGTGAATTTTGTGCGGTTGTCAAACCTCACACACCCAAGGAGAGAGAGATGTGCAGAATTTAAAGGAAAATAATATTAGCTATAAATGTTATTCAAAGGGTTGAGGATTGGGATTTTTCTGTTTGCCTATCTGTTAATATTTACACTAATAAATTTAGCATCAAAACCGTGACCTCAACTAAAGTATTAATGGGAAAAACACCTCGTGTTCTTGCTGCGCAGTCGTGGAACTATGGCCAGGGGCTCCTCAGGAGTGGTCAACATCATTACCTGGCCATCGGGGAAGAAGCGCAGGTACCTGGAACACACACACACACACACACACACACACACACACACACACACACACACACACACACACACACACAGGTTGGATGAGAATTTGAAAGACTTCATGCGTTATTGTGAAATTATAGTTTCCCAGGCGGATTTAATTAATGAGATTTGTATTAGATAAGTTTTGTGTTTCAACATTTGTGAACTTTAATGACAGGATAGTTCATCTCTACCTGTAATAGTCCACCTGGTGCCAAGCTCTGTAGAAGCCATCCAGCGACTCCTCCCCCTGACGGATGTATGATGTTTTACTGATATAAACACCTACAAATACAGACAAGACAAACCAATCAATCACTTCATTTAAACCTTGCAGGGGGACTGAACAATCATTTCTGTCCATCCTCTGGACATTGTAACCACACATTCGTGCGTATTTGCACACTCCCGGACATTTCTATTTAAATTCCATGTCAATCTCCACAACAGTTCTATACACTCGGTATCTCTACAGCCAAATGATCTATATTTTGTACCGCTAAGTTTTTTCATATCTTTTATAGTTTATTCTTATTTTCTATTGCTATATTTTCTGTAGCTAAAGTTTTTCTATATTTTATTTCTTATTGATAATCTTGCTGGGTTGTTTTTGTTGTTGTTGTTTAAGGTCACGGGAGGTCGTATAAGCATTTCACTGCATATCGTACTGTGTGTGACTGTGTGTGTCACCATACTGACTCCAAAATCGAATCCTACAGGTGGCACAAGCTAAACTATTGACACACTAGCAGGGAGCACAACATTCTGTGTGGTAGGAGTGAATTATTTATCTAAAGAAATCTAATAAAGATTACTAAAATGTAATGGTGATAATTATAAAATCGTGATGCTAACAGAATTGCAATACAGTGTTATGATAATATTATAGCAGCTGGTCCATGATGGTCCTAATATTTATGGTGGTGATTAATTTAAAAATTAGTTTCCCAGAACTGCTCAAAAATATAAAATAAAGACACACACACATACTATTTACCATCATAGCGGACACGAGGCCGCTCTAAGAACATGTCTCTCCAAGAGGTGAACGGCAGCAATTTGGTGCAGCTCCGACCCCAAACTCTCAAACAGGCTGAGCGCCAAATCTCAGGGTCTCTGTGTGGACAATCAACCGCAGATGGTGAGTATTATCACAAGCTCTGGGATAAAACCAGGAATTACCTTGAGGAAACTTGAAATTGAAACTGTAAGAAGACATGCATTGCCTACAAGATATATATATATGGACAAAAGTTTTCGGACACCTGACCATCATACTCATAACATTTACATTTAGTCATTTGGCAGACGCTCTTATCCAGAGCGACTTACATTCTTTCATCTCATTATACATCTGAGCAGTTGAGGGTTAAGGGCCTTGCTCAAGGGCCCAACAGTGGCAACTTGGTGGTTGTGTGGTGGTTCTCTAGAATTTGCCACAAAGCTGATTTTGGTGCAAAATTATGAATTGCCTTTCCTGGAACCAAGAAGCCAAGGCTGGAATAGAAGAACTCAAGTGGCTTTCCTGACCTCAACCCCTCTGAACACCTTTGCAATACATTATAATGCTGACTGCACCTCAGGCCTCCTCACCTGAAATCAGTGCTCGATCTTAGCAACTCAACTGAAATGCTGCCAGCCACATGCCAAAACCTCGAG
Organism: Channallabes apus; assembly: GCA_030522415.1. Lineage (NCBI taxonomy): Eukaryota > Metazoa > Chordata > Actinopteri > Siluriformes > Clariidae > Channallabes > Channallabes apus. The sequence continues at coordinate 34,650,251 of CM060118.1, forward strand.
CAAACCCTTTCCAGAAGATGATTATAGCTGGAAAAGGGGATTGACTCCATTTTAATGGCCAGGATTTTCGAATGGGATTTTAAATTGCACATGCGAGTGTGATGGTCAGATGTCAACATACTTATACACAATGGTGTCAAATCCATAGTACCTGCAGTATCCATATGAACACCAAGTTTATTAGTTACCAGAATAGCAGAAGCTTACTCAAGATCAACCTTAGCCCTTAATAAAAATAACAAAGAGAACTAAAGCACAATGCAACAAAAGGTAATACTAAAAAGCTTTTATTTTATTTTCTCCAAGAAATAATGACGGTTCTTTACACTGACCAGTGTTGTTCCATTCAGTTTTTAATGGCATGGCCACAGATGATGGAAAAGCTGCCCAGAGCTGAGTTGGACACTAATGCGACACTTTTGTGGCAAAAAAGAACCTCGGGCTCAAATTATTTTTTTTTCAGACATCATTCTCATTAGTGCAACAGAGAAAATATGTCCTTCACCTTGCACAGATATAGAAACCCCTGCAGACAAGGGAAAGCTGCTCTAACGCCCGCATATCCAAATCCGAGCTCACCACCCAGCGGAAGATGTACATCAGCACCTCTAGTGGCAAGGCTGGGGAAACACACGCCAGAGAAAAGAAAAAAAAACAAAAGAGTTCATCAAAAAGCACAAACATCATAATCAACAGCTTTCAAAAACCATCTCTGAGCGGGATTTCTTAATATTACCTGAAATATGCATCTGTGATGTCTCCACCTCGGGCTGACAGATTTTCAGGGAGGAATGCTCTACAGTCAGCTGCTGCTGGAAGTATGTAAGGAGATCATCGATCTCGCCATCATTTTCATTTTCCTCCAGGCTGAACGGAGAAAGAGAAGACGTCAACATCACACCTTACAATATGGTTCAGCCTCACACAGTAAAAGCTACACACAACATGCTGCATACTCAACTACACTATACGTAATATTACTCAATATTTAGCCTTTACTAGCCCCACCCACCGGTCTGGATCAGGAGATCTGCTGTAGTTGATCCTAAACTCGATGTCAGGAACAAGCTGCATTGCACTCTTGTAATATTTGATGGCTGCAATGGAAAAATAAACAATGGGTTGTAAGAAAGGAAAAAGTATCAAAAACTCGGTGGTGAAATTAATTTATACAGTAAACAGTAAATAATTGAGTCCATTCTGAACAAATCAGATTTTTTTATTTTACCAAACTTAAAAAGTACCTTCATAAACAGCTCCATTTTGCTCTTCCTCAACAGCCTTCAGGAACAGCTCTCGAGCCTGTCGCACAATTCAGTTACATATGATCAGAGGACCCAGAACGGTTTTTCTGGGATTTTTATGAATAGATTATTTGGGATTCAAAATGGAAAAGGCATGGAAATTTTGGTGGAAAAATTCATGCCCCAAGATCTTGGTTTTTGGTGCATCTTGTGTAAACCAAACCAAAGAAAATTATGTCTGCCAGATTTATAATATCACTAGTAATAATAGACAAGTAATAAATCTACCATGCTGTTTGTAGTCACAGACAGAACATCACAGCAACTGATTTTTTCCCCCCACAATTAATAATTTTATTTTACTTGTCTTCATTTATGGGTTGCTTCTGACTTTTCTTTTTCTTTTTTCAAATTCCATAATTATCTTCCAACTGATGCCAATTATATTTAATTAAACTCTCTCACTTATGGAAGTCTCAAAAGCACTTTCATAAGTCACTCTGAATAAGGGTGTGTAATAAATGCAGAATAAAAATAAGCAATTTCCTTTCAACAGTATGTTCTGATATAAAAGTACAGAATTCTGTGCGATATACAATTTCAAGATAATTACATTAGTTTGTCTTTAAACTGAAATGTTTTTTCACACATACTGGAGGATGACTAATACAGGATCCCACCCCCCCCCCAACCTTCTTATGGATTTACATAAATACCACATTTACTGCCTAAACAATCATACAAATGATTTACACATGAATCTGTTCATATCTAGGGACATATGCCACTTACTTTTTCCTCTCTGACCAACTCCTGTGTCTTTTTTAGATCAGCAGCTTTGGAGAATCCAGTCTTAATTCCAGAGCCGGGACGCAGCTCTGACATCCACTGGGCCCTAAAAGCACTAAGCTCCAGCTGAAACAAACGTAAGCAGAGGAATAATACTGGGTCATAATGAGCAATCCCTTCCTATGTTTAGGCATACAGTAGGACGAAACATGATGCTGGTAAGTGCCGTTAGATATGAATATGCAGTGCTCTGGGTTCCTTTTATCTTCTGTGCACGTCTGTTTGACTTCATTATGTTTAGCTCATGTTGCACTAAGATACTGTATGTCATGGTAGTTATATGATGTACAGTAGTTGAGATATGAAAGTACTGTAGTATTTGGAAAGCAAAAAATATTAAACAATATGACACTTCTTGATATAGGCGTGGCAATAATGCATACTAAATGTGTAAGAAACACTCAAGTGTGGGAAATGGTATTGGAATGATAAATATACAGTATGGCACTATTGTCAGAACCATCGTGTGACAGAAAAGTGCTTTGTATGAGGTTTATAACAATGCAAAATGTCTCGGTTTATTGATAAGAAATGGTGTGAAAAAAGTATTTGCTTCTTTCCTGATATTTTTATTGCATATTTGTGACACTTACATGATTAAGATCATCAAACTAATTTGAATATTACACAAAGATAAAGTAAATACAAAATAAGGTTTATGGAGTGGCCTAGTCAAAGTCCAGACTTAAATCCAAATGCGATCCTTAAACAGGCTGAATTAAAACTCTGCAAAGAATAAACATTGTCCTTCTAGTAGACAGCTTTATATTTATGTCACATGATGTCTCACATGTAAGTAGCACTGGATTCACATCTGTCTACTGCATGAATGTAAATTTCTGATATCAAAGGAAAAATGTTGTTATACATTAACTAACCTGTAGATTAGAGTCCTCAGAATTTTCATCTTCCCCCTCTTCAACAGAACCAGCACTGGTATTTTGGTTGCTTTCAGCCTGGACAAAATAATCATATTAACATTTAGACATGTTAAAGACTTGGTTTTTGCGTAACATAATTCACCTTTACAATGGAGACGGACAAATACTAAGTTACTGCAAATGACTAACTTTGGCAGTTAAACATTCACAGATTTTTGGATCTCAGAATCTCAGGGAGAACTAGTTGATAAAGACAGGATATACTATGAGTATTTTGACCAGTATTTACATATTTATATAATTATTTACTATATTTTGAGCACTTTCTTTATTCAAACTGTAATGCACAGCGATGCCCAGGAATATGATAAACATATGGACTGACAGAATGTCACAGCCAAGTTAAAACAACACAAACATGGAGGAAGATTAAATTTGTGGTTTTCAGATCTACCAATTATTACTGTGTAATAGCACGAGACTTGGTTACAAATACTGAATACATGTTCATCAAGAGCCTAAAGAGGTTCCGTTTCTTTCTTTAAAAAAAATACTGAAAATCTCTTAGGACTTTAGACGATGCCAATTAAACTTTCCTAAAGTCAAATAATCTCAAGGCCAAATTGTGCTTGTTGTTTTCTCTGCTTTGACAGAATACTTATCCAGTACTGTTCAAACGTCTTCAGGCCCTCCGCATTTCCTCTTATTAAATTATATCAATTAATTAGAAAAAAAATGGAACAAATGTTTTACTGTGACAGAATATAAAGTGCCTAAAGATTTGTTTATGTAATAACTTCATCAGCAACCTCATGTCACCTCTCACCTGATCACATGTCATCACCTGACATCACCTGACATCACCTGATCACCTGACATCACCTGACATCACCTGTCATCACCTGACATCACCTGATCACATGTCATCACCTGATCACCTGACATCACCTGTCATCACCTGCACCCAATTCTCACTGGTTCATGTCTGAAGTTGTAAGTTAGTTTTTCTCAGTACAGCTCTCCTGCCCACAACCAATAACTGATCCCCATTGTTTCCCAATAATCACTGATCACTTGTGAAATCATCAATCAAATCACTAATCATCAATGTTTGTCCCAAAGGCATTTTTTGTTCACTATGTTCATCATATGTTCATCAATTAGTTTTACAAGCAATAAAATCAAGTTATTCCATCCCTTATCTTTTCCCATTTGTCTATTTTTAATAGCAATAGAATAATAATTATTATAATATTATATTATTAAATGTGACAGGAAGTATGTTACAGTTTTATTAAAATTTTACTGATTATATGCAAATTACCCCGTGACGTCAGTTAGCGCCATCTAGCGGCCTTCCTGAGAGCGCATTCACAGACCTATCTATGGCGCGCGCATTAGCTTGTTGACTTTGCCATAAATAGCGCTGACAGCACTTCCGGGAAGACAACACTGCCAAGTCTCTAAGTTAAAGCTACACCGTGTCGAGTTGCTGTTTAAATAATTAAGCTTTTAGTCAGAAATACAGTGCACAAGTTGACGAGCTGAGAGTAAAACTTGTTCTGCATGTAAACAAACTAATCGGCTTAAAGCCACACAAGCAGCATAAACGTAACACCATCTGCAGGCGTCTGCGTTATTTCTCCCACTCGTATTCCGGATAAACATGATGATTGGTTATTTATACCCCGCCCCTGTGTTCTAAACGCTGATTGGACAAGCCGGTAGGCGGGACTTGCCGGAAGGCGGGTGGGGGGAAAAGTGTCTTTACACGTCATACAAGTTGCATTAGTACAAAGCTAATTAGCTAACTGGCCTAATTACGAGTGATGAGACATAATTACCATTTTGGCGCTTCTTTGATGCTTTGTCGTGACGCGTGAAACCGTTCAGTAGCGATGTTGTTTACAGATCACGGTCGGAGAAACGGACGACGCAGCGAGCAAATTTGCGAGCACGCCACACGGCAGCCATCATCACGCCTAGCGTCCAGCAGGAGCGCAGCACGAGCGCAGCAGCAGCAACGCCGCCTTCACTTCAGCTGTACACAGCACCGGCACGTGAAGCCAGCCGCGAGGACGTGTTCCTTATCGCTCACACACACACACACAAAAAGTCTTTATTATAATCAGCGTTTCACTGAGTCCTACCACTACTCATAATAATAATAATAATAATAATAATAATAATAATAGAAACACAACAATCAAGGGAGCACGTTGAAAACCACGTTGTCCTGGTTTTAATAATAACCAATATCAATAAATGTTATATTAATATCAGTTCAAAATATATATGCTGCCTATTTATTAATAAAATGAATTTCAAAGTGGTGTCTGATGATTACAATAATTGAAATGAATGAGGTCTTCAGAATCCACCTCTTAGACGTTTTGGAGGAAACCTACCGACACAGGGAGAACACAAACTCTCACACACATTTAACCCAAGATGAGGACTGAACCTGGAACCCTGAGGGCTTTAATTAATGAATAATTATTTACTAATATAAACCATTTTAAAGTAAAAAAAAAAATTATATTTATATATATATATATATATATATATATATATATATATATATATATATTATTGTCAACAATAATTCAATATCTTGTGTGTTATACAAAACTGTAGTAATTTTTTATCAGTTCATTCTCATTTGACTATGACCAAGTTGTTTTTGAACAGCAGTTTAAGAGCCAGTAGCTTTGTACAGAGCGCTGTGATAAGACAGTGTGGCCAACAGAAGTTTTAATATAGCCGGAGTACAGAACTTTTTTGAGTCACCCTGGTAAATGTACAGCAGCTTCAATTGCAATGAAAATCTATGATGAACTGGCTCATTAGGATCATTCTCAGTTAAGGAAGAACAAGACTTACCTCTGCTGAGGGATGCCAACCTCAGGAATGACCTCAGAAAGTACCAGCACCTCAGATTACTACTGTACATCATGTGGAAATGCTTTTTGATTTTGATCACGATGCAACTTCATCCATTGTTTAACTGATTTCAGAGCATGGTCTGTGTTTTCTTTATTTTATTTTATGACCACACTTCTTTCAAGAAGGTGTTGGTTCACCACTTAGTCATGTCACCATGAACAAATCAACAGACTAATTTCACCTGCCACGAGACTTACTGTACAAGGCAGTGTAAATTGCATTTCAGTGCTGCCTTTGTTTGTAGCCCAAAATGCTCAGCCACATACTTTTTTTCATTATTGTTGTAGAGTGTTGTTGTTTTTTTTTTTTTAATTACCCGATCTTTTCTTTTAGCCTGGACCAGTCTGGCCTTTTTCGTCATCAAGGCATTTACACTCATACTGTATAACTGCTACTCCCTGGAAGTTTTTGCAACATTCTGTGTAAACCAAGGCTGTTCAAACCCAGCCTTGAAGGGCCAGCCAGTGTCATTCACATCTTTTAGGTAGATATTTTTTTCCACTCAGACACAGCTGATTGAATAAAATTCTTAACTGGCAGTTAATTGCCAGGTTTAGTAGATGTGTTTAAGTGTTCTTGAATTACAAGCTGTGCTGGAGACTGGCCCTGCAGGACGATTTAAACAGCCCTGAATGTTGTAGGTTAAAAGCTCCATTAAATCAGCAGTTTCAGCAATACTCAACAGCCATGTCACAAAGTCATTGACAACACATTGTTTCCAACTTTTAATGTTTGAAGTGAACATTAACTAATTATCTTGTCCTTTATCTGCATAATTTAACACCTTGTGCATTATTTTATGTTTATGTAATATTTTAAATTGTTTTTTTTATTATTTTAAATGAAATTTTAATTATTTAAAAAGTTTCATTGCAAACAGTTTTTTTTTATTTTAAATCAAATGTAAAAATTTTCTTCACAAATGTTTTTATTACTATTATTTTTTATTTCACTGTATGATTATTTTCTTTTCTTTTATGTAAAGCACTTTGAATTACCATTTTGTATGAAATGTGCTACACAAATAAACTTGCCTTGCCTTGCCAAAGCCTGATTGGAAAAATGGGATGGTTGTGACAGGAAGGTACTGAGCCCCATTGTTGACATGGGAAAATATTGTGTAGCAATGACTTGTGGGAACAAAATATTATAAAGCATGGCTATGCGACTAGCAGTTATAAATAAAATAGATTCAAATTTAGGCATACTTAACATGCTATAAAGTGGCCACAACACAGGATCTTCTGTCCACGCATTATATTATTTTGTTCTCATGGCTTAGTAAGTCATGGCCACAACATAGTTCTACATAGTACCTTGTATCCCATGCCAAAGTAAAAAAGTCGTGGCCTTAAATATTTTTTGTTCTTCCCCAATGTCACCAGAGGGGCTCTGTAGTATGGACATCTGTCATAAAACCTCATCCAGCCAAATCTCATCGTCTATAGTGCTTTATCCTGTATACAGGGTCACGGGGTGGGGTACACCCTGGATGTGGTGCCAATCCATCACAGCTAGGGCACACAAACTACTCATTTGGAATGATAAATTAACATAATCTGTATGTCTTTGGACTGTGGGAGGAAACCGGAGTACCAGGAGGAAACCCACAAAGCACGGAGAGAAACTCCATGCGCACAGACCGAAGGTAGAAATCAAACCCAGGCCCCGGATGTGTAAGGTGACAGTGCTAATCACCACACCGCAACCCTTCAAATAATAAAACAAATAACCCAAGAAAATATATAATAATAATAATAATAATAATAATAAATGAAACACATTACAGTATCAGCCTGGGTTTGTGAACAGGTAATCAGTACTAAAGACATGACAGCAAGAGTAATTTTATGATTATCTGAGTGTTAAGCAGAATTATAACAACATGGACTATTTTAAAGCACTTATCCCTTCACCCCCTACACACACACAGACAGACACTAGTAGACGGAGTGTGTGTCAGTTCCCGACTGGAGAAGGAGGCGGCCGCATCTCTGGCCAGGGAAGCTGTTTACTTACATAATTGTTCTTATTTAATAATAATAATAATAATAATAATAAAAACCCTAATTCACAAATACTCGGACGCCTGGATATAACTGGAACAAAACAGGACGCAGGAAGCCGCGTGGCTCCGGGTTTAGTGGACTGACGGCGGCGGCGGAGTGAATCAGCCTTCAGTAGCCGCTGGAACGTTACAGCCGGGAAGCGTCGCGTTAAAGCCGCAGGCCGAGAACATTCTACATTCACTTCAGCTTTTAGTCTCGAGACAACAACAACATTTCCGCCTCGTGATGGAGGAAATTCTCCGAAAACTTCAAAAAGACGCTTCTGGGAGCAAATATAAGGCGATTCGTGATGGTTGTGGCGCGGCGTGTGGTGAGTGTTTCACCTGTCACTATACTGTATATCATACCTTTATATATATATACTATACAATATACCTTTATATATATATATATATATATATATATATATATATATACTATACAATATACCTTTATATATACTATACAATATACCTTTATATATATATATATATATATAAATATACTATACAATATACCTATATATATATATATATACTATACAATATACCTTTATATATATACTATACAATATACCTTTATATATATATATATATATATATAAATATACTATACAATATACCTATATATATATATATATACTATACAATATACCTTTATATATATACTATACAATATACCTTTATATATATATATACTATACAATATACCTTTATATATATATACTATACAATATACCTTTATATATATATATATATATACTATACAATATACCTTTATATATATATATACTATACAATATACCTTTATATATATATACTATACAATATACCTTTATATATATATATATATATATATATATATATATATATATATATACTATACAATATACCTTTTTATATATATATATATACTATACAATATACCTTTATATATATATATATATATATATATATATATATATATATACTATACAATATACCTTTATATATATATATACTATACAATATACCTTTATATATATACTATACAATATACCTTTATATATATATATACTATACAATATACCTTTATATATATATACTATACAATATACCTTTATATATATATATATATATATATATATATATATATATATATATACTATACAATATACCTTTTTATATATATATATATATATATATATATATATACTATACAATATACCTTTATATATATATATATATATATACTATACAATATACCTTTATATATATATATATACTATACAATATACCTTTATATATATACTATACAATATACCTTTATATATATATATATATATATATATATATATATATACTATACAATATACCTTTATATATATATATATACTATACAATATACCTTTATATATATATATATACTATACAATATACCTTTATATATATATATACTATACAATATACCTTTATATATATATATATATATATATACTATACAATATACCTTTATATATATATATATACTATACAATATACCTTTATATATATATATACTATACAATATACCTTTATATATATATATATACTATACAATATACCTTTATATATATATATATATATATATATATATATATATATATACTATACAATATACCTTTATATATATATACTATACAATATACCTTTATATATATATATATATACTATACAATATACCTTTATATATATATATACTATACAATATACCTTTATATATATATATATATATATATATATACTATACAATATACCTTTATATATATATATACTATACAATATACCTTTATATATATATATATATATTATACAATATACCTTTATATATACTATACAATATACCTTTATATATATACTATACAATATACCATTATATATATATATATATATACTATACAATATACCTTTATATATATATATATATATATATATATATATATACTATACAATATACCTTTATATATATATACTATACAATATACCTTTATATATATATATATATATATATATATATATATATATATATACAATATACAGCTACATCTCCTTTATATCATACAATATACAGCTACATCTCCTTTATACCATACAATATACAGCTACATCTCCTTTATATCATACAATATACAGCTACATCTCCTTTATACCATACAATATACAGCTCCATCTCCTTTATACCATACAATATACAGCTACATCTCCTTTATACCATACAATATACAGCTCCATCTCCTTTATACCATACAATATACAGCTACATCTCCTTTATACCATACAATATACAGCTACATCTCCTTTAGACCATACAATATACAGCTACATCTCCTTTATACCATACAATATACAGCTACATCTCCTTTATACCATACAATATACAGCTACATCTCCTTTATATCATACAATATACACCTACATCTCCTTTATACCATACAATATACAGCTACATCTCCTTTATACCATACAATATACAGCTACATCTCCTTTATATCATACAATATACAGCTACATCTCCTTTATATCATACAATATACAGCTACATCTCCTTTATACCATACAATATACAGCTACATCTCCTTTATATCATACAATATACACCTACATCTCCTTTATATCATACAATATACAGCTACATCTCCTTTATACCATACAATATACAGCTACATCTCCTTTATACCATACAATATACAGCTACATCTCCTTTATACCATACAATATACAGCTACATCTCCTTTATACCATACAATATACAGCTACATCTCCTTTATACCATACAATATACAGCTACAGCTCCTTTATACCATACAATATACAGCTACATCTCCTTTATACCATACAATATACAGCTACATCTCCTTTATACCATACAATATACAGCTACATCTCCTTTATACCATACAATATACAGCTACATCTCCTTTATATCATACAATATACACCTACATCTCCTTTATATCATACAATATACAGCTACATCTCCTTTATACCATACAATATACAGCTACATCTCCTTTATACCATACAATATACAGCTACATCTCCTTTATATCATACAATATACAGCTACATCTCCTTTATATCATACAATATACAGCTACATCTCCTTTATATCATACAATATACAGCTACATCTCCTTTATATCATACAATATACAGCTACATCTCCTTTATACCATACAATATACAGCTACATCTCCTTTATACCATACAATATACAGCTACATCTCCTTTATACCATACAATATACAGCTACATCTCCTTTATATCATACAATATACACCTACATCTCCTTTATATCATACAATATACAGCTACATCTCCTTTATACCATACAATATACAGCTACATCTCCTTTATACCATACAATATACAGCTACATCTCCTTTATATCATACAATATACAGCTACATCTCCTTTATACCATACAATATACAGCTACATCTCCTTTATATCATACAATATACAGCTACATCTCCTTTATACCATACAATATACAGCTACATCTCCTTTATACCATACAATATACAGCTCCATCTCCTTTATACCATACAATATACAGCTACATCTCCTTTATACCATACAATATACAGCTACATCTCCTTTATACCATACAATATACAGCTACATCTCCTTTATACCATACAATATACAGCTACATCTCCTTTATATCATACAATATACAGCTACATCTCCTTTATATCATACAATATACAGCTACATCTCCTTTATACCATACAATATACAGCTACATCTCCTTTATATCATACAATATACAGCTACATCTCCTTTATATCATACAATATACAGCTACATCTCCTTTATATCATACAATATACAGCTACATCTCCTTTATACCATACAATATACAGCTACATCTCCTTTATATCATACTATATAATATAGTACAGTAGTTGTTATGTAATTCCTGTGCTGATTTATACAAAGGAGGAATCTGATTTGCATCTTATTGCTATATCAATACCAGCTGGGCTGCATCTATATTTAATATTAATCTCCATACCTACTCATAAAGTGCACTTTTACAATCCTCATCAGGGAAATAAATTATCAGAGAACATCAACATACATAATAACTGCATAACTAATATATACAGGAAACAGGTCACCTGCGTTGTCATGCTTTGTTTAAAACCCTCAAGTGAGGATAATAATGCTAAAAAGAAAGTGTGGAAGTGTGTACAAGCTGATTCATGCTCCACACTCATAAAAGCTGAATTATTAGTGTTTTGGATCTGTGATAGAGACTTCACAAAGATCATTCTGCAAATAAGAAAAAATGGACTGAACAATATGCATATTGCATGTACAAGAATGAGTATTAGAGGTGTTTCTATCGTTAAATCAGTTTCCTCTGATCCTAGAAAAAAGGAAAAAGCAAAGCACATTTTGAACCCCTAGTGTGAATCTTCTCATGTTTCATGTTTCAAGATCTGCTTTTAAAAGAAATATACAAAGGCATGAAACAGTATGATGACCTTTATATTATTTTGTCACTGTACCTTGCTTTTGTTACTTTGTGTACTGTGTGGTTATTAAACAGTCTTTCCAGGAATTATGCACCAGTTCCTCATTGATGTGTTAATAACATACTGCGGCATATACAACAAACTGAGACTAATGTGATGAATGAGCTGAAGCGATCCTCTGAACGTTTGCATAATACAGGTTTTGGTTATTTGTTTTTCTCTGCTTGTAACAGAAACTCTGGAGGCTCAGGATGGATCAGTTAAGACACCAGTGTTTAAGGTCAGGTGAGCAGCGTCTTGTATTTCCTTCCTGCTGCCTCAGTGAACTCTCAGGCTGAGTATTATGCTGCCGTCTATTTGTTCTCAGCTCCATCCACCGGACATAGCAGCGTCGGCATATATGCTTGTTCTAAACGTGCACCATGACACCTGACTAATGAGGTTTTTCTCCTTTAAACTTGTTACTGAAATTAGGTAGTGGCCTTGCAGGCTTGGAATGAATTTCTGTAGATGGTGCAAGTTCACTTTTCTTGTATTAATGCCAGCAGATGACTCTTTTAGATCTTGGATTGAAAACTAGCATGTTTTGATTTGTTTGCCTTTAGAAATGTGATTGATATAGTTAAAGGCAGACACTTCTGAAATTCTGTAATGCTTTCTATGTTTGAAGTATCCCAAAAAAATTATGGATATACAGTAATTCATCTTCAGTAACTGCTTCATCCTGGTCACAGACATGGAGGCTCTAGAACCTATCCCATGAAAACTGGGGGCTATGCAGAAATACACACACACACACAACGTGCTCATTATTTCCTATAGACAATTTGGTGTAAACAAGCCACTGATTGCAAAGTTGAAGGAAACCCGTGAACCCTGGAGATGTGATGATGTGATTGTTCCACCATTAAAGTTGCTTATGGGTTATTCAGTTTGACTTTTTGGCGGTATGTCTTTCTGGTTCAACAAAGTTCCAAGCAGCTCACATTTAACATTAACATTTACATTTAGGCATTTGGCAGATTATCCAGAGCGACTTACATTTGTATCTCATTATACATCTGAGCAGTTGAGGGTTAAGGGCCTTGCTCAAGGCAACTTGGTGGTTGTGGGGTTTTTGAACCTGGGCTCTTCCGAACCGTAGTCCAATGCCTTAACCACTGAGCTACTCCTGGCCCGCTGTAATTTAAGCAGCTCAAATTAAACCATAACTATTTTAAACACCATTGGGCAATGTGGTCTTATTGTTTTCGTACAATAATAGTTGTTATAAGTCGATGTCAACCTGCTCTTAGACACCAGCTGTATGTTGGTCATGTTTTCTGTCAGTGGTTTGAAACTACCTGAGGTCTCAATGCTCCACAAAAAATACATGTTATTATTCACTCAAATTGTTTATGTATTTTTTTTGCTTTTTAATTTGCATGCTTATTTTGCCAAATGCTTAGTGAGATGGGATCTGGGTTTGGAAATGCGTTAATGGCTGTGACTCTATGCTTTTAGGGACAGATGCCTCCTACCACTTAAGCTTGCACTTGAGTCCAAAAACCCAAAGCTGGCACAGACAGCTCTCACAGGAATGCAGGTAAGGTCATTTTTCTTTTCCAGAAAAATACAAACCAGGTACAATTTACAGTTTATCAATAACTATTCTATTTATTGTTGATTAAAAAAGTTTCGAAGTTGAATTGGAAATGAGAGCCAAAAAAGTTCTTCAGTACGCATGGAGAATGTCAGGATCCTCGAGACTACATTCAAAATTGCAGAAAGTTCTGGCTGTTTGGAAGCAAAATCTGAAGAAATTTGGGGTGATTCAAGACTCTTGCACTGTACTGTACTGTACGTTGTATAGTTGAATTTAGGGTTGAGGTTTTCCACAAGTCCTCCTCTGACAGCTTTATAATTAAATAATTGATATATTTATGTATTGCATTGAATAAATTCTACTTTAGATTGTGCAATAGTCGTAATATTCTCGGTATAATAGGATAGATGTGATGAGCTTATTTATTTGTTAGTTCTGTATTTTTAGCTTGTAAGATGTTGCAGAACATTTAGGACAAAAGTGTAATTTAAAGTAAAGGATGTCTAGAGAAGGTTCTGTTTAAAAACCTCACTATCCCAACATGATGCTATGACAGAAGATCCTGTGTGACGATCGCTTTGTCACTGTGGAAGCAGAAGTGCCAGACAAGCAGCTGTTAAATCAAATGCTGGATGCCGTCAGCGTGACTCCCATGCTTCATGAAGATCTACAGGTGGAGGTTATGAAGGTCAGTTCATATATTTACAGTAGGTCTGCTGTAGTGTCTGAATGTTACATTCTAGCGTCCACAAATATACAAAAACTGTAAAATGTAGTTTTTCCATCATCTCATGTCTAATGGAACACAAGACACTGGAATGCATCTTATGTTGGCTCTGTGGGAACTGCAAGGCAAAAGTTAGACAAAGCAAAGAAAATGTCAACAGATTATGACTGTATTTGTTGCCTGGTTTTATCTGAAGGATAAGCCATTCGTGCACTTTTGACATTTTAGCTACGTATCTCTAAGATAGCATTTACAGTTCAACAAAAGCTACAAGGTTACTACAATATGCAGGATCACATTATCAGACAATGAGAAAGTGGATATTTGGGGGATATTTTCCCCATTTTCTCCCTGAATTGGTCTTCCTCTGTGTCACATGGCACTAAGATCGAAACGCTATCGACCCTCTTCTGAATACATTAATCTCACAGATGCCCAGTGAGGGAGCGAGTATATCTCTTTCACACAGACAATATGGCCAATTTTGTACTTTGACTTTGCTAAGGGAGCTCAGAAAGTGGACCTTTTAAACGCATCCAAACACAAACAGAATCTTGTTGTTATATAATTAGGTTTTATTTGGCCCTTTCCCAGTAAGAAAATTAATGATCTGAGTAACTAATCAGTTGTAGCATCCCACATATTAATAATAACTTTAGTATTATATATAAAAAAAAAAAAAAACTGTGTAGTTTTATACTGAAATATACGTGGGTGAGTCAAAAATTATCTGCACTGCAGTTGTATTAAAACCTCTGTTGGCCACTTTGTAAACTTTGCATTAAACTTGGTGTTAAAGCATCGTCACTGTAGGCCTGATGTTGCTTCATCTGACTTTCTCCTGTTTGGTCCCCTGATAGCAGCCCTACGAAAATCACGGTGCATTTGTGGCTCGCAACTCAGCCTAAAACATTTTAAGAGTGCTCTCAGAGGGGAGGGATGAGGGCGGATAGCGCTGTCCTCCGAGTGTGTTACGCCGCCCACAATGGTGCATGAGCGAGCAGTTCAAAAAGATGCTGTCGGCTGAAATCACGTGGTTCGGAGGAAACATGTGATAGTCTTCGGCCATTCCGACTGAGTGGTAGTAGTAGCCTTAATGTGGAGTCCCCTAGTAACGGGGGAGGAATTGGATAGGACTAAATTAGGGAGGAGATTGGAGAAAACGCCCCCCCCCCCGCTAAAAAGTCAAGACATTGTATCAAGAGATAATGTCTTTAATAAATATAAATTCAAATAAATCATACAGTACAGAGTGTGAAGACTTTTTGCCTCACCCTCGTATTTACATCATATTTGCAACCTCACACATGCGCTGCTCCATCATGGTATACTGAGGCTTCAAATCTTTCTGGTGTCAGTATATTAATAAACTGTGGATATTGATCTTGATGGTTTATATTTATCCTTGAAGATGATTGATCAGCAGATGGATCTTATAAGGCAAAGTGCATCTGTGACCTTGTATTAGAACCGTAATTTATATTAAATACTACACCAAAAACATCACAACAAAATCAGTTACAGCATTTCTTAATGATTCAGAGTGTATAGTCAGTAAATTTACCGAAATTAAAAATTTGTATTAAATCTAAAACATGAAGCATGTTTCTAAATTGTTATTAGAAACCTTTTGCTTAGTAGCTTAGTTTTGTTTGCACATGTCTTAGTTAGATAGTGTAGCGTTTTTCAACACTAGCAGGGATCTTGGAGAACGAGTGAGCTTACTTGCTCCCCAATGCAAATGGCTGGGGAGTAGTTTATTAACTCTCAGCACAAGCACACATACACAGGTCAAGCACACACACATACACGCACCCAACTTGGCCGAAGCCACTAACACAAACACCCTTCTCTCTCATGGTAGAGACAGAGAAAACCCCCGCAAAGCATGACGGTCGTCAGCCGCCGGCCCGCCCACGCCACACTGCCCCCACCCGAGCTGTGACCGTCCCCGGTCACCATGACTCTCAGTCTTGGAGGCGTGAAGGCGGTCGGCGTTCACGGGGTCCTGTTGTATTGCACATTGTCCCGGAGGCGGTTCGGCCTCCGCAGAGTTCGATGTCTCGCCGGCGTGCGGCTGGTAAGGCGCAAGACGGTCTCGGTGGAGCAACACTCGCGCCCGCCCCGCCAACCGCACCCGGTAAATGAACTCGGCGAGCTGAGCGATTACCGTACAGGGGCCCACCCAGTGAGACATGAGCTTGGGTGAACGCCCTCTCTTCCTTCCGGAACACACCCACACCTGCTCACCAGCAGCAAAGCCTCGCCCCTGGCTGTGAGTGTCCACGCCCACACGCTCCACAGGTGCCCCCACCCGAAAGTCCTGCAGCGGTGCCCGCGAGCGCTGGTTGGGGCCCTTCTTTACCAGCAGCGGCGCAGGTGAAACGACTGCGGGCGATGCTCTCGGCGAGGGAGTAACTCGGCACACGCGCTCTTTACCTCGCTCGCAGTTCCGACGACGCGCTTTGCTGCCCGGAGGTTCACCTGGCACGCCCACTGGCGCTCGTCCGACGGCTGCTGGGGTACGCTGTCCCTCAGACCTAGGAACGATGCGCCGCGAAACCCCAGAGACTTTTCCGCTGTCTAGCCGTGACGGGTAGCCCTGTCCCCGGCTAGAGTCACCTACCGAGTGCCCCCGAGCTGCGGGCGAGCGCTCGGCTCTTTCGCCGTGATGCACCGCAGTTATGGGTTCAGCGCGCTGTGCTGCGCGTAGCGCCTCGGTGAGGGAAGCTGGTGCTGCCAACCTGGTGTGCTCACGGAGCCGCGGCGGTCGGAGTCCTCGAAGAAAAGCGTGATAAGCTAGCTCTTCCTGCTTATTGGGCTCGCATTTTGGATAGCCCCGGCGGACTGCCAGCTCCTCGCACGCTGCTTCTTGACGATCACCGGCGCCGAACCGGAGGTGAAGCGACTCACGTAGCTTTGCCCAGTCTTTCCGCTCATCGGCCCGGAGGTCTTCCAGTGCCCGGAGCGCGTCGCCCTTCAGCGAGAGTGCAACCCTTACGGCCGTTTCCGCCGGAGACCAGCCTGCGAAGTCGGCGGCTAGCTCGACTTGGGCGAAGAACGCGTAGGGCTCGACGGCGCCGTTGTAGGAGGGAAGGCGCAGTTGCAGCGCACATCGCCGGCACGGAGCTGTAGCTTGCTCCGACACTTGCGCAGCGTCACCGTTGGGCTCCGTTCCGAGATCCAGTGCCGGGATCCTCATCTCGCCGCTCCATTTTCGTCGTGCCGCTTTGCTGGCACTGGTTCCATCTGGGAGATCTTCCGGAGTCGTGCTGCAACTCGGCGGCCCTCCTCAATCTTTCGCAGGTCCTCCGCCGTTCGCTCAAACTCAAAAACCTCCATCCCACTTCTGACACCAATGTAGCGTTTTTCAACACTAGCAGGGATCTTGGAGAACGAGTGAGCTTACTTGCTCCCCAATGCAAATGGCTGGGGAGTAGTTTATTAACTCTCAGCACAAGCACACATACACAGGTCAAGCACACACACATACACGCACCCAACTTGGCCGAAGCCACTAACACAAACACCCTTCTCTCTCATGGTAGAGACAGAGAAAACCCCCGCAAAGCATGACGGTCGTCAGCCGCCGGCCCGCCCACGCCACAATAGTTAGTTTTTGTAAATTCATGTTGTAATTTATGTTAGTCTCCGCTAGCCAGATAACTAGACCTCTTTAGTTAGCTAGTTTAGTGTTTCTGTTCATTTATGACCCTGTCCAGGGTGTACCCCGCCTAGTGCCCGAAGTCTCCTGGGATAGGCTCCAGGTCCCCCGCGACCCTGAACACAGGGTTAAGCGGTATAGAAAATGAATGAATGAATGAATGTTCATTTATGTTGAAATTGATGTTGCATGTAGCACCTCGGTCCTGGAGGAACGTTGTTTCGGTTCACTGTATATGGTTGAAATGACAATAAAAGCCTTTGAACTTGAACTTGAACTTAGTACCTACTAAGCAGATTTTCTTTTATTTTGAATTCCGTTGGGACAAACAAAAGCAGGTTAATTAGAATTACGGTACAGATTTAGACATAGTCTACTGCAGACTAATTTATGCAGCACCATGTGAGGTGTTAACGTCAGAATGTGCTGTTTTCCATCTAGCATGCATAATCAATGCAGTGTGTCAATGTGCAGCCTCTGCTCTGTTACTGGCTGCTATTCTCCGTCTCAATGTGACACTGTACAGTAGAACTTGTGGGATGATGAAACTTGGCCATGTTTTTATTTCTGTTTCACTTTAAATTGATCTCATGTGTGTTTTGTTGTTCCAGGTCTTGCTCTGTATCACGTACTCCTCCAGCTTCGAGTTCAGTGGAAAAAACATCTTGAGGATTGCCGAGGTTCGAATCAAATTGTATCTCAGTTTTATTGTCTTCATATAATCTGATCAGGAAAAGGACAGCTAGAGCATTAGTTGGTAAAGTCATACATAATAAGTACACAGATATGCATTGCATCTATCCTCCCATAATTCACCGTCTGTTGATAGACCACTGCTTGAAGCATCCATTCATATCTTTCTCATACAGACTTAAATAGGCGTCCTCTCACTGTCTTTCTCAGTTGCTCTCTTCCATCTGTCCCTCTTTCTGTCCGTGACGTGTTCATATGACTCAGTGTCTCGCCAGACAAGAACCCATGACGTACGCCGCCTTGACCAACATCTCCTCCTCCTCCTCCTCTTTTTTGTATTTTCCATGACAGCAGTTACCCTGAATGATTTTTTTTTCCAGTCCTTAACATTTTTGGCATTCTGTTGCCTCGGCGACCGAACATCCGGCTCTGAGACAAGATGTAAAACAGCGTACACAGGGGATGTCTGTAGTTCATTAATGTCCTTTCCCTTTCAGCGTGTCATATGTCTTTCTTATGATGTCAAGTGATGCAAACAGGAGCATGAGAAATTTTCCATTTGAGATTTTCTGTGCTGCTGTAGCAGATGGTTTGCATCCATCACCCCATGTTTGGTCAATTCATGGTCAGCCTTAAAGTCAAATGACTCACCTTCATGAATGCTTAGTGTTAATAATTTAATAAGGATCGAGGAACTTAACATTTTAGAACTGGTTGGGTTCAAATCCCCTGAGAGGCTGTTGGTGCATTAAACATTAAACATCAACATTAGTGTTGATATGGTTGTTTATTTGGAGTTTCTGTTTAAAGATCCAGCTGTACTCGTAACCACACGGCAGAGGCATCCAGGTTTCGAGCTGAAATATTCAGTTTTCCAGTAGATTCATTATTGCAACTTGGGTAAATAACACTAGCGATACTACAGTAGGTGTAAGTGTAGCACACTGATGATTGATTAACGTGGTCAGTTCATTTCAGGTGCCATTTTATAATGACCTCATTTAATGTTTAAATGTCCATAACATGTTGCTTGTGTTTTTTTATGTGCTATCAGGAAGGAGATGTTTTATATTGTGCGTGACTAAATTTGAAGAAAATGCACTAACGTCTGAAAACCTGAATGATCTTGGTTATGGGGTAGCTTATTATACTGTTATTATTATTATTATTTAAATTTGTGACATACTCAAGTGCAACAGTGTTTAGAACTTTCCCCAAATACCAAGTTATGCTTCTCCCGCCCATTTGGGGCACGTTTTGCTTGGAGGTTAAGGTGTTGGACTACTGATCAAGAGGTCCCTGGTTTAACCCTGATCCCACCGGGCTGCCCCTGTCGGACCCGTCATCAAGGTCCTTCACCCCAAGTGCTCAGATATAACCGAGTGCCGAGCTGGCAAACAAACACCCGTAAGGAACTGCCACAGGAACGATAGTGGGTAGATCTCCAGGGTTGGCAGCATCCATCGCCCTTTCAAGTTCCACCACCCATTAGTCACATGGTCAGTGCCTGGAATTAGTTGTGGTTTATAATTAATAGTGTATGTTTGTGCTTGTGCTCGTGTGTGGTCTGCAGGTGTGTATCCTGACATATATATCAAGTTGTCATCAACGCAGCATCAACACAGCAGTAAGGGCCACACTTAGTCAAATACTTGGAGATCTTGCACTTCAGCTAGACCACAGACAGGATAGCTCGGTAAGTTAAGTCACCTGTTAACACAGACACAACCATGCACATACGAACACACAGCTCCGTTAGAAAAGGATGAACTTTGTCAAAATTTGAGTTGAAAATGACTGTGTTGAAACAAGCCATGACCGATGATGAAGCCACATCCAGATTTACATGTTTTAATCGTTTCTGAAGCAAAAGGTTATGATTTTCTTTGCTTTGCTTTTCAAGTTCACTAATCAGAATCAGAAGTGAAAAGTAATATTAAAAATAAACATTCTCAGTTCTGTGTTCATAGGGTGCCGATGAGCAGGAGCGTACAGTGCCTACAAGCAAACGCAAAGGTACATTTTATTTATGATTGACTTCCTTTAACTAAGACACGTTATCCAGTAAATTAGAAATCTGTGCAATGGTGCAATGACGCTGGTTTATCAGGGAGTTATTCATGGACAAATCGTTTGCACACTTGGAGTTCATCATTGAAATAAGTATCATGAATAATTTATTCATTAAATAAAATTTTATTTGTATAGCGCTTTTAACAAGGATCATTGTCGCACAGCAGCTTTTCAGAATCAAAAGAAAATTATGGAAATGTGTATGAAATTCTTAAATTGTCTCCGATTGTCCCTTTTATTAAAGCTTAATCTTAAACAAATGATTAAAATATACTGTAGTATAAGGTTGAGTGACATAATTTAGCAGTGAGATCTGTTCTTTATTTGGGCAGTAATGCAGGATGTGTTTGTGTGTCTGTTAGACGTTTCTCCCACAACAGCAGCTCTGTATGAAGATGTGGTGACGGTTCTAACTATATTCTGTGAAAAACTGGAGTCTGTTTCAAGGTAAGTGTCCGTCTCTGCCGTCAAAACTGAAAAATGTTTAACCGGATCTGTATTAGGTTTTTTTTTTTTTGTAGCAATACTGTTACGCTGCCCAAGTGTAATGATGGTTAATGAAATGTGATTGGTGTTAACTGCGACTCTCTGACAGCTGTCTGCCTGTAGGCGTTGTTATCATCCACTCTGTCTCTGTTTCTCCTGTGTGTCATCTGTTTGTTTTTCCTTTAACAGTGAGAACCAACTGTTGCAATTGTTGTATCTGGAGTGTATCTTAGCCATGCTCAGTAGCTGCCCACCTACAATGCACCTGAACCGCAGTTTCACCGATCTCGTCTGGTAACATTTCGAATATATAATAAGCTCCATAAATGGTATTCGTGTGATTGCATGTATCATAATGTAGAAAATCGCTTGTTTGTTCTCACAAAACAAGAAAAACTAAACTAATTGCTTTATTTACCTGAATACAAATATTATATGCAGTCTATACACACTGGTACATCATTGTTACAATCAGATTAACCTTTATTATACCAACATGCTTATGGTAGGTGTACCTGATCAATTGTACAGTAGGTGTACAGTGGGTGTACAGTGGGTGTACAGTAGGTGTACAGTGGGTGTACAGTAGGTGTACAGTGGGTGTACAGTATGTGTACAGTGGGTGTACAGTGGGTGTACAGTATGTGTACAGTGGGTGTACAGTGGGTGTACAGTAGGTGTACAGTGGGTGTACAGTAGGTGTACAGTGGGTGTACAGTAGGTGTACAGTGGGTGTACAGTGGGTGTACAGTAGGTGTACAGTGGGTGTACAGTGGGTGTACAGTAGGTGTACAGTGGGTGTACAGTAGGTGTACAGTAGGTGTACAGTGGGTGTACAGTAGGTGTACAGTAGGTGTACAGTGGGTGTACAGTGGGTGTACAGTAGGTGTACAGTGGGTGTACAGTAGGTGTACAGTGGGTGTACAGTGGGTGTACAGTGGGTGTACAGTAGGTGTACAGTGGGTGTACAGTAGGTGTACAGTAGGTGTACAGTGGGTGTACAGTAGGTGTACAGTGGGTGTACAGTGGGTGTACAGTGGGTGTACAGTAGGTGTACAGTAGGTGTACAGTGGGTGTACAGTAGGTGTACAGTAGGTGTACAGTGGGTGTACAGTGGGTGTACAGTAGGTGTACAGTGGGTGTACAGTAGGTGTACAGTGGGTGTACAGTATGTGTACAGTGGGTGTACAGTGGGTGTACAGTAGGTGTACAGTGGGTGTACAGTGGGTGTACAGTAGGTGTACAGTGGGTGTACAGTATGTGTACAGTGGGTGTACAGTGGGTGTACAGTAGGTGTACAGTGGGTGTACAGTGGGTGTACAGTATGTGTACAGTATGTGTACAGTGGGTGTACAGTGGGTGTACAGTGGGTGTACAGTGGGTGTACAGTATGTGTACAGTGGGTGTACAGTGGGTGTACAGTATGTGTACAGTGGGTGTACAGTGGGTGTACAGTAGGTGTACAGTGGGTGTACAGTGGGTGTACAGTAGGTGTACAGTGGGTGTACAGTGGGTGTACAGTAGGTGTACAGTGGGTGTACAGTAGGTGTACAGTGGGTGTACAGTGGGTGTACAGTATGTGTACAGTGGGTGTACAGTGGGTGTACAGTAGGTGTACAGTGGGTGTACAGTGGGTGTACAGTATGTGTACAGTGGGTGTACAGTGGGTGTACAGTAGGTGTACAGTGGGTGTACAGTGGGTGTACAGTATGTGTACAGTGGGTGTACAGTAGGTGTACAGTGGGTGTACAGTAGGTGTACAGTGGGTGTACAGTGGGTGTACAGTATGTGTACAGTGGGTGTACAGTGGGTGTACAGTAGGTGTACAGTGGGTGTACAGTGGGTGTACAGTATGTGTACAGTGGGTGTACAGTGGGTGTACAGTGGGTGTACAGTATGTGTACAGTGGGTGTACAGTAGGTGTACAGTGGGTGTACAGTGGGTGTACAGTGGGTGTACAGTAGGTGTACAGTGGGTGTACAGTAGGTGTACAGTGGGTGTACAGTGGGTGTACAGTAGGTGTACAGTAGGTGTACAGTGGGTGTACAGTAGGTGTACAGTGGGTGTACAGTGGGTGTACAGTAGGTGTACAGTGGGTGTACAGTGGGTGTACAGTAGGTGTACAGTGGGTGTACAGTGGGTGTACAGTAGGTGTACAGTGGGTGTACAGTAGGTGTACAGTGGGTGTACAGTGGGTGTACAGTAGGTGTACAGTGGGTGTACAGTGGGTGTACAGTGGGTGTACAGTGGGTGTACAGTGGGTGTACAGTAGGTGTACAGTGGGTGTACAGTGGGTGTACAGTAGGTGTACAGTGGGTGTACAGTAGGTGTACAGTGGGTGTAACATGGCCTCTTGATATGTTCCACCATACAGGAAGCAGCTGTGTCCAGTTCTAGTGGTGATCACAGGCAACCCTGTGAATGACAAGACCATCACCTCTGCTCATGGAGCTTCATCACAGGAAGTGGATGCTGCACTAGGGTCAGGGGTTAGTGATCAGGGTCGGGGTTCTGGCTGTTCCTCCAGTGCCCCTGCCATGATCGGACCAGTGATCCGCACTATTTGCTACATCGCAGCTGAGCTTGTGCGATTGGTGAACTGTGTGGAATCCATGAAACCTGTGCTGCAGTCTCTCTACCACCGCATCCTGCTTTACCCACCTCCACAGCACAGACTGGAGGCCATTAAGATCATGAAAGAGGTGGGTTTGAAATTTACCTTTATTAACTTTGCTGTTATATTAATAAGACATATTTTTGTCTCATTATTATAGTGTTATAAACAATACAAAACATGACTTCTTCTCTCAGGGTTAGGGTTAGGGTTAGGGTTACTGTAGGTAAATCTTGTTCACTGACCCTGAGAGAGCAAACCTGCTCATTATTTGTACAGTACATGAGCATGCTTACTAACCCTGTTAGAAAAACTCCTGCTTTGTATAGTTGAAATGCATCCATTTAATGAAGCTTATTCACTTGTTGTGGTCTGCTGCTAGATCCTCGGTAGCCCGCAGCGCTTGTTTGACTTGGCAGGCCCATGTGTGATTGAGCCTGAGACCAGAAAGAGGTCTTTCTCAAAGAGGAAATCATTTCTTGACCTTCTTAAGTTGTAAGTGTCAGTGTCATATCAAAACATAAAGGAGCGTGAGCTTTAGACATTGTGGCGTATTAAACTTGATTGCGTTCTGCTTTTGCAGGGTGATGGATGGCATGACAGAAGCTTGCGTAAAGGGTGGCATTGAGGCTTGCTATTCCTCTGTTTCATGTGCTTGTGCGCTACTGGCGGCCCTTGACGAGCTTAGCCAGGGACGTGGCCTGCATATGGACCAGGCACAAGTTTTGCTGCGGCGGTTGGACGACTTAAAAGAAGGGGCAGAATTGTTGAGGGAATCAGTAGAACTCAATGAAGCTGACTTCCGTTGGCAGCGCCACGTGCTGTCCTCTGAAAACCCCACCTGGGAGACTCCCATTCCTGAACGCAGCCCTGACATCAGCATCAGTGTCACCACTGACACAGGCCAGGTTACTCTGGAGGGGGATCTGGCTCAAACCACCCCAGAGGAATGCGGTAATGACGCTCGATTAGCTTCGCCTTCCTCCTGTGGAGGTGCTGGAGGGGAAAGTGGTGCTCCGCCAGATGTGGTGCAGCGCAGCCATGCCCTGGCCTATCCAGACCTTACCAACTTTCTGTCAGTGGAGTCTCGCATGCGCTCACATGGCTCACGCTATAGCGAGAGCAATTTCAGTATGGATGAGCAAGAGCTTTCTCGCACAGAGTTCGACTCATGCGATCAGTTCTCCACGGCTGCCGAGAAGGACTCGGGACGCTCGGACGTTTCAGATGTCGGTTCAGATAACGGCTCATTGGCTGATGATGAACAGACATTGCGCCATGCCCCTGCCCATCGTCCGCTGCGCACTGGTGAACTTTCGCTGAAGCTGCTGAAGAACCAGGAAGCAGACCAGAAGAGTGCCCGCCATTTTGTTCAGTCTCTGGTGAGGTTATTGCCACGCCTTCTGGCTCATCACACCCCTAATGATGTGGATGTCGAACTACAGAACTTCTCCTCAACCTTCTGCTCAGGTCTGCAAGTAGGTACGTTAACAAAAGACAAGCGTTTAAGAAGAGGCAATCTTTTCCAAAACATTAATGTATTCATGTATTGAATGCATTTGTGATGAGTTCATGGTTTAAGATCACTCACTGTGTACAGCCCCCTTGAGTAGTTAAGGGTAGTTCAATGGTGTTTGCTCCATGCCTCAACAGTGGCAAGCTTGCATTATCGTCTGAGATTTCAACTCCTAGACTTCTGGTCATAGATCAATAATCACTTAAAGTCAGAATTTATATTGCATTAGATTTATTCAGCTTAAAGCAGATTCTTCAGTAAGTGAAACTAACAGAATCAAATGTGCAGTTACAGTATAAGAGGGAGGAATGGAATTCTGGGCCCAACAATGTACGTTGCATTTCTGTTCCCCTTTAGGTGGGATCCACTCTGCTGGCTTTGAGGGCAATGAGAATCTCAGCTGCCAGGCTCTAATGAATGCTGATGGATTGTATTTGGTGTCCTACTACGCCTTGCATCTTAACCTCAAACTGAGTAACTGTGGTTACTACCAGAGGAAACCTTCTTCTCCCATTGTCACTCTGGTATGAACAAACATCTCTTCTTTACTTATGGTGGCTTCTACTAAGTATCTACATATACGAGTATCTGACCTATCTACAGTTGTGCTCAAACATTTGCATACCTTGAAGAAATTGTTAAACATTGCCATTTATTTGTAAAATATGACTGATAATGCAAAAAGTTTTTTGTCTTATTTAAGGATAGTGGTCACGTGAAGTAATTAATGAAGTCAAAATCACATACTGTAATTGCCTAAAGTCCTAATGATAACTGAAATCACGCAAACAACCATGATCAAAAGTTTATATATCCTTGAATGTTTGGCCACACTATAAACATTACAGTCCAATCTCTGATAAAGAGGCGGAAAGTAAGAGGTTCTGTTGATACTATATGCCACAGTCAGGTAGAGCAAGTAAGATTTCACCCAGTACTATCAAAAGAATTGTTCAGGGTGCAAAGAAAAATTCACGAACAACTTCAAGAGAAATACAAGCTGCTCTGGAAAATATTGTGTTTGTTGTTTCATGGAGCAACAAAACAATAAGAAGGTAGTTAAATACAAATGGCCGAGTTGCCAGGTGTATGAGAAGAAAATTGAACTTTATAGTCTAACCTTATGTATAGAGAGGAGTCAACAAAGCCTACAGTGAAAAGTACACCGTCCCCACTGTAGAGCGTGGTGGTGGATCACTGATGTTTTGGGCTGTGTGAGCTCCAGAGGCACAGGCAAGTTAGTCCAAAATAATGGCAAGGTGCAGCATGTTGTAAGAAAATACTGGTCTCAAGACTACCAAAAAACGTACAGGAACTAGAGGCATTTAGACAAGTAGAATGACTCTAATTAAGGATCTCATGCACAAAGAGCTCTCATGCAAACTTTTAAACAAGAGATTATTACCTCATTTTCTTGATTGTCATGTTTTGTTTGATGATTGTGCCATTCCGTTATGCCATCCATCCATCCATCCATCCATCCATCCATCCATCTATCTATCTACAGTTCCCCCTTATTCGACAGCTTGTAGTCGCACCTTTAGCAGCAATAACTTGTAGTATAAAATTTTAGCCCATTCTTTTCTTTACTGATTCTTTCAGTTTATTGAGGTTTTCGGACATTCTCATAGGCACAGCTTTCTTCAGACACCCCCTATAGCATTTGAATTGGGTTGAGGTCTGAACTTGATTACTATTCTAATGTACTGTAGATTTATTGCTTGGCTTCAGATCATTATCCTGTTGCATAACCGAATTTTAACCAAACTATAATTGTCAGACAAATGGTCTCAAATTTGCCTCTAGATTACTGTGGTGTTAATACAGAGGTGTTCATGGTCACAAGTCATTGACTGCAAGGTGCCCATATCCTGATGCTGTAGGATCTTTTTAGTCAGAAGTTTCTTTCACCTCCCAACCCTTTCAAACAAACCGTACTTGTTCAGTCTTCTTCTAATTGTGCCGTCATGAGCTTTAACAGTTAACATGCTCCGTGAAGCATGAAGGAACTGAGATGTAGTTCTTGTTTCTTGGGTTCATTAACATCCACCTAAATGCTCCTAGCAAACTTTCAGAACCACTGCTTTTATAGAGGTCTGCACAGCTGTTAATAATCAATCATAATAAGACTAATAATAATAATAATAGTTATAATAATAATAATAGGAGTAGTAGACGTAGTTAATCAAGGGCTGATGATTAGCAGCACCTGGCAGCAACTTACATTCTTAACTTACTTAAAATTAATATTTTTTTTGCTTTTTTTGGTAAATAAATAATGGCACAGTGAAAAAAGTTCTATGTTGTTGTTTTTCAAAGGTTCTATTTGCCTAATACTAAGACCCACTACAATCAGATGATTTTTATTATGCTTTTATTTATGTTGATTGCGTCAAATCCACTGCAACGATGTACATCACTGTGTAAATATTTATGGACATGAGCTTTTGCTGTGTAAAAACCTTTGTTTGTTGCAACTGCTGCTTAAACCTGGTAAATGTATGATTTGCTCCATACTGTTAAATGTGCTGGGTTTGTCTCACCAGAAAGAGTTTGTGCACCAGATCCAGAGCAGTGGTGTTCTAGTGGTCCTCTCTCAGGCCTGGATAGAGGAACTGTACAGCCAAGTGTTAGAGATAAACCTTCTCGGGGAAGCTGGATACTGGGAGTCCCCTGAGGAGCACTCACTCCCTCTCATCACCATGCTCACAGGTAACACACACACACACTGCATGGCTGGAGATAGGGTTTGTACACACAGGGTAGGTACAAATCCTCTACCTGACGTTTGTTGTTACAGGATTGTTGCATTATTGTCTCTTAAAGAATTGATCGGGGTCATCTGACAGTATACAGTGATGCATGTAATGCTTGCCATGTTGCTTCAAACACACTGTTTAAAACCTGCGTAAAATACACAGAGGTGTTGACATTCACTCATGTCCTGTTCATTCTTCATGCCCCACCCCTGGCTTTTTACATACTGTATGTAAATATGATGGTTGTTTACTGAAATTGAATTGCAGTCTTTACAAGGTAGACAGGTAGACATGTCCATAACCTCCCCAAGGGTAGACAGTGTTTACAAACTCAACAAAGCCACTACACTCCGGCCAGTATCAACTTTATATAGATATAATTTAACTGAGAGTTGATAAAAATCTAAATATATCAGCTTTTTTCTTAAAAATTAGATCTAGATGTGCTGATGTGCTCCATCTGAACTAAAAGAATTACAAGCTTGCTTTCTGAAAATATAATTTTTCAATATGGACACTAACACATTTCTGTCGTCTCTCTCTCTCCCCTCTCTCTCTCTCTCCCTCTCTCTCTCTCTCTCTCTCTCTCTCTATGTTGTTCTTTAATCTACTCATTCTGATGTTTTTGTCTAATTTCTTTTCAGATATCGATGGACTTGGCAGCAGCGCTATAGGAGGTCAGCTGATCCGAAGAGCCTCTTCACAGTCGTCCTATACAAGTGATAAAAAAGACAATAACACTGTGTTGGCAGGTACGGTGTGTGTTTTCCAGCACCTCCCTGTGTATTTGTGCACGCAGTTTGAGTGTGTGTACACACAGAGGCGGGCGGGGGAGGCTTCCATCACGGTACAAGCACTTAGGCAGCGCTGTTTCTATGACGACATCGGTCAACCAAGATAAAGCCTAAGTGTTAGTCAAACAAAGAATGTTCCTGTTTTAGAGAGCGGGTGATGTATATCACATGGTGTGGCTGTTCATTACCGTGACTTTTCTAAATCACACCTACAGATAGCGATTCTCTTTTACTGTACTGTAGAGTTTGCATGACGGTTTTGTATTATGGCACCTGGTCCCAGTCTTAATTTACACCATAGATATCACAAACCACACACATCTTTAATATAATTCCACAGATATTATTATTTTATTCTCAGCAGATCCTGAAATACACTTTCTCGTTGCTTTAGGTATAGTGTTCGCCCGATACATCCTGATCGGCTGCTGGAAGAACCTGATTGACACTCTTTCTACTCCACTGACGGGCCGCATGGCAGGCAGCTCAAGAGCTCTGGCCTTCATCCTGGGTGCCGAAGGTGTTAAAGTACAGAACCAGAGGGAGAGAGAAACCATCTGCCTTAGTCTCGATGGTCTGCGCAAGGCTGCTGCGCTCAGCTGTGCTCTGGGTAAAGAACACATACCTTCATAGCTGATGGTAAAATGGAATCAAAGTATTAAATGATGATTGTAAATCATGTACACCCTTAAAAATACAGGAAACGTTTAGACGATTAGACGCTGACGTCTTTTAGATCGTAGACATCAGTGTAGGAAAGTTTAAATGATCCTGACACAAATTTTTTTTTCTTTTGACATGAGAAATGTGTTTATTTTAGGATCTTCTAACAGAATCTGCTCAGCGTTCTTGCTTGTGTAATTCTGTGTGAGCTCTTATTAAATGTGTGAATGTGTGTGTGTGTGTGTGTGTGTGTGTGTGTGTGTGTGTTTTGTGCATGCATGAATGTAGGTGTGGCTGCCAACTGTGCCTCAGCTGTAGCTCAGATGGCAGCTGCTTCCTGTGTTCCAGAGGAAAAAGAAGAGAAGGATCAGGCTGAAGCTGGAGATGCTATTGCTCAAGGTACACACACTTATGTAGGGCTGCAAGTAACAATTATTTTGATAATCGATTAGTTGGGCGATTAGTTTTTTTTCCGTTTAATCGGATAAAACGGAACGCTTTGATTTGATGTTTTGCTTAACTATATATAACCATAAATCAGGGTATTATTTATGTATAAAAGTAAACTTTCAAAAATGCAAAAGCCACACACTGTATAGAGATTAATGATCTTTAATTTTGACATTTAAACCTTATTTTATGTAAATCAACATTTTTGTTTTTAACAAAAATTGCAGACGGCAAGTTGACAGTATATAGTTTAAAAAATACACTGACTAAGTTCAGTTATTAAGAATGACCTCAATTTTAAATTCTCTTAAATTAATTCAACTTAAGAAGAATAATAGACTTCTAGACTTTGGTTTATACATTATTTCAATACTCTCGTGTATTTTATACTTGTTTGTTGTCTCAATAATAATAATTAAAAAAAAAGAATATATACACACACACACATATATATATATATATATATATATATATATATATATATAGACCATTTTGCTACACTAGACATTAATCTTATTGTTTTAAACATTCTCGTAATACGGCGACGTAGGGAGAGAAAAAAACCCGGCTACTGGGTTCACTCTGTTTATTTTGCCCTTTTTCCGCATTTCCCTCTGTATAGCGTGTAGAATCATGGGACATATCCAGTCCTCCGAAGCATAAAATGAACGCGAAAAAAAAGAACTAGAAGTGTTTTCCTTGTGTTCGTTGGGATTTGAACGGCAAGTGTAGATCATTACAGTGAATAATCTCTCTGAGCTTGTTGTAATTAATGATCTTGATGCGTTGCACTTTAGGTGTGTTGTGCTCTTTAAGCCCCCCGCCCCTCCCTGTTTTTTCACTCACTCATGCTCGAGTTGTTGGTCATGTTGGTGGCTTGACGTTAACAATAAATACGTCACGTTCATGCTCTCTATATCGTGATGGTCATTTTATTAAACATGCAACACCAAGAAAAAGCTGCATGCAACGTTTTTTTCTTTTTACTCCGTATAACCGCGCAGCCGGACAAACGCACGTCACCAAAGCCCGTGTGAACACACTCACTGACTCCATTTTTTTTTTTTGTCGTGGCCAATTCCTCCCCGTCGCTAGGGGCTCCCACATGTGTAGAAAACCCTCGGCGCTGCATCCGCGCTCACCGGACACTACGAACGGCAGAAAACCGCTCAATTTTAACGCCCGATAAGAGGTGTTTAATGTAAATTACTTCCATACCTTGGAGGACTTGGGGCGTGCGCTTTTTCCTGCAAACGCTTCTCTAACCTCCATTGCGCGAGCGACTGTGTATCTTTGTGTATTTGTGCATCTTGTGGTCGCGCTCCTCAATAACGTGAGCAGCCCAACTAATCGATAACGGCATTAGTTGACAACGAATTTCATTATCAATAATTATTGATTTTATCGATTAGTTGTTGCAGCCCTACACTTATGCAATTAATATATTAGCATATTTTAAAAATATATTTAAATTTTGTTTATTCACCTATCCTGTATTGTTCTGTTCTGTATTTTTGACATTGGATGCACACAAAGTTACATTTCCATTACTCATTACTTGGTTATAAATAATTAATACACTTAAGTGATCTGCTCGAGTACGTAATAAAGGTTCAAAATCTGCTTGTATATTGCAAATATGTTACGTGGAACAACAAGTATGATTACCTTAAATAACTGGTGTTTTACATGAACTTTTATGATTGGTCACCACCTGATTCATAAAGACATCATTCAGAAGATACAGATATTTTCACCCCAGCCAGAAATGAGTACAGTGAAACCTCGGATTGCGAGTAACGTGGTTTGCGAGTGTTCCGCAAGACAAACAAAGATTTTGACTCAGTTTACGAGTAACGAGTATCACGTATCACGCATGCGCTTCTTGTTTTGATGCCGAGCGTCACGTGATCACAGCTGAGCCAATGGTTTTTTCTCTGTCTTGCGCTGCGAATTGTGGGTAATCGTCTCCCCTGCTGGGTCTTAGTGCTCGTCTCTTACTGATATAATCAACATCCATGCACGCGTGTACTGTTTACTATAAGACTGTGAACACGTGTGTGTGTGTAT
Organism: Channallabes apus; assembly: GCA_030522415.1. Lineage (NCBI taxonomy): Eukaryota > Metazoa > Chordata > Actinopteri > Siluriformes > Clariidae > Channallabes > Channallabes apus. The sequence continues at coordinate 34,682,817 of CM060118.1, forward strand.
AAAATTTTATTTTGTGTTTTATTTTAGGCGTCTGTTTACAGCGTGTGTGTACTGTTTATTATAACGTGTGCACGCGTGTAAAGCAAAGGAAAGTCTCATTGGAGAGGTTAAAGATCCCTTTTCTTTCTCTCCCTCAGCATCCCGTTATGTGTGTGCGCATGTAATTTGACACCTTCTGTGCTCCTTCACACACACCGTCCTCTAGCCTTCACACAGCTCCTCCCTCCTCCTCATCCCTTCACACACACACATACACGCGCACACACACACACACACACACACACACACTCTCTCTCTCTCTCTGCTCTTGTGATTCTTTTCAAAAGTAAATTGCAGGTTAATTTTTTTATTTTTACTTAACAGCAATGATTCCGTTAGCATGCACTCGCACAAGAGTTGTTAGTGATTTTCCTTGCAAATTCCTTTCTGTTTGCAAAAACAGTCTTTCCGTTAGTGTGTTTGTGTGTGTGTGTGTGTGTGTGTGTGTGTGTATGTGTGTGTGTGTGAAACTCAAATGAGAGTGGAGGAAGTATTACTGTGTAAGATGAGAAGAGGGGAGGGGCTGATTCCTTCTCTCCTCTTACTTTACACCAGTGGTTCTCAAAGTGTGGCGCCCACTAGTGGGGAATACAGACATGACAGGTGGGGCGCCATGAACGGGAGGGAATTAGTGGAAAATAACAGGAAAGTAGCTATTCTAATTCATGCTTTTCTTTATTGATAATGAAGAGCGTACACTCAAAACTAAACAATCACACACAAATAAATGGATCATTAATACAAGTACATTTAAAATAACATCAGTTGTGGGCCGGGAGAAAAAGTGGAACCATAGTGGAACAATAACGGTTTAACGTTGGAACAACTTGAGCTGCGCTGCTCGAATCACAAACCGCGCCGACCATCAAAATACATTTTACCCCGCTCTGTTGCGCACGTACAAACCAGGCATGGCAAGGCGGAAACAATATTAAACAGTCCTGACATTTTAAATAAGAAACAGTGGGTCGGGCAGGTTTGTGATTCGAGCGGCGCTGCTCAAGTTAATCCGCTCTGAGCGATCCACCGGGCTGCTCGAATAAACCAGATCATCTCTGCGCTGCGTCGCGCTGCGCTGTATTTGGTTCAATCGGGTGCCGCGGTTTCGTCCCACTTTTGACGTGTTTGGCTTCACATACACTTCGACAATGGAAGAAGACGGTGCAGCAGCAGTGAGTTTACTTACATGTGACAAAACCAACAACGAGGAGATTGTAAAGAAAAAAGCTGCAGCGTCTGTGGTGTGGAATTGGTTTGGGTATAAGAAAATCCAAATATCACCTGAAATCCAAACATCCAAATCGAATATGGCCAAAGTAAAAAAAAAAAATGGGGCAAACCTCAGCAATTCACAGTTTATATAAAATTACATTATGTAAAACTTTCTAGAATATAGAAGATTTTGGTTATATCACCCACTCCTAATGAAGCCTATCTTGAGCTTGGATTCATGGTGGTGATGGTGGGGGCAGAAGAGAGACCCGTGTGTGTTTTGTGTCTTATACCGCTGGCAGCAGACCGCATGAGACCCAACAAATTAGGAAGACGCTTAGAGACAACACACTCCAGTCACGTTAATAAGCCACTCGACTTCTTTCAAAGAAAGCTGGCAGAATACAGACAGCAGGAGAATCGCATGGTAAAATCTGAATCAGTGGACAGCAAAGCACAAATGGCTTCATTCAAAGTTACATACAGAATTGGCCAGTGCAAAAAAAACTACAAACGATTGCTGAGCAGCTAATAAACATGGGGTCAATTATGCAAAGATAAGTGACGACGTAAGCCTTTTATAACAATTGCACATGTATTTTATCTGTTTTTAACTTGGTGTTGTTTGATTTTATTGGTTTTTAAAAATTGATATTTCAATAAACAGTAAACTTGGCAGATTTCGTTATTATTTTGTTGACAAGTGGGGCTTGAAAATTCGCTCACCCCCTTAAGTGGGGAATGACAGAAAAAGTTTGAGAATCACTGGTTTACACACACACACACACACACACACACACACACACACACACACACACACACACACACACACAGTGCATCAACAGAAACACTTATCTGTCTGGATTTATTTTTACTTTTATTAAAGGTTAAGTGCAGGTTAATTTGTTTTATTTTTACTTTACATGGTGTTTTATTTATTTTTATGTATTTATTTTTTGGCGGCACGGTGGTGTAGTGGTTAGCACTGTCGCCTTGCACCTCCAGGGTCTGGGTTCGATTCCCCGGCCAGTCTCGATTCCCTCCTCTGTGTGCATGGAGTTTGCATGTTCTCCCCGTGCTTGGTGGGTTTCCTCTGGGTACTCCGGTTTCCTCCCACAGTCCAAAGATATGCAGATTAGGCTAATTGGCGTTCCTAAATTGACCATAGTGTGTGAATGAGTGTATGTGTGTGTGCCCTGCGATGGATTGGCACTCTGTCCAGGGTGTACCCTGCCTCGTGCCCTGAGTCTCCTGGGATAGGCTCCAGGTTCCCGTGACCCTAAATACAGGATAAAGCGGTATAGAAGATGAATGAATGAATTATTTATTTTTTGGGGCTGTGGTTTTCCAGGGGACACTCGCTTTGATTTACAAGTGTTTTGAAACACGAGTCCGCTTCCGGAACAAATTGTGCTCTTGGTTTCCCACATTCCGCATCATAGAGTTTGGTATTGCAAAATTGCTACAGTAGGAACATTTCAGTGTAGCCCAAATAATGTTACCACAATTAAGCATTTACAAACCTACTGCTATTTTCACATGGGCATTAACGGAGTGCTTGTGTATGGTGATGATAGTTAAACATAGAGTGGAGCAGAAGTTGGAGCAAATGGGTCGGGTTCAGGGAGTGAAGCTACACACAGCTCATATGCTCTGCATGGACGCCATCCTCAACGTGGGTCTAGAGATGGGCAGCCATAATCATGATTGCTGGCCGCATGTTTTCAGGTAAGTGTTCTTTTGTTTTTCTTGCTTAATGTTCTACTTATATTTCTCTCAATAATATTACGTTGTTTAATAAGTTGTTGCACTTCCAGTGCCCTGCAAAAATATTTATCTTATAAATGATTTTCATAATTTTAGATAAAATGGGAATATGTCTTGTATGAAACATAGTTGGGAACACACCAGTTTACCAACAAGCCAGCAAGTCAGATATCACCCCCCTTCTTCTAAATACCTTCTGCACTGTTTCAGAGTGGTGGAGTATGTGAGCTCGCTGGAGCACAGCCACTTCAGTGACGGGACGTCTCAGCCTCCCGTGACCATCACTCAGACTCAGCAAGCGTCATCGATAATGGGAAATCCAGAGTTTTGCTTGGAGTCTGTCTCTGAGCTGGAGCTGACCTTGAGCCACCCAGTCATCCAGCCCACTTCCATCCAGGAGCTGTTGCGTGAGAACAGCTACACAAAAGGTTTTGATGTGCACGGTGGCAGTCTCCTGACAGGCAACAGTGCTGCTAAAGTTGTCTGCGCACTCTCCACACAGGCAGATAGGTATCCAACCTAGTGAGACTCTTCTCCTATTTGTCCACTCCACTTTGAGGCTTATTAATTATAAACATGCATTAATGACTGACAGAAAAACACAGCATGCAGAGGACTATAGTTTGGGGGGAAAAAACCTTTACCAAGCACTTAATTTAATTTAACGATAATCACAGCCCTGACAGATGTTCAATTATTCAGCAAGACGTGTCACAAGAGAGTTGAGTCTCTTTTACACATCCATAAAAAGTAGATACTGGCTTTTAATGTTGAAGAATGTGAATATAAACATGATGAATTCTGAAGTCAGTACCAGATCCTTTTTAATTCTCAGCTGTCTTGATAGTTTAACATTCATTTTCTTTAATACTTCATCAAAGCACATCATCGTCGACTCATGCATTGGCTTACCATTTCAGGTTCAGGCAACATTTATATTTTAATAGAGTTTATAATGTATGACTCTTTCCTACTTCTTGAAGACTGTTTGAAGATGCAGTGAGTAAACTTAACCTGGTGGGTCTAGTGGGATTCCTACACCAGCTAAGGAAAGCCTCACAATCCCAACTTTTCAACTCGGTCACAGAAACTGGAGACTACTCCTTAGCCATGCCAGGTATATCATTATTATTATGTTTCCTTCACCCAGACTTCAGTTGTATATTAAACACATTTAGTTTCCTTGTTCTGTTCTTAAAGGGGAGGCTAAGTCAACACAGGACAAGCGCAGTGCCCTTCACCTCTTCAGGCTGGGTGAGGCCATGCTGCATATCGTAAGAAACAAATGCCGACCTCGTCTGCACATGATGAGAGCCTGGAGTGTGGTGGCTCCTCATCTGGTGGAGGTATGAAAAATATTAAATGTTAATAGTAATAGAGGCTTTTTTGTGTACCAGATTGGTTACCATGGAGACCCGGAGTTATTTAGGCCCTTGTTTATTGTAGGTTATGACATGCACCTTATTAAAAGCATTAAACATTACACTTCGCAAAAACAAAACGGTAACCCGAGTGATTGTATGATAGTTGATTGTTGTTCTTTCTTTTCAGGCTGCTTGTCATAAAGAACGGCACGTATCCCAGAAGGCCGTGTCATTCATCCATGATGTGCTGATGGAGGTGCTAAGCAGCTGGGCTGAACTTCCACATTTTCATTTCAACGAGGCGCTTTTCCGGCCTTTTGAGCACATCATGCAGCTGGAGCTCTGTGATGAGGATGTGCAGGACCAGGTGTAGTTCCTCATGCGTGGCCATAACACAGTTCATTTATGCTCATGAATATATATATATTTTATTGTACGTACGTGCGGTCACAATCATTCATACATTCTGTTCTTTCTTCTTCATGGCTACAAGGTGATCACATCCATTGGCGAGCTGGTGGAGCTGTGCTCTCCTCAGATTCAGTCAGGCTGGAGGCCGCTCTTCAGTGCTCTGCGCACCGTGCATGGAAGCAAGAATGACTTGAAGGACTATCTGATTGGAGAATACTCTGTGGGTCAGTGAGCATACTCTCTAGGTCATTGAGAATACAATGCGAGTAAGTGAGAATACACTCTGGGTCAGTGAGAATAGATGAGGGATCATTAAGCATACTATGTGAGTACGTATGTTTTGGGTCACTGAGAATACTTAATTTGGGAATGCACTCTATACTATACTTTACTATACTACACTGTACTATACTATAATATACTATACTACACTATACTATAATATACTATACTACACTATACTACACTATACTATAATATACTATACTACACTATACTATACTACACTATACTATAATATACTATACTACACTATACTATAATATACTATACTATAATATACTACACTATACTATAATATACTATACTACACTATTCTATAATATACTATACTACACTATACTATAATATACTATACTACACTATACTATACTACACTATACTATAATATACTATACTACACTATACTATAATATACTATACTACACTATACTATAATATACTATACTATAATATACTACACTATACTATAATATACTATACTACACTATTCTATAATATACTATACTACACTATACTATAATATACTATACTACACTATACTATACTACACTATACTATAATATACTATACTACACTATACTATAATATAGTATACTACACTATACTATAATATACTATACTACAACTATACTATAATATACTACACTATAATATACTATACTACACTATACTACACTATACTATAATATACTATACTACACTATACTATAATATACTATACTACACTATACTATAATATACTATACTACACTATACTATAATATACTATACTACACTATACTACACTATACTATAATATACTATACTACACTATACTATAATATACTATACTATACTATAATATACTATACTACACTATAATATACTATACTACACTATACTATAATATACTATACTACACTATACTATAATATACTAAACTACACTATACTATAATATACTATACTACAATATACTACACTATACTATAATACACTATACTATACTACACTATACTATAATATACTATAATACAGTATACTACACTATACTATACTACACTATACTATAATATACTATAATACACTATACTACACTATACTACACTATACTACACTATACTATAATATACTATACTACACTATACTATAATATACTATACTACACTATACTATAATATACTATACTACACTATACTACACTATACTATAATATACTATACTACACTATACTATAATATACTATACTATACTATAATATACTATACTACACTATAATATACTATACTACACTATACTATAATATACTATACTACACTATACTATAATATACTAAACTACACTATACTATAATATACTATACTACAATATACTACACTATACTATAATACACTATACTATACTACACTATACTATAATATACTATAATACACTATACTACACTATACTATACTACACTATACTATAATATACTATAATACACTATACTACACTATACTATACTACACTATACTATAATATACTATACAGTACTACACTATACTATAATATACTATACTACGGGTAACTGAGAATAGTTTGTCGGTTAGTGAAAATAATGTATCGGTCAGTGAACTGACTCTTGGGGGTCAGTGAGAATACTCTCTGGATCACTGATAATACACTAACGATTAATATACTGTGATATACAGTTCATAATTGTTTTTTTTTTACTGTAATGCAAATGCAGTGCCTTTTAATAATTGAACTGGTTCTATTTTTAGGCAAATCCCATGCACCAGTTTTTGACGTCTTTGAGGCCTTTATAAACACGGACAACATTCAGGTCTTTGCCAATGCAGCAACTGACTACATCATGTGCCTTATGAAGTTTGTGAAGGGTTTAGGTATGTTGCCTTTGCTATAGTAGTCTGGTTTCCATTCACATGTTTTTATGCACATAAAAATTTTTTGTTTAAGGCAACTCCCCAAAAAAAAGATTAAATATAATAAAAGGCAAGCCTATGGCGGCGCGGTGGTGTAGTGGTTAGCACTGTCGCCTTGCACCTCCAGGGTCCGGGTTCGATTCCCCGGCCAGGCTCGATTCCCGTCTCTGTGTGCATGGAGTTTGCATGTTCTCCCCGTGCTTGGTGGGTTTCCTCCGGGTACTCCGGTTTCCTCCCACAGTCCAAAGATATGCAGGTTAGGCTAATTGGGGTTCCCAAATTGACCATAGTGTGTGAATGAGTGTGTGTGTGTGTGTGCTCTGCGATGGATTGGCACCCTGTCCAGGGTGTACCCTGCCTCGTGTCCAGAGTCTCCTGGGATAGGCTCCAGGCCCCCCGCAACCCTGAACATAGGATAAAGCGGTATAGAAGATGAATGAATGCCTCAGATAAGGTACAAGATTGACCTTACTGTAAAAAGAAGATATGAATGATGTAGTCTAAGTCTGCACACTGTAGTTCGTCCCTGATGCTCTCACTGGTACAGTAGCACTATATTGTGTATGTGCAGTACACAGTTGTTATGTAGAGTTTTTTGAATAACAGTAGTAGCTGAAACATTAGCTCATATGGATGCGCATCATCTTGAATATTGAGATTTAAACAAATTAAACAAACCCTGAATCTACTGTACATCTGTTTGTGTAATGTTATGAACGAATTCATGTGCAGGAGAGGTGGATTATAAGGAGATAGGAGATTGTGTTCATGTGAATGAATACAGCTCTACAGACCTGTGCCTTCCTGCTCTGGATTATCTGAGGAAATGCTCACAGGTAATCATCTGATTAATAACTACACACAGTCACCACCTGGCCCTGTGACTAACCGTCAGCAGAAGCTTTTTAGCTGGTAAACGTTTGTGTAAGTTTAATACTGAGTTACTGTAGCCATCACTGTGTATGATTCACTTGGTCTTTAATATCTGAAGGTTAGAACCTGCTTTAAACCATTTGAATAGTTTCTGTCTAACCTTTAATCTAAACAATGTAGCGCTAAAGGCCTATTTCTTGAGTTTTAGAGAATTGATTTTAAACACTGATGTTTATGTGACAGCTGCTGGCCAAAATCTACAAAATGCCTTCAAAGCCAGTGTTCCTGGGTGCCCGGCTGGCCAGTCTGCCAATGAGAGCCCAGGAGCGTTCGGTCAGCAGCGACGACGGTATGGACTGTGTTCTAGCAGAGTTCGATGATGGCACAGGTGATTCCGTAAACTGGATACTTTAATAGTTAGTCCAGTATGTGCTTTGGTTTGGTTGTGGAAAATGAAAAATCTGTTTTTCTGCCAATAATATACAGTACGTTCATATGCAAATTCATTAAAAAATGAATATAATATAAACATGAATTTACTGTATTTCACCAAACAACTTCGTGTAAATTTTTTTTAAAAGATCCTTTACTAACCTTTCCTTTTAAAAGGGTAAGCAGAGCTGCATTTAGTATTTTGGTGCGTCAGATTCTGAATGGAAAATTTCACTTTAAAATGGGATTTTATTTTTAAACACAGAGTCGTCTTTCCAAATATATAGTCAAATTCTCTCAGTCCATCACACATTTGACTCATATGAATAATCATCATTGAGGTAGGAATGTTTCAAACTTTAAATTATATACATACAGCTCTGGAAAAAAAAAAAGCAAGAGATTTATTATATCAGCCATAACATTAACACAGCAAAATATTAACACATTTCCATTAATTAAAAATTATACCTCAGTAAACTAAGGTAACTAAGTAAACTAATTAAAGTACATCAGGGATGTCATGCAATAACTAGTCTTATTTACTTATTTATTTATTTTTAGAAATAGCTTAAAAAAACAATGTGTTGTGTATAGAGTAATAAAAAAAAACAATACAACGCATGTTATGATAAGGAAAATCTTGGTCTCTTTCATTCCGGGGATTAAAGGTCAATTTTAGAATCGATATTCGCACACAATCTTTGGGGTTAAGAAAAGCGCATGTCGGTTTAGTAATCCACACGCCCGGTTTTGTAACGGTTAACCCCTAGATGGCGCCAGAGCGCCATTTATAGTTGTGGTGTTTTTTGAGTTGCAGTTTGTTTTTCGTTCAGTTATACTTCATTTCCCAGTGTGCACCTCGGTCAGGTGACGTAGAAGCTCACCTGAACCGAGGGAAGTTAATTTGATTGTTATGTTTAGTTCTTTAAATAGCCTGGCTGGACTCCAGTCAGGCGTCTAGCAACCGTTACCGAAAGTAGTTTGTGTTGGAGTGGTTTTTGTTTATGTTTGATTTCAAAATAAAGACTTTGTTAACCGTCAGCTTGCCTCCGCGATCATGCCTCGCACCCACTCCAGACGCAGACAGAGAGGGAATCGTGACAGATTGCTAGACCAACCAAGAGGCATGGCGGAGGATCCCCTCCTGAAGTTTTTTGGGGGGGGCGCAGTGGCCATCTTGCCCGAGCTGACGAACTGGCAGGACAGCGAAGAGGAGTACTACGGCTGGGACTATAACATCGGGCTGGTAGAGGACGAGGAGGAGATGTACCGCAGCTGCGAGTACAGATTGCTGGAGGAGCAGGAGCACCTGCGAGAGAGCAGCGAGGAGAGAGAGAGAGAGACACCACAAAGCTGGGAGGGCTGCAGGCTCGCCATTCGGCGGACGCCATTCAGGGGCGACGCGGCACGGGGTCACGTGGTTCCCCGCACTGGCCGGAAGAGAAGGGCGAGGAAGCCCAAGTACGGCGGTGACGAGGGGGAAATAAAACCCCAGGCAGAGCAGCAGCAAAGAGAGGAGGAGCTCATGTGGTGGATTCCGGAGCCGGAACGGGTGAGTGAAATGCTGGAGCATGTTAAGGAGCTCCAGCAGATGATCCTCCACTTCCGGGATGACCGCGAAGCGGGCTCGGAGCTTTCTCCTCTCGTGCAAACACTCAGCAGCGAGCTAGCGTGTCAGCAGCCGCTGCCCGACGCACCGCCACCTTCCAGCTTCGAGGACAGCGAGCCAGCGTGTCTACAGCTGCTGTCCGACGCACCCGTCTTACTGCCGCCTTTCGGCTTTGAGGACAGCGAGCCAGCGTGTCAGCAGCTGCTGTCCGACGCACCCGTTTCACCGCCGCCTTCCAGCTTCGAGGACAGCGAGCCAGCGTGTCAACAGCTGCTGTCCGACGCACCCGTCTTACTGCCGCCTTTCGGCTTTGAGGACAGCGAGCCAGCGTGTCTACAGCTGCTGTCCGACGCACCCGTATTACCGCCGCCTTTCGGCTTTGAGGACAGCGAGCCAGCGTGTAAACAGCTGCTGTCCGACGCACCCGTTTTACCACCGCCTCCCGGCTTTGAGGACGACGTTGAGCCGTCGTTGAGCGCCGTGCACGCTCCAACGCTGCAGGAGAGCGCCGTGCACGCTCCAACGCTGCAGGAGAGCGCCGTGCACGCTCCAACGCTGCAGGAGAGCGCCGTGCACGCTCCAACGCTGCAGGAGAGCGCCGTGCACGCTCCAACGCTGCAGGAGAGCTCCGTGCACGCTCCCACGCTGCAGGCGAGCTCCGTGCACGCTCCCACGCTGCAGGCGAGCGCCGTGCACGCTCCCACGCTGCAGGCGAGCTCCGTGCACGCTCCCACGCTGCAGGCGAGCTCCGTGCACGCTCCCACGCCGCAGGCGAACGCCGTGCACGCTCCAACGCCGCAGGCGAGCGCCGTGCACGCTCCAACGCTGCAGGTGAGCGCCGTGCACGCTCCAACGCCACCGCCCGGCTTCGAGGACAGCGAGCTAGCATGTCAGCAGCCGCTGTCCCACGCACATGTTCTGCCGCCGCCTCCCGGCTTTGAGGACGCTCCAGGGCCGTCGTCGAGCGCACTGCACGCTCCAGGGCCGTCGTCGAGCGCACTGCACGCTCCAGGGCCGTCGTCGAGCGCACTGCACGCTCCAGGGCCGTCGTCGAGCGCACTGCACGCTCCAGGGCCGTCGTCGAGCGCACTGCACGCTCCAGGGCCGTCGTCGAGCGCACTGCACGCTCCAACGCCTGCGTCGAGCGCAGTGACCGCTCCCACGCCTGCGTCGAGCGCAGTGACCGCTCCCACGCCGTCTACGAGCGCAGTGACCGCTCCCACGCCGTCTACGAGCGCAGTGACCGCTCCCACGCCGTCTACGAGCGCAGTGACCGCTCCCACGCCGTCTACGAGCGCAGTGACCGCTCCCACGCCGTCTACAAGCGCAGTGACCGCTCCCACGCCTGCGTCGAGCGCAGTGACCGCTCCCACGCCTGCGTCGAGCGCAGTGACCGCTCCAACGCCTGCGTCGAGCGCAGTGACCGCTCCAACGCCTGCGTCGAGCGCAGTGACCGCTCCAACGCCTGCGTCGAGCGCAGTGACCGCTCCAACGCCTGCGTCGAGCGCAGTGACCGCTCCAACGCCTGCGTCGAGTGCTTCTCCAGCCCTGCAGCCGCCGAGCACGCTTCCAGCTCTGCAGCATCCGAGCGCTTCTCCAGCTCTGCAGCAGCGGAGCACGCTTCCAGCTCTGCAGCAGCCGAGCGCTTCTCCAGCTCAGCAGCAGCCGAGCGCTTCTCCAGCTCAGCAGCCGCCGAGCGCTTCTCCAGCTCAGCAGCCGCCGAGCACGCTTCCAGCTCAGCAGCAGCCGAGCACTTCTCCAGCACTGCAGCCGCCGAGCACTTCTCCAGCACTGCAGCCGCCGAGCACTTCTCCAGCTCTGCAGCCGCCGAGCACTTCTCCAGCTCTGCAGCCGCCGAGCACGCTTCCAGCTCTGCAGCCGCCGAGCACGCTTCCAGCTCTGCAGCCGCCGAGCACGCTTCCAGCCCAGCAGCCGCAGAGCATGCCTCCAGCCCCGTCACCCAGCCTCCTGGATAGGAGGCTAAAGGTAGAACATTGGGTTGGGTGTCCGGGGCCTCCGGTGATGCTCCGGAGGAGCATTTTTGGGAGGGGGGGTAATGTAACGGTTAACCCCTAGATGGCGCCAGAGCGCCATTTATAGTTGTGGTGTTTTTTGAGTTGCAGTTTGTTTTTCGTTCAGTTATACTTCATTTCCCAGTGTGCACCTCGGTCAGGTGACGTAGAAGCTCACCTGAACCGAGGGAAGTTAATTTGATTGTTATGTTTAGTTCTTTAAATAGCCTGGCTGGACTCCAGTCAGGCGTCTAGCAACCGTTACCGAAAGTAGTTTGTGTTGGAGTGGTTTTTGTTTATGTTTGATTTCAAAATAAAGACTTTGTTAACCGTCAGCTTGCCTCCGCGATCATGCCTCGCACCCACTCCAGACGCAGACAGAGAGGGAATCGTGACAGGTTTGTTCGCTTTGTTAAATGCTTTACTACATGAGCCCTGGAGGATTCAGTACATTTTTATACATGATAAAATATTTTTGATATTGAAATGTAAAAATAGTTAAAAATGCAACACACAAAATATATACAATACAAAAAACCCTTAACAACCTGATATGAAATGTGTTTTACACAGGTTTAATCCAGGTGTGGATTTTGCTGTTAGAGCAGCTCACTGCAGCCGTGTCTAATTGCCCTCGACAGCACCAGCCTCCCACACTTGAACTGTTGTTCGAGTTGCTCCGAGAAGTCACTAAAACACCAGGTAAACTATCAGATGCACAAAAAACAACAGCTTACAGAGTCAACGCGATCAGTACCTGGGTTGCTGATGGATCATCCACTTGTCTTGTGTATTGTTGTCTTGCAGGCCCGGGCTTTGCCATTTTCTCAGTCGTCCAGCTCCTCCTTCCTGTCATGTCTCTGTGGCTCCAGCGAAGTCATGGAGATTATTCATACTGGGACATCGCAGCTGCTAACTTTAAGCACGCCATCGGGCTTTCATGCGAGCTGGTGGTGGAGCATGTCCAGAACTTCATGCAGTCAGGTACTGTAGGTCTATCGCAGCCTTTAGATGATCACGGCAACACTTAACCACGTGCTGATGATTAGTGAAACTAACCCAGGATTCTGACTACAGGGACAATGATTTTGAACTGAATGTGCTTTAAGATACCAAAGCAAGCACTCCATTAACAAATCATGGTCAACAGTCAACACTGTTTTTAACTTCTATGTAGTTAAGCTCAATTTTACAATCACATGGTAATTACATGCTACAGGTAAGAAAAAACAAACGTCGATTCTTTTTATATCCAGGGTTTGATTCATAGTAATTATTGCGGATGTGATTTTGAGTCTGCAGTCTGTTGCTTCTTTAATATTTGACTCATTATGTAAGATTCCTAATCACATTTGTTATTCTGAAATAGTCTGAAACAATTATCTTTCAGTCTAAACATAGCTGAATGAATCTGTTACTACTGAAGAAAACTAGCTTGTGGTTTGTGTGAACGGAGGTAATTAATCTGAATTATTTATCAGGATTAATGGGTACAGTATACCATTTACACTGCATATAAACTAATGTACCAGCAAGAGTATAACAGTGTAGGACATTATGACTATAAATATAGTTTGCAGTGATAGAAAAAGTGAAAGTGGAGATTTGACTGGATTTTATTTTTAATATTGATTCGAACATGAAGATTATGAGGTAAATGCTTCAAAATGGTTTCAAAGTGTACTGTGAATATGTTTGTCTTGTAGATATGGTCTATGAGAATCTTATTAACCTGATGTTGAAGGACTTATTCAAGCTGCTGGTGGTTTGTGTGGCCGAACCTGCAGAGACCATCTCCAGAGTCGGCTGTTCCTGTATCAGGTTATCCGTCTGTCTGTCTCTTTCCTTTGTCCAAAATCAAGAAAAAGTGTGTTACTGTGACTAGCTAAAGATGCGATACGCTCTTCTGTTTTCAGATATGTGCTGGTGACAGCAGGGCCGGTGTTTACAGAGGAGATGTGGAGACTGGCCTGCTGTGCCCTGCAGAATGCCTTCTCAGCTACACTGGAACCTGTCAAGGTACAGCAGCTTCATAATGGTTCAGACTGTAACAGCCCACAAAGCCTACAGTCACTTAACTCTCTCCTGAAGCAGAACGAGGCATACAGCAGAGAAAGAAAAGAGTTAACTTTGGGCAAAATAACTTTTAAGGCCACCAGCTTGGTTCAGCTCAGTGGGGCTGCAGACGCTTCATATGAGTCTCAGCTAAAATTTGGAATGAATTTTTGCAGGAAATGAGGTTGAATTTCCTAATGTTGTGCAAGCGGAAGTGGTAGCAATAAAGTACCACACTGTTAAATGTGTTTCTTCCCCTCCTGTAGAATCTGCTTGCGTGTTTTCGGAGTGGGTCTGACACCTTCACAGGGGACGCGTGCGAGGTGAAAGTAGCCGCCCCGACGCACTCTGCTTCGGCCGAGGCTGAGTACTGGAGGATCCGCGCCATGGCACAGCAGGTGCTCTCGGACTAACACTTTCACAAGCCAATACTGTACATATTCAGTGTTATTTAAACAAGGAAAGACCACTATAAGATGGACACAGCCATGCTGGCGTCATGGGATATAATCAGTAGTGCTAAATTATAATCATGGAGCCAGTGGGAGTGAAAAAAGTTTTTCTTTTGTGCTTCCAGGTCTTTATGCTGGACACTCAGTGCTCTCCTAAGACTCCTAGCAGTAAGGAAGGATTTGAGCATGCTCAGTCATGTGTGCTTATTATTGAACTTCCTGCAGACCAGCAGTCCAATGGCCATCTTCAGAAGAGGTTTGATTCATATTGGCGTCATTTTAGTTCAAGTGTTTTTAATTGTTGATTTTAACCATATTTATTTGGTACAGCACACAGTGAAGAGAACCAATGTCCATCAGGGCTGGGGGACATTAGAGATGGTTTGAAAAATTCCTATACACAGGTATTTAGATGAAAACGCCTTTTAATGACATTTAGAGCACTACAGTACGCTTGTCTGAAAACACCATGACTCTGGTTAGGAACCCTCACCATTACAGATGACAAATGAATGAGAAAGACAGGCATAAATACAACTTCTGGAGATCATACAAGGATAATCAGACCGATCATGCTACTTCGTCTTGCATCGTTCGTCGAGCCTTTGGTCATCAGCTTTGGATGACAATTTTTTTATTGTCTCCGGACATGTTGCATTCCACCCTTTCACTGTACGCCACCTCTCTGCACAAGAACAATGGAATTCCAATGGAATCATAGCGTGCTGCGATCTTAGCTCGGTCGGCCATCGTTATTTACATCGCATGTGCTGCCTCCTGCGGCCGATGCATAGACGCAGAAAGTATGAAATCTTGTCTATTATGGTATTTAGAGACTGTTTTCATCATGACTCCAGTGATACTACAAGTTCTATAGCCATTAAATACTGCCTAGTTAATCTTCACCCACCCTGTAAATTAGTAAGATTTATTCCTATAAAGGCATGTTGTGTTAAAAAACCGATGTACTTAGAGGTTGTACAAGTGCATTCAGTGATCAAATTTCACATTGTAAATCTTATTTTGTCTTTTCTCTCATGCTGAACATGATGCAGGAAAATTGGGTAAGAGCTCGTATGTCTTACATGACCTATAAACATTTATATCTCATTACTCAGTTGATATACTAATTAAACCATAGAAACCACAAATGCACATATTTCTGTGGTTGCAAGTTCACTTAGGTTTGTTTTTACTACTGTTCAAAAGTTTAGGGTCACTTGCAAATGTCTTTGTTTTTGTTTAGTGATTTATTTTCTACTTTCTACAACAATACTGTGGATTTCAAAACTATAAAATAACACATATGGAATTAGGTAATTACGTAACAACAAGAAAAACACCAGTTAGTTGTTATTGTAAGACACAGAGGTCGGCCTTTCTGTAATAGTTCCTGCAAGAACAGTATTGTGTCAAGAGCATTTGCAAAATCCGTCCAGCACCATAATGAAACTGTCTCTCATGAAGGCCGTCCCAGGAGGACGAGACCAAAACCTCCCTCTGCTGCAGACGAGAAGTTCATTTAGAGTTATCAGCCTGAAAAATGACCAATTAACAGCAGCTCAGATTAGAGGCGTTATGAAGTCTTTACAGAGCAGAAGTAGCAGAAACATCTCAATATCAACTGTTCAAAGGAGATTCATGCAGTTTTTGGACGCCTTCAGCTTTACAATGTAGAAAGAAATAAACATCAGGAACCATCATGGGGTTAGAAAGTGTTCCAAAACTTTTGAACGGTAGTGTATAAGTGCACAGTGTAAACAGTTTGTTTAATTTTTTTAAGAACAAGGAATGAAGTACAGTATGTAGTAGAATTTCTCAAAACAACAAATGTTTAAAAAATGTATTTGCAAAAGTTTTGAATCACAGCATTACTACTGGTACTGTAGTACACAGGCTGAAAAACTGAAGTCACAAAGTTTTCAATATATACTGTACATATTGAAGGCAACTGGTTATTCTTTTAATTCTTTAAAGGATCCCGTTCAGGACGATTGTGGTGAGCTTGCTGTCCCACCAGGTGTTGCTACAGAACCTTTATGACATCCTGCTGGAGGAGTTTGTGAAGGGCTCCAGTAGTTCAGAGAGCCAGGATCGCTTAACACCTGTCTCGGAGCCCAAAGCCTCCGGATTTCTACGCTACATCTCCATGCAAAACCTGGCCATTATATTGGACCTCCTGCTCGACTCGTACCGCACGGCGCGGGACTTTGACACACGTCCTGGCCTGAAATATCTACTTATGAAGGTGTCCGGGGTATGCGGAGCCGCCAACCTGTACCGCCAATCTGCAATGAGCTTCAATATCTACTTTCAGGTGCTTTGTTTGGTATAAATTGAGTTACATTTACCTTCATGTCTTAAGTTCTGATTCTGGGAATGTGCAGTGAAATAGAGATAATAATAAGGTGAAAAGATTTAATCGCAATCATACACAGCCAGGGGTCGGGTCCATCTGGGAAGCCAGATTAACACATTAACTATACAGTGACTGTCTTGGACTTCAAGCCAAGTCAGAATTTGTTTATCAGTATCCTGTATATTTTATTAATATGTATGATTTTTTTTATTTCATTTTGTCTATCTGCTGTTTTTTCCAGGCTCTGCTGTGTGCCATGTTGACTAACCAGGAGCAGATCACTGTGGAGCAGGTGAAGAAGATCCTCAGTGAGGAGGAGGATGAGGAAGAGGAGGAGGGCAGTTCAGATTCGTCACAAGCCTGCTCGTCTGAGGATGAGGATATGTTTGAGGAGATGGCGCGCGTGAGCCCACCACGCCGGTGGCGTACGCGACTGCCCGGTCTGAGCACCCAGCCTGCCGGTAGTGCAGACTGGGCGTGGCTGCTCAAACGCATACATAAGCTCTGCATGGACCTCTGCACAAATTATATTCAGATGCACCTAGACCTGGAGAACAGCACAGAGGAGCCACCTCCCACTACGCGGCCTGACAGCATGTTCTTTATGCCCCTTTTCCCCTCCGAGACCTCCACTCCATCGACAGGCGGCCATTCAGTGCGTGGCACACCCTTGGAGGATAATCCCCGCCTTCACGTGCTCAACACGCCCTCCTCCGAGGAAGAGGAGAGGAGGAGAAAGAAGGAGTGGTGGGAGAGTGCCAGCAACAAGCTTTACACCATCGCCACTGACAAGACCATTGCCAAGCTGATGATGGAATACAAGAAACGCAAGCAGCAGCAGCAGCAGCAGCAGAACCTTGGTTCTTTGACAAAGAAGGTAGGAGAGAGAATGACACCAGAATCGCCCGGCCCGCAGAGACCTCAGCAACTCCTCGATCAGAGGACCATGAGGCATTCTTTCAGTGCCGGACCAGAAGTACTGCGTCAGGACAAGAGGCCACGCTCGGGTTCTACCGCCAGCTCACATAACATTTCCCTCAGAGATGCAGAGGCGCAGATACAAGTAGGGGGGATGATTTGTACACTTTGAAAATGTGTGACAAAACAACTAATATATATTTTTTTATATTTTTAATAGAACAGTTTTTTTTTAACAGGTTTTCATATATGTTAATCTGATACATTTAGTACATAATGTTTGGATTATTAACTAATTTAAATTATTTATTTCTTGTACCCTCAGGCATGGACCAACATGGTCCTCACCATCCTGAACCAAGTCCAGCTGTTGCCAGATGCCACCTTTGTGGCCCTGCAGCCGGCCATGTTCCCCTGCATCAGTCAGTTGACGTGTCACGTGACTGACCTCCGCGTGCGGCAAGCGGTGCGAGAGTGGCTGGGCCGCGTCGGACGCGTTTATGACATCATCCTGTGAGGAGCTTCCGGCTTCGTCGTCGTTGTGAGCTGACTGTAGTTTACTTTCATCCTTGGGATTTGCTGACCGGGAAAGAACCTGTTTCTTTTTGTATGCAAATGTATTTATTGTTGTATTCTGTAGTCTCTGTATTCCGTAAACATACGTACATATCTGAATGCTCTGCAGAACAATTTGAAACTGAATGTGAACTTTGTTTAATTAGCACATGGTATTGCCTACTCTCATTACTTTCTTATCCTTTTATTATTTATTGCCTGTCAATCAGATTTAATATTTATTTCCAGTGAATACAAAGCCGTGTTTACTTTCTGCACTTTTGTAAGCTCATTAGTAATGCAAGTTTAATGCCACTGACACAAAGTCACATGGCACGGAGACAAAATCCAGTCGTATACTGTACAGCACAGGACCGGACACGTTGCTGCTCATGCAGTTTTCATTCAAACTCAGTGTTGGAGGTACAAAGGAAATGCCAATTGGTTTCCTCAAGACAGCATTTTATTGCTAAGATAATATTTGAATTTGTGACTAACGCAAGTTCCTTTAGTGCCACAGGTCAACATATGGACTCCTGTACCATGTACTTACCCTTTAAACAGCTCCAAAATGATGTGTGTTGACCAAAATTGTACTGACGAGCCATCTAATGTGCATTTACTCTCTCTATTGAAATGTGATTTATCCTGGTTTACAGAGAATTTGGATTTGCCACACTGATCAACTAACAAATCTCTTTCACTGACTGTTAAGATTTAGGTCAAGACTCATTATGTCACACATCATATACATGTTACCGTCAAAACTGTTCTGTGAAGCATATTTAATCCTTCTTTTTTTTTTTTTGCCTTAAATGTAACGTCGGTAATCATGAAGCTTTAAAATGCCGGTTCATGTTCTCATGCCTATCCAAACTTTGCTTATGTACAGTATTAGTCTTGTAATTTGTAATCAGTTTCTCATGTAAGCGCATTAAGGGAATGTTCTGTTGTTTCGCTGTGCAGCGCATAAATACTGCTTTCAAAGAAACCACGAAGGTAATCTTGCGACGACCACGTTCAAGATATTCAACAATTTTCTTTTAACCCTAAAACCCTAAACCAAATGTTCTTTTCAAGTTTAAAAGTAAAATGGCCAAAAGTTTGCAAACCTACAGCTAGAATTAGAAAATAGAAAACCTTTCCAGAAGAGTGGAGAAATACACCTACTTTGGCCACATAGCTTATAGAATGACCAAGAGAACCAACTCACTATACAACAAAATGCCCACATGCAGTACTTTGCCAAAGTTACTAAGTTAAATGTGTTAATAACCTGTGCTTAATTTGAATGTAAAGGAATCTAATCACATACTTCTTTGTATTTTTGTGTTACTTAGCTGGTGGTGAAAATGACCAAAGATCTGCACTTGTGTGCGATAATTAGAAGGTAATGTTTCCTCTGTAGCCTGGAGGAAGGGATGCATCTGCTATGAGGTTACGGGTGTAAAAAAAAAAAACAACAACAAAAAATACGCTACCAATCAAATACTACTTGAGTTTTTCTTTGTGTTTGTTAATTTCTAAGAAACTAAAACAATGGCTCAAGATTTTTATATACTTTGTCCATTTGCACAGACGTGATTATATCAACAGTGCACAACTCTTTGTTGGTATCTTTCATTTATTTCAAATGTAAAATGAAAAAAAAAATGCTCCTTCTGCCTCTTTCTGTCTCTTTCAAGAATTTTCCTGTAATTCTTGAAAAGTTAACGATTTGTTTAAGGAAAAACATTTTGGCTAAAACACAATAATGTATTTATTCTATTATAATGTTTGACCTTAGTGCGATTTACTTTATTCTTAAATCGAATATTACAATTTAAGAACCTGATTGGTTGAGCTGCATTAGAAGTTATTTGAATCCTGCATTAATGCTTCAGCTTTTAAAACAATAAGAGCGTTACAATACAGCCACAGTGTTGTGGTGTTAGAAAACCCTGACTGGTGTTACATTGCTTAACAACCAAAGCTTACTGTTAACAGACTACATTGTGTTGTTTACTGCAAATTCATTAATAAAAAAATTCAGTTATTTATTGAACACTGGATTTGACCGTATTGTTTTTGTTAGTTTTATAACAGAATCAGAGTAACAGAGTAAACATCGCTGAGCCTTCTCATGGCTTACTGATTTATCATACTTATAAACCGTGGCTCAGCGGCACCAGACTGCTGGTAGAACTCTATTGCGGCGCTACGTATTCTCCTGATTATGACGGCCTTCCATGATTTGCTAATGGAACAAGTTTTTTTTTTTAACATGTGTCATAAAAGGTGTTTTATTCATGAATACTCATTTTATGTGACAAAACTCAGCCTATTGCAGTATACTGTATATGCACATGCTAATTATACATTTGTGTTGTGGAATAAAAAAGTCAATATGTAGCGAATGTGACTTTTATTTAGACCTACTTGAACACCATACTAAATATATAAAAATATATCGAGTCTGCATAGTTATGAAAACATGAGACTTACAGAATCACAATACAAATCGACTTGGCACGGGGTATCGTGATAATTCTGTATCTGGAGGTCACTGGTGATTCCCATCACTAATATACATTATAGTTTTCGTCTCTATCAGATAAGTTGATTGCTAAGTGTTAACAGCTGCTTCTTGATCCAAAAAAGAAGCGTTCCAAAAATAATCACAGTGTCTTATTAGAGTAGCACCCTTTCTGTTCTCAATGTGCTCTTAAAATTTATTTTAAAACATGAATAAAATCTTACCAGCGATAATTAGACTATTACAGTTTAATTAAGTAACATATTTATTTAAATATTTTAAATAAATTAATAAATAATTGAATTATAAATTAAGTAAAATATTCATTTAAAGTGATCAGCGAGCTCATATTTTCTCACATATTTCATACTTATTTCCCTAATTCTTTTGGATTTTGTACAGCAAAGAAAAAAGAACTCGCAGGATTGGTACTAAACAGCAAGAAAATGACTTGTTAGTGAGATAACTCAGGAAAAAAAAAGGCTTCGGTCTATTAGGGATCATAAAGTTTGGACTTAGAGCAATGGAAAAAGGTCATGTGGTCTCATGAGTCCAGACTGACCCTATTCCAGAGTGATGGGAGCATCAAGGTAGGAGGGGAAGCACATTGCCAAAGCGATGACTTTTTTTTTCAAAAAAGTTGCAATTTTCCTATTGAATGTAAGGAGTTTATCAGAAAATCCTGATTTCCCAGACAGATTTTAACATACATATATATATACACACATATATATATATATATATATATACACAGTATATACACACAAAAAGACAGCTTTATCGACAGAAATGTTTCATTGATGAGAAAGGATGCCACAAGGGCTATAGTAACTTAATTCTCTACAACTATGGTGAGCAAAAGAAGCATCTCAGAACACACAGTACATCTGGACAACAGACAGCAAGCGAGCTACAGTAGACAATGTTAAATCCTCAGTTGGCCTTTATCCAAACAGCCTTTGACTATCCAGTACTTCAACAGATCAGCAATAACGTTATGGCCATCGGCCTAATACTGGGCAGGTCATCCCACCCCACCCCACCGTCACCCAAACATTAATGACCTGTGTGTTCTGACACATTTCCACTGGAACCAGCATTAACCTTTTCGACAATTTGAGACACAGTTTTGAGATCCCACATGAGCTGCAGTTTTGGAGTTGCTCTGACCTCGTCATCTAGGCATCACAATTTGGCCCGTGTCAGCCAAAGTCGCTCAAATCTTTACACTTTTACTTTTTTTTTTTATCTTTACATTTTTTTCTGCTTCCAACACATCAATTTCAGGAGAAAAAAAAAAAGAGGCCAAACCAGCACAGACCAGAACATACGGTGCATCACTGCTTAATTGACAAAAAGGGACAGGTGGGTGGTCATAATGTTAAGGCTGATCTGTGTACATACTGTAGGCTATGTTCCAAATGAAAACATGCAGAATAAACAGCCATTAACTGAGTTTCTATTATTAAATTGTTTAATTTCTTTGTATAAGCATAAATTTTAACTCAACAACAGCTCAGACAAATCTTACACAGATAAAACACAGAACAATCCACCATCTAGTTTTCCAGTAAATTAAAAGTTATAGAAGTAAATACTGTGACTTCACGTGTTTCTTGTGTTACGTGTGGGATCGTGACTCGTCCCCTCATAAACAACCTTATTCTTAATTCCCTCCTGGATCATCCTCTGTTGTACCCGCAGTCTGGCATTGTTATACCGACAGTAGAACCTAAAACAAAAAAAGACAATAAACAAGTTATTCATTTTATTTCAATTTGTTCATCTTATTAATACATTAAGTGAATCAGTTACGATTTACTTATGGTTCATTTTTAAATGTAGATATTTAATAATATTTTTTGTCAAGAAAACAAGAAAAATATTGCTGCTGTTTGGGATTACATACCATGAACCAAGTGTTGTGAGCATAAATCCAGCCATGCCAACATGGAATGAGCGCTTCACTCTGCCTGATGGGGGAGAGGACATGAACATGTTAATCAAAAACTATTGCAAGCTTAGAAAGCCCTCAGCTCTATCTCTGTTTGTTTAAGCACAAATGCACTGATCTAGATGTGTTGCCTGTTGACCTCTTGTTCATGGTATGTATTCGCGTCTGCATGCACGGGTTTGACATTGAAAACTCTGGTGGTGACCCTAAGCTTTGTTCCAATATTTATGACCCTGGCTCTCTGTGTGCGCGTACAGCCTTCGGCCATAACATTACCACCACAAAATATTTAAGACACATTAAAATTGTAAATTATACACCAGCAAATACATGACTGTCTCATGGGCACGCACGTCTCCCAGAGACTCAACGCATCCAGTCCAGCCGGATCTGATTCTACAGAACCCTGTGAGTTTGTTTAACCGTTACATGCTTAGATTGTATTCCAAGTGAACTGAACAAATAAGATTTTCAGTAAATAGAGCAGAGTATGTTAGCATTTGTGAGGCTTACTAGTCGCCAAAAAGTGCCCTAGTGCTGCAACAACAGATCCTCCTGCACCATGCAGAATAGCTTCTCTAGCACAAGGGGTTTTCCCAACGTCCAGGATCCCTAAAAGTTTCACTTCCTGTGGACAAAACAGTGATATAAGGTCTTTGGACCAAATACTTTGATGCAGGATTTGGACCAAAAAAAAAAAGAACAAGAAGATGATGAGGGAAAATTATTCTATCAAACCTACATTTTACTAATTGTCAAAATAAGAGTATCTAATCCTAACAAATGTAAAATATTGCTTTTAAAAATTATTCTTTACAATCAATGGATTTTGGTTTCCAACAGTAACATTTATTTAGATCTAATTATTAATGCAGATTCTGCTTTACATGTTTTTTCTCATATCTTATCAAAACAATCCTAAAAAACACAACACTTACCTGGGTTTTACTGTCAGTCTCCTGTTCTGCCATCTTTATTTCTTATCGCAATATTACAGTTTTAGAATCATAATCTAACCAGTTTGCATAACTCAGTTATTTTATAACAACGTGAATGACATTGGGAAGCTCTATGAAACTGCAATATTGTGGTCCGTCAATGAATTTTCCTGACAGAAACATAGACTGAAATCTTTAGTTCCGGGCTTCTTCTTCTTCTTCCTTGTGGTTTTATTGGTGCCACCTGCTGGTTGGGTTTGGAACATCAGCTTGGCAGGAACACAAAAACAAAACACTCACTCATCTTCTACTCTGCTTTTTCCTGAGGGCCTGCAGCAGCCAATCCCAGGAAACTCTAGGCACAAGCTGGGGTACACCCTGTGTGTGGTGCCAGTCTATCACAGGGCACACACACACACACATACACATACTTACACACCATGGGCAATTTGGGAACGCTAGTTAGCCTAACCTGAATATCTTTGCACTGTGGGAGAAAACCGGAGTACCCAGAAGAAACCCACCAATCACGGGACAACATGCAGACCCCATGCACACAGACCCAAAATGGGACTTGAACCCTTAAGGTGAAAGCCCATGGCCTTTTATTTCACTCCTACATGTACTGTAGTGCGTAAGAAATGAATCCGCACTCTTATGGTATAATTCTAATATTAATTGTAAGATGTTAGCTGGAATGTACTGACTGCATCATGGCTGCCGGGTTATCTGATGCTATTAGCGCACCTCTTCTTGATAATTAATCTCCACCCATTTAAATGATATTTGTTTATCCTATTACAGTAGTTTAACAGTGAATACTGATAGTTGATCTGTTCTTCTTTCCTTAGCCGATATCCTCTGCTGTGGAGTACAGAATATTGCCCCTGTTTGAACTATACCTGGATCTTTTGAACCATCCATATATATTTTTTATTTCTTATTTCTCCACTTTTTTGCAGTATAAACCAGCTTGGGATGAGTTGATCCTTGATTTTTTGGTTTTAGTGAAAAAAAAATCTAAATTCAAGGTGTCTGGTTGTCGTAGATTAAAATAAATAAATACATAAAGCAACTGGGCTGTGATTCGAAATAAATGTAACTAATTACTTAATTTAAACAATTATATAATTACTTTAGACTTTCACAAGGTTCAAAATGTAATGCTATTTTTCCTAGTCACTCAGCTGGTAACCTCTAGGACCACTATACTATACTATACTATACTATACTATACTATACTATGCTACGTATAATATAATATAATATAATATAATATAAAAGTGCATAATAATCATTAACTTAAAAAAATAACTCTATTAGCTTTGGTAATGTTTTATTAAATAATGAACCAGGGAATTCTTGCTCTGTAGTCTGTTCAGTATAAAAAGTGTATTTTTGGGACTTTCTCATTTACAAACAAGCAAACAAATAAATAATCTGAGATTTTCCATTTAACTTCATATTAACGTTATTAGATAAACTTTAGGCTGTCAGAAATGCATGTTGGTCAAGCTCCAGCACTTTTTAATACATTTTCCTGAATTTGGACAATGTACAGTACAAGCAAATCGCAAAATATGTCCACCCTGTCATTGACACTGATTAGAGTAAATACATTTTGATTGCAAAGTGATTATTTGGTAAATAATAAAGTACTTATTTGGAAATCTCAATTCAGTCTTCTCCTCAACAATTTATTTAAGTTAATAATAAAAGTCTGTTGATTATTAAATTTATCCAAAATGTGGCAAAAACACCTCCAGGGTCCAGGTTCGATTCCCGGCCAGGCTCGATTCCCGTCTCTGTGTGCATGGAGTTTGCATGTTCTCCCCGTGCTTGGTGGGTTTCCTCCGGGTACTCCGGTTTCCTCCCACAGTTCAAAGATATGCAGGTTAGGCTAATTGGCGTTCCTAAATTGCCCGTAGTGTGTGATTGAGTGTGTGAGTGTGAGTTTGTGTGTGTGCCCTGCGATGGACTGGCACCCTGTCCAGGGTGTACCCCGCCTAGTGCCCGAAGTCTCCTGGTATAGGCTCCAGGTCCCCCGCGACCCTGAACACAGGATAAAGCGGTATAGAAGATATGAGTGAGTGAGATGATGTGGCAAAAACTATGCACACATGTCCATCAGGGTTCGACATTAACTTTTTTGCTCACAGCCCGATGTGACTAGTGGATTTCCGGAGTCACTCGCCATTCAGCCTTTTTACTCGCCACAATTTTGTTACCAGAAAATGGCAGTTTTTTCTTCACCGTGATACGTTAATGTTTGTTAGATCTAGATTTACTTATAAATGACAGCATACACTGTATCACTATAGTAGTAGTCAAGTATTCAGTACTGTTAAGATCCCAATATAAAAACATGCAAACATGAACAGTATATTCTGCTTATTGAACTTAAATTCAAGCCTCTTACCACATGACATTGAAAAATAACAGATTCAGTCCAACTGAACTCATTCTGATATTAAAACTACAGCAACTCAGAACATTTATCATGTTAGTGTGTTGTGTACTATTATCAGGTATTATTATTCATTATGTATTATTATATCAGACTTCTGAGTTAGGACAATGGACTCTGGTCTATCTTGTAGTGTTGACTCTTTATAGTGGGAGGTAATTCAATCAATTGATGAATTTTCTATCATTCAACATGAAATCTAAATAGATTTTAATAGTTATTACTTTTATATATATAATCAGTAAATAACCTGCGAAAGGGGCAAAACATTCTCATCCTGCTGAGAAGCGATAGCCCTTTAAGGAAATGATACACACACACACACACCAAACAGGAAGTAAAAGCGTGCGTGCGTGTTAGTGATGCGCGGGTCATTGGGTAACCCGCGGGTCGGGTTGGGGCGGGTCATTAAAACAAACAAAATTAAATAAAAAATCGATGTATGTTGCGTGCAATTCCGCTGCCAGTCACAACAAAAACAAAGAAATAAAAGAGAAGATGGAAGACGAGGTGCGGGAGAAATTGAGGCCGGGAATTTACATCATTTAATGGTCGCGGGTCCGGGGCGGGTTGTAAAAATAGATACAGTGGTGTGGGGCGGGCTGGGCGGGCCAAATAATTTCATAAAAGCGGGACCCACGGGTTGGAAAAATACCCGACCCGCGCATCACTAGTGTGTGTGTGTGTGTGTGTGTGTGCGCACGCGCTCAATGCATGTGTGAACATGTGTAGATAGAGATATTAAATGTCCTCATTACATTCATGCGTGTTTTATGCGCGTAATATTACGTTGCAATGCGTTTATTATATCGGATGACTTTAGAGAAAACTACAAGAAAAATATATTGTCAAAGAATAAACTACCCGCCAAAGTGGCTAGTAAGACTAAAGTTATTACCACAGCCGAATTTTACCGGCATTTAGCGGGTGGGCGGGTGCCAATGTCAAGCCCTGATGTCCACCATCTCATTGAGTCAAAACATACTTTATTCAGTATGACAATCCCCCCGTGCACAAAGAAAGCTCCATGAAGTCGTGGTTTATCAACTATGGAGTGGACGGCATAGACCCCTTACCCAAACCCCCTGAATATTTTTTACATAAATTTGAACTCTGACTGTCCCCCAGGATTCTCTTTCCACACCAGCGTCTGAATGCATACAGCCTTGTTCCAAAATCTTCCCAGCAAACTAGGGACTAAATCTCGAATGGAATTAAAAAAAGCACATATGGATGTGATGGGCAGGTGTCCACAAACTTTTGACCTTATAGTTGACATACAGTTATTCTTAAGGTCAATTTCTATAAACTATATTCATGTTACCAGGTTAAAGAGGAAAACTAAAGGTACAAAAATGTAACCCTGATGGCGTCACTGCAGCAACTGGAAAAAGCACAGTTTTGTACCTTTATTTCGAAGAACAGAGTACAAGGTTCTTACTATTATAGCGTTGTAGTTACTGGGATCAGAAAAAAGGCTCAGGGTTACCTAGCTCTTAACTGAACACAGTCACAAATGAAAGAAAAATGTCCAAATAGGAAGCCAATTAATCCTTTTGGCTGTAGCAGAGGGCAAGGTGAACTGCAGGTTTCTAGTGTCATTGTGTATCCTTGAAAACATCATTGAGATTATTTTAGAGCACTTAGCTATAATTTCTTTGAGATTCCTGTGATAAGGCCAGGTTTCATTTCTGCACACTATATAAACGTGTTCAACACTTGCTGGAACAGACAGAAGCCTGCTGAGCGATCACAGTGAAAGCTCTAAAGTAAGATCAGTAATATGATAGTGTATGATTTAATTACATGTAGAACTATTATATCCAAAGGTAGACGAATGTAAAAAGTGTGACTCAAAATAATCCATACTTTCCGACTAACTGTTGATTAGTTCAAGTGTTCTTGGTTAGCACAACTAATACTAATAATGTGTTTTATTACAGGATGCCAGCTTCCTTATATCTTCTCCTACTTTTCTTTATGAACTTCTTCTCACCTGCTCAAAGCTACCTTCTGACACAATGTGAACCGATTAACGAGACCGTGTCTGTGGAGAAAGATGGCTGCCCGAAATGCATGGCGTTTCAAACCAGCATCTGCAGCGGACACTGCTTCACCAAGGTGAATATATTCTTTCTCTTTATTCTTTTTATTCGGTCTCATATAACTGCATGGACAATACTAAAACGTCATTTCCCGATCATTATTTACAAGTTGTTTTTTGTTTTTTATTTGCAAATCTTTATGGCAGTTGATTATAGATCAAATATATGTTTTCTACAGGAACCTGTGTACAAGAGCCCGTTCTCTTCCATCTATCAGCACGTGTGCACCTACAGAGACGTCCGCTATGAAACCATACGCTTGCCAGACTGTCGCCCTGGTGTGGATCCTCATGTCACATATCCTGTGGCACTAAGCTGTGAGTGCAGTCTGTGCACCATGGACACCTCAGACTGCACCATCGAGAGCCTGAATCCTGATTTCTGCATGACACAGAAAGAGTTTATTCTGGACTACTGAACTTCTGCCGTTGTTTATGTAGATGTTTTAATCTAACTGCAACGAGTCTATTTTACTCTATGAATAATCAATTTGAACTTGTTGTAAGAGCTGCTTGAGTACAATATACAGAATGCCTTATACACAAAGATTGTTAGGCTGCATTTTTTTAATAGGGGGTTAAAGAGGAGCAACGACACACACGATTCAACATTCCATTTACATCATTTGTAAAATCATCGGTTCCAATCTAACCAAAATTCTTTAAAACAAAATGTTTAAAGAAATAGAAAGCACTCTAGCTCCATTAAAGGATACAATTTCCAATGTAATTATTATTATTAATAGCAGTCCAAAAATACAAATCAGGTTTTCATAAATTACAAATCTAATGTATGATCAGCTAATGAACAATGAATTTACTGAATGTAGTTACTCTAAAACTAATACATACAGTACTGTATATGCTGAACCATGGAACCATATTCGCCCTCGCTTCCAAATATGGCAAGTTTGCTCCTCGGGTTCGGGTTGATGCTACAGTAATACCCCCCCCCCCCCCACACACACACACACACACTAAAAACATTTATGGAAAGCAAATATATCAAGTTATCTTTATCCTAAGCCTGAAGGTTATACAACTTAAAACTTTGATAATTCCCTGACAGCCTTGAGGCACCTAAAGTGTGTCCCGAATAAAGAAACATGAACATCACTGACTTTTCCCAAGGCTATGATGAGAAAATTTATCAACTTTGATGTACTGAAGGTGAATAAAACCTCCACATTCCATTCTATTTACAACCTCAATTCAGGAAAAGTTGGGACATTTTAAAAATGTGAATAAAAGGAAAACTAAAAGATTTTCAAATCACATGAGCCAATATTTTATTCACAATAGAACATAAAGAACATAAATATTTAAAGTGAGAAATTATACAATTTTATGCACAAAATCTAAATAAAGCTCATTTCAAAAGTGATGCCTGCTACAGGACCGACACTGATATATCTGATATATAAATAATAATAATAAGGCATAACACTGATCCGCTCATACATTCATCTCCAGTTATGCTTAATCCTACAAAGGGTTCGAGCAAATCCAGAGTCAATTTCAGAAACAGTGTGTGTGAGGTGGGTCCGTCAGAAAAGTGCTGGATGTGATGCCAGTCCATTTCTCATTAATATAAAAAAGCACTGGTTCCTGACCCCTTGTTCAGCACATTTTAGTATTTTCTCACCCGTCAGCACATCTGATTTAAATAATCATCTAATTACCAGCCTTTCCTGAATTAAAGTGGATGTGTTACGGCAGGGAAAACACTAAAATGTGCAAGACTGTGGGCCTTCAGAACCAGGGTTGAGAACCACTGTGATAAAGACATCTTGTCAATGCACATGTCCTAGACTTGTAAGTGTAATCATTACATGGAAAGTGTTTCATTACATAAGAGGCTCCAGATTATATTATACAGTATAAGCACAGCGGACAGACAAAGCGACTTATCTATTCAACTATGCAACTTTAAAACTTTACAGTTGTTTAAGAAATGAGAAGCTACTTGTTGCATGAGGGCTAAAACAAGTGTTGTAGCTGAAACATATTAATCACTGTAGTAAAAGTCCAATCCAAGGCTCATCAATATTTGCTTATTTCAAACCAAATGCTGCCTTTTTTACCCAGTGTATATGGTGGAAATGTTGTAAGCTGTGCCAATTTACTGTAACCCTACTACAGATTGTGTAAAAAAAAAAAAAAAATACTGTATAGTACTTAAAGTCTTGCATTTAATACATAAAGTTAGATACCTACTGTAGGTTAAAACACTAAAGATGATCATGTCTTGACAGCCTTTTTATGATGTTAGATACTTCAGTGTCTACAAAACAGGCCATAATGTACTAATTATACCTCTAATTAATTTAGACGCAATAATCACACCATAACGACCTAAGATAAGAAATAATATTAGGAGTTTTGTTTCTTACTCCAAGCCTGAGTTACTCTTTACAAACCCATTATGATTACCAGCTCCATAACGTTCAAGTTCAAATCAATGGTTTTGCTCTTTATAGTCAGACTTTCAGAGGAGGTGGACTGGCAATATACTGTACTACAGAGCATGCGTATCGAAAACACCTCAATATCACCTGTTCAAAGCAGATTATTGCTGATTATTCTGGATTCCTTCAGTATTGTTGTACAGTGTAGAAAAAAAAAACATGGAACTAGATGGTTGGTGCGTCCAAACTTTTGACTGGTAGTGTGTGTATATGCAAATAATCTCCGCGCTCACCCAAATGGAACAGGATGCAGACACACAAAAAGAAAGAGAATCCACAAGGGAAAAAAAAAACATGTAATCAATCATTTCACAATTAAGAATAAGGTGACAGAGCAGCTCCTTAAACATTGCAAAGAGTTTCTTTAGTGGCGCCATGAACACAAGCAGTTGATAATTACAGGCGCTCCTGTAAAAGGTGAGGATCCTCTAATATTCAGCACCTGGGAGGATTTCCATTGCATCATGACCACTGATGATAGTTTTGACAGATCATTTAGTATCATACATACGTTACTGGGACTGATACTGAGACCAAATCCGGCATGACAGTTATGAGGCCGTGACTAAAACCCAAAGATGGATGACATTGCTACTGTTGTTTGAGGAGGGATTTAATATTTCCATAACCCAGGTATGACTGCAAGAGGACATTATTCCTAGACCTAGAATATGGGTGACATGCTTTCAGTGAGTGAGAGAGGGTCTGTGTAAGTGAGGGGGCGAGCAGAGACGTCTGGTGTGTGCGGGCAGCATGTACTCATGACCACCCAAGTGATGCCACCCGGCTCATAAGTCCAGTGCCAGTCCAGCAAAAGTGTGTCTATATGCCAAGATTGGCCACAAATGTTACGGATCATTTCTCATTTACTTTGCATCGTCCTTTAACTCGATCTGTACAGTAAAATATCCGAACAGAAATTTAAGGTCTCGTGATCTGTGGGCTTTCCAGTAGTGTACAGAAGCTATTAATTGGACCCACATTGGCATTTTAGCTCCACCACATACTAGTAGTCCTGCAGCCTACTTCAAGCATAAGGGGCTCTACTCTGTTATTCTTCAAGGTGTGGACCACAGATTCAGACTTCCGACTGCAGACTTCACTGATCGCCTTCATGCCAACACCACAAGAGATGCCTTCTGGTCCTTTTTTCCCCTTTTCGTCTTAAGTGTAACTTTTTAAACTGGTTTATTTGAAACCTCATTAGTGTGTGTGTTTAAAAGGTTTCGTGTACAAAGGGTCTATTTTGTATTTTTGACAGTAAATGTCTACTGGAAAGTTCATGTGAGGATTTGAGTGATTTGAAACAAAGACAATATTCTGGTCAAAGAGTGCAAAAAGTTTTATTATTTAAGCAACATTTTTTAAGCAGGATATCCTTGTGCAAGAGTATTAATAGAAAAGTAGCTGCCAAATACAATACAAATTTAAACATATATGCAACATACAGTATTCCAGTAGAAATCACCATACACACACATCCCAATGCCTCCCAGAAGATACAGGAGTGTGATGGTTGTGTGATGCGGAAAAGGCGGCGATGGCACCATGAAATTAAAAGGTCAGTCCAGCATCTGCGTCAACATCTGATTGGACTCTTGATGTTCCTCCATTTCCAGATGAGCTCATCCACACATCAAGACTCTCCTGCTCTTGCTCTTGCCTGCTCTGCTCACATGAACTCTTTCTTTTTCAAGTCCATAAAGGTGGTCATAACACTGTTCACATCTGCTTCTGCGTTCCTCTTTCTTCTGTTGTTTGCTGGTCTTGTGCCGAGGTCTGAGGTCAGAAAATACAACCATAACAGCATTGTTCATAAGACACTGGCATAAATTAAATTCTTTAAAAAAATTGTCACAGCAATAACAGGTAAACTAAAATTGTGTGTGGAGCTTATGTGGTTCATTAGTATCTTAAGTGTATCGGAGATGTATTGGAGTATGAGCAGAAAGATTATTCATAAAATAATGCAGGAGTAAAGTACCTGTAACACCAATAGCCACATAAGCACAACCTTTGAGTTCACCGCAATCTACTCTTTTGAAGGGGCAAATTCTCTGCCGCCTTAAAGCAAGCAGACATAAGGAGCGTTTAAAGTTACTTTTGATGTAAGATAATGTGAAAAATCATCATCTGTAATATGTTATATGCATTCTACTCTTTTGTGTTTCAAAGGTGTAAATGTAAGAACACAAGTGCAGGATGAAGAGGATGAACACTAGTGATTCATCTCTAAAATTGTCTGGAGAAAATCTGAAAACAGGCGCTAAGCAAGCAACATGAAGAGCATTTAAAGCTACCGTTTTTGTAAGCCAACATCAAAGGATCATCGTCTATACCATATTATATGCGTTTAAAAGGTCACCACAAGATCCACGGACGATTAGCAGAAGATGACACGATAATATGGGAGTATTGATAATGTACTGTAATGTTCGTACTTAATATTAACTTACTTTTCGTTGGCAGGCTGTGTGGTGGACCAGGCTCCATGCTGTCTGGCTCGGACGATGGAAGTGTGGCAGATGGTGTCGTGGCCCAAACGAGTTCCCACATTCAGCTTGATGGCTTTTGTCCTACTATCCTGTCCACGGTACCATACCAGGGTAATTTGTCCTTCGTCTGTTGAGCTGCCTGACTCCCTTTTAGAAATAGTCTCCCTGCCAACACACACACACACACACACACACACACACACACACACACACACACATACAAAAGATACTATCCCTCGAAACAAAGGAATAAAACAGCACATTTTAATATACATTTTTAAGAACACATTGGAATAAAATTCTTTTTTGTTTGTTTTTCAAAGATTATTCCTACAGTAGAAACAAAAATAAATAAATATCAGATTTGTTGTTTAAGACAGAAACATGGAAATAATACTTTCACATTATTATACAACTACCCCCAGAAATACAAGAAATATTTAAAGTATTTTTCAAAGATTATCCCTATAAACAAAAGAATAAAATTCACATTTTCTAAGAGCCTGGAGCCTGCTGAAAAACATTAGAATCAAATACTTTTAGTATTTTAGTAGAAGCAAAGGAATAAAATATCACATTTTTTATTTTTTACTGTCCCCAGAAACATGAGAATTAAATACTTACCACTTTTTTTTTTTTTTACTTACCACTGATATATGTTTAAAGCAAGATTCCAGTTGAAATACTTACTATAGATATTGTTAAAAATACTAATACTGGTGCTTACTGTAATTAGCATTATCAATTAGTAAGTGCTAGACAAAGGATGTTAATGGAAACGGGTCCAGAAGTACCATCTAATTGTTGCTGAAGTCTACAAGGACTGGTGCGGTTGGTGTAGTAGATCCGTCAATGGAAAGTTGGGACACCATTCAGACATGGCAGGTTTCCAGGCAACTGAGCTCATTACTCAGAACACATGTAATGCCCTCTTATCCACCCAAAGGCAAGACCATATCGGGAAACATTACTAAAATTAAGGGACATGCTTCTTGAGGAGGATGAGCGCCTCTCTGAATCAGTGCGATCCAACACCTCATGGTCATCGTCATCCTGTTCAACATCATCAAAATCTTCACTGTCGCTGATCAGCTCACTGTCCAAGGTAGAGGATGATGTTGACTGTAGTCGAGTTCCTGAAAATGATCCCCCCAAATCATTCAGCTCCTCTTCGTCCGAACGCTGCCTTCGACTGGGAGGGGCATCTTCATAGTTGTCCTCTCCATCTGTCACTTGTTCCCTCCTTCTTCTCTCCCAGAAAACATCATTGTTGCAATGCACAATGGTGTTGTGATGGTGCACTGATATAGGGAGCAAGCACCCCAAAGAGGAGGAGCTCCTCTCCAAATTAATGAGGTCATAAACCTCGTCATCCTCATCTTCTTCGCCCAGCCACGGTGTTCTCCTGGGAGGCACGTCTTCGTCGATGTCCTCTTCATCCATGTCTGCTTCGTAGATGTCAGATCTACTTACCTGGCCATGAATGCATTCAGTGTCATACACCGCAATCTCCACAGTGTCGTAGTGGAGATGACCATCAGGTGGCAGAACTTCCTCCACCCATGTTCCCGTGTACAGAGAGTTGAAGAGACAGTGAGATTTGTAAAAAGGAATCACTCATTATACAACATCTACACTAGATATTCATGCACGATGCATATACATACAGTACATCCTCAGGAGTTATGTCACAGCTGCATGTATAGGTGTTAAATAGGGCTATTACAATATCAGGGCTTTACAGTGTAGGATCAGAGAGTAAATCACTCTTAATCTTTTCAAAACACAGATTATAAAATAGAACTTGACTTATTTTTTTAACCCGATTGATTTCTTACTTCAGTTGGTCTCTTTCCTTCTGCCTCCATTTTTGCCTCCCAAAAAATACTGCAATCCCCTCCCTCTGGACCCGCCCACAATCACACTACCCCTAACTTTACGGGATAATTAACAATGACACTGCTGACCCATATTAAAAAAACTATTTTTCATTTTGGCTAAGCTAACTCTGCACACTGCTGTCACGTATCTTACTGTGTCTGCGTCGGGTGCGTGGTCGTGGCATGAATGCGGAGGAGGCGAGCTGACGGTTCGTTAGTTTCTTTTTATTGAACATAAAAAGGAAACAAAACACCAAACACAAACTAAACTTAAACACAACAAAAGCTAGACGCCTGACTGCTGTTCAGTCAGACTATTTATACACAAACTAATCAACTAATACTTGGCTTACCTCGGTTCAGGTGAACTTCTACGTCACCTGACTGAGGTGCAAACTGGGAAACGAAGTTAAACACAAAACACAAACCAAACTACAAAACGAAACCAAAAACGGGCGTTAGGCGCCCTCTAGGGGTCAACTGTCACAGTATCCCCCCCCCAAAAAATGCTCCTCCGGAGCATCATTGGAGGCCCCGGACACCCCCCCCCAACGTTCTACCTTCCGCTTCCTGACCAGGAGGCTGGGTGACGGGGCTGGAGACGTGCCCGGTGGCCGCTGGGCTAGAGACGTGCTCGATCGTTGCAGGGCTGGAGACGTGCCCGGCCGTTGCAGAACTGGAGAGGTGCTCGGTTGTTGCAGAGCTGTAGACGTGCTTGGCCGTTGCAGAGCTGTCACTGTGCTCGACGACGGCGTTGGAGCGTGCACGGCGCTCGACGACGGCGTTGGGGCTTGCACGGCGCTCGACGACGGCGTTGGAGCGTGCGCTGTGCTCGACGACGATGTTGGAGCGTGCGCTGTGCTCGACGACGACGACGTTGCACTGGCATGCACGGCGCTCGACAGCGGCATTGGAGCTTGTGCTGAGCTCGACAGCGGCATTGGAGCGTGCACTGCGCTCGACGACGACGTTGGAGCGTGCACGGCGCTCGACGACGACGTTGGAGTGTGCACGGCGCTCGACAGCGGCGTTGGAGCGTGCACTGCGCTCGACAGCGGCGTTGGAGCGTGGACTGCGCTCGACGACGACGACGTTGCACTGGCGTGCACGGCGCTCGACAGCGGCGTTGGAGCTTGTGCTGAGCTCGACAGCGGCGTTGGAGCGTGCACGGCGCTCGACAGCGGTGTTGGAGCGTGCACTGCGCTCGACGGCGGCGTTGGAGCGTGCACTGCGCTCGACGACGACGACGTTGCACTGGCGTGCACGGCGCTTGACAGCGGCGTTGGAGCTTGTGCTGAGCTCGCCAGCACCGTTGGAGCGTGTACGGCGCTCGACAGCGGCGTTGGAGCGTGCGCTGTGCTCGACAGCGGCGTTGGAGCGTGCACGGCGCTCGACAGCGGCGTTGGAGCGTGCGCTGTGCTCGACAGCGGCGTTGGAGCGTGCACGGCGCTCGACAGCGGCGTTGGAGCTTGTGCTGAGCTCGACAGCGGCGTTGGAGCTTGTGCTGAGCTCGACAGCGGCGTTGGAGCGTGTACAGCGCTCGACGGCTCAACGTCGTCCTCAAAACCGGGAGGCGGCGGCAGAACGGGTGCGTCAACAACCATGTGCTTATGTTGCAGGCTGGTTCGCTTAGCTAATGTCTCTGAATGATGCTTCTGTCTGAATTTAATCAACTTTAGAAACCTAGCTTTGTTTTCACTAAATAAAATAAAGTGCTAACAAGCCATGACTATTAAACTGTTAGCCGAATGCTTTATTTCTGCCCACTTGTTTTGTCTGTGTTACAGAGAGAGAGAGAGAGAGAGAGAGAGAGATGAGTCAGTAACTCACCGGTGGTGATGATCTGCCCTCTGCTCTGAGGTTCCTCCTCCTCCTCCTCCGGCCTCCTCCTGGAGCTCATCTCTTACAAAGCCCCAAAATTATGGAATAGTCTTCCAAATAGTGTTCGGGACTCAGACACAGTCTCAGTGTTTAAGTCTAGGCTAAAAACCTATTTATTTAGCCAAGCATTTTTATAAATAGATTTGCCATAAGGTAAAGGAGCAGATCTGGGGGACTCATGGACGTAGAGTATTATGGTGAACTGGTATGTTTTAGATGCTGTCTTCCTCAGTCTCATTTGATCACTCAGGTTTGTTGACGGTGAGGTGATTGTTTGCTTTACATCTCAGGGAGCCCTCATGTTTGTGTTTCCTTCTGGCTCTCCCTTTAGTTATGCTGTCATAGTTAGTCCTGCCGGAGTCCCTGCTTGCACTCTACAGTAAATATACATTCACATTAGACATTGTGACTGTGACCATACCTAATTGCAATTTCTCCTCCTTTTCTCTTCCTCCCCCTCTTTCTCTTTCCTCTCTCCCCCTGTCTCCCCCTTTCACTCTTTCTCTCTCTCTCTCTGTCGAGCTACACATGTGGTTCCTGAGCTGCCAGTGATCCAGACTCCCTCTGCCCTCCGGACCTGTCTGGTCCATCCTGGTGCCCGGTTTCTGGTTGGAGGTCTCATCGCATGGATGCCCCGTGTGTCTCTTTAGGATGTGCCTGGTGTCTGGGGATGATTCTATCTACTTAGAAGATGGTTCTGGCCTCGACTGGTGTTGTCAGCTGTTTCTCTGAGGACTTGACAATTCGATAGTTCAGGACTGGAACTTTCTACAAGTCTATCTGAGTCTCGAATAATTACTGGACTCCATTTTACATCAACTATTATAACATCAATTAACATCAACTATTATAGCTGAACCTAACACTTAACACTGTATAAATGCAGATCATTTCCTGCTATCTGTTTCACCCAGATGAGGATGGGTTCCCTGTCGAGTCTGGTTCCTCTCAAGGTTTCTTCCTATTACCATCTCAGGGAGTTTTTCCTTGCCACTGTCGCCCTCGGGCTTGCTCACCAGGGACTATCTGAACATTTTGATTCATACACATTCACATTCCATACAAACTTAAATAATTCTTTTGATTGTGTAAAGCTGTTTTGAGACAATATCAATTGTTAAAAGCGCTATACAAATAAAACTGAATTGAATTGAATTGAATCTCGGCTGGGTCCCGGTGTAGATCCCAGTGTAGGTCCCGGTGTAGATCCCGGTGCAGGTCCCGGTGTAGATCCCGGTGTAGGTCCCGGTGCAGGTCCCGGTGTAGGTCCCGGTGTAGGTCCCGGTGTAGATCCCGGTGCAGGTCCCGGTGCAGGTCCCGGTGTAGGTCCCGGTGTAGATCCCGGTGTAGGTTCCGGTGTAGATCCCGGTGTAGATCCCGGTGTAGGTCCCGGTGTAGATCCCGGTGTAGGTCCCGGTGCAGAAGTGAGTGCTGCTGGATCTTTCTGCAGAAATCAGATGAATCTTGCTGATTGATTACAAGCGATGCAGAAGTGCTCTATAGATCAAGAGATGATACAGTAAAATTGCAGTAGAAGAGTCGCAGAGTGAAGTCTCAGTAGAAATAACCAGAGAGTAAAACTCAGCAGTAACGCTCCCAGAGGAAACTCGGCTTTAAATACAGCAGCGTCAGAGCGTCAGCGCGCGATTGAAAAATAAACATGATGCAGGACTGCCGTCACCATGGCGACCTGACGGCGCTTCTCAGAGCGTCAACGCGCATGCGTGTCTTCATATCATTTTCCTATTTCATTAACATCAAATTATTTTCTCTTTTTTATTCCTTATTTTCCCTCCATATTTATTTGATATATCCCGGCCTGGAGCCGGTCCCAGGAGACTTAGGGCACAGGGCGGGGTTTAGACACAGACACACACTCAGACACACACACACACACACACACTCACACTTGGGGCCATTAGGGAACACCAATTAGCAGAATCTGCAGGTCTTTGGACTGTGGGGGGGGGGGTGTATATTTCAGTAATAGCCTATATAAATAGTAAACCTTATCTTAATACTGTATGTACAGCAGTGGCAGGTAAGACTGCAGAGGGATCAGAAAGCACACTTTAAAGTGCATTGCGGCACAGACAGCAGCACGCGGCACTCCACTGCTCTTCCTGTGACATCCCGGATGTGAAGACCAGCATTTTAGCAACCTGAATTTTGTTACCTGAATTTTTACTACCTGAATTTTGTTACTTGAATTTGTAAGATTGAAAAATAATAAAGATTGTATTTTTAACACCTGAAAATATTTTTGAACAGCAATTTATTAACTTGAATATTTT
Source organism: Channallabes apus (assembly GCA_030522415.1). Classification (NCBI taxonomy): domain Eukaryota; kingdom Metazoa; phylum Chordata; class Actinopteri; order Siluriformes; family Clariidae; genus Channallabes; species Channallabes apus. The sequence continues at coordinate 34,722,059 of CM060118.1, forward strand.
TGCATTGAATTTTAAATGCTTGAATTACATTTTCACTTGAAATATACAACCACAATAAATTGCAGTGGCAAAAATTTCAAACATTGTAAATGCTCTAAGGATTTTTTTCAATTCAGATCAAATTGCAATGCAGAAAAATTCAAACATTTTTATTTCAACACGTTTTTTTTCAGTTCATATAATTCAACCTGCTATTTTGCTTTCAGGAATTTTGGCACTAATATACTTCCATACAAAATATAATTAAAAATAATAATTATCCAGCTCGGCGGTGCGGTGGTGTAGTGGTTAGCACTGTCGCCTTGTACCTCCAGGGTCTGGGTTCGATTCCCCGGCCAGGCTCGATTCCCGTCTCTGTGTGCATGGAGTTTGCATGTTCTCCCCGTGCTTGGTGGGTTTCCTCCGGGTACTCCGGTTTCCTCCCACAGTCCAAAGATATGCAGATTAGGCTAATTGGCGTTCCCAAATTGCCCGTAGTGTGTGAGTGTGTGTGCCCTGCGATGGATTGGCACCCTGTCCAGGGTGTACCCCGCCTTGTGCCCTGAGTCTCCTGGGATAGGCTCCAGGTCCCCTGCGACCCTGAATAGAAGGATAAAGTGGTATAGAAGATGAATGAATGAATTAATTATCCAGCTCACTGTGAGGGTTGCCCACTAGAGGGCAGTGTTTGAGTTGTAGTTTTTGTATGTAGACTCAGTTTCCCAGAAGGCTCCTTGGTCAGGTGACACGGATGAGCATTGTTATAAATACCTGTTTGTTCTGGGAAACTGGGTTGAGCATTAATTTCAGTTCTGTTGAGTGGGTTTTGTTTGATCTGGTTTTGTTTGAGTTTGTTTTGCTGACGGTTGGCCTTTTTGTTTATGGAGCTTTAAGTTAAGTTTGTTTATATTAGTATGTCTTTGTCTTTGTGTCTCCTAGCAGGATTAGCCTCTAGGAGAATGAGCCTTTTGTGTTTACCCTCCTGTGTAAGTAACCCCCATTGTATGTTTAGTTATTAGCCTGTATAAATACTAATGAGGGTGATACTAACCTGGGGGCTGTTCCATAATCCAAGATTAGAGTATAAGCCAGGCTTATTTCGGTTAGTCAGGCTTATTTTTGGTAGATTCGGTTTCATAAATCAAACTTAAAAAAGTTCAAACTCAGTTACCCCGGCAACTTATGCTGGCAAATTAACCTGGTCCGGGGCAGGCTAACTGTCTCGCTTATTTAACCTTGGAAAACCCAGACCACCTTATCCTAATAGGAAATCTATCTCCTTTGGCTGAAATGATGATACAGACCCAGTGAACCCTAAAACAGGTATTATTTTTTTTTAATTAACCCTTTCCTACTACATGTAATGACATGGGTCATATATGACCCCTTGGGATATCCAGTATGTTTTACCAACTGGTAACTTTCACTCATGACATAAAGGCAGGAGTTCTTTCTTAGTAAGGAAAGACCCGAGTCTCATTTCAAAATATATTTATTGATTTTAACTTTTCATCAATGACTATGCACATAAAATTTTGTTCTAAGGCAGGAACTAAAAACACTGGCATCAGCTTTTATATCACCAAATAAAAAGCACAGTAGCAGCCATGTTTGATGTGAAAAAAATCAGGTTAGTTCAGTCAGTTACCACTAAATGTCAGTGTTATGGGTTCACATAGGGCACACTGGGTTGTAATGCAAAAAGAAATCTTTACTTTGGTGTGTGGGTTGAATATGACGATGAAATAAAAGTCTGGGTCAAATATGACCCCATGGGTTCTCCAGGGTTAAGCGGTGTCTCAAAGAATCTCCGACGTGTGGGAACATATTCCCTAAAGATCGTTCCGTCAGTTTAATTTCCGCGCTCTCACTAATCATGTCGTGTAATAAAAAATTATTAAGCCTATAAAAATCATGTCTCAGCATTTGAATTATCCCCAAAATAATTTAAATATAATTATAAGCATATTAAAAAAGGTCAAACATGAAATGCAATGACAGAAAACAGAAAATCAGAAATTCATACATTCATATGAACAGTTACACAAAAAAGCCTTATTACCTTTACCAAAATAATAATAATAAAAATAATAATAATAAATAAATAAAAATGAGATGTCAGCTTAATTGCCTAATGAAGGTCAGGCCTATTTAAGCAGTACTGAGTGAGACCAACACCTGCATGGAGATTCAGAACGAAAGAGAAACAGAGAAGCCCTAGGACGTAATTATGGCCTGTCCATTTATTGAAGACCCTGTGGATGAGGGTGCACGGATATTAGAAAGAGCTTTCAGACCACCAGCCCCAAGGGTCTTTAGGGACAGTGTAAACCCTCTTGCCTTCCCAGAGGACTATCTGTGGAAGAGATTCAGCAGACCCAGCATAGTCTACCTATGAGCTGTTGGAACCACACCTCAGCAAACCCACCTTCACCTTGAACTCTTCTGTCACACCTACAGCACATCTCACCACTGTCTTAGCGCTCTCAGACATGTCTTGCACCACTCTAACATCATTCTCTGCCACTCCAGCATAGACTACCTATATGAGCTGTTGGAACCACACCTCAGCAAACACACACGGCGAAGGCAATGCCTGACCACAGTACAATCTGTCTGTATTGCACTGCGTTTCTTCGCCAGTGGGACATTCCTCTACAGTGTTGGTGATGCTGAGCATTTAAAGCAACCGTATGCCGTGAAATAAGGATGGTCTACCTTTCTCTGAGGCTACCTGTCTCTGTGTTCAGATGATCTGTGACAGCAACTGCCTAATTACTAATGTTGAGGCAAAATGGCCAGGCTCTGTCCATGTCTCCAGGATCTTTCGAGCATCCTCACTGGCACAGAGAGGGTAAGGGTTTTTACTTCACAAGCATTTTTCATGGAAACTAGTTATCATAATTTTAAAAGATAAATAGTTGTAACAGTCAGTAGGCACAAATAACTTAATTCATTCATTCAGTGATTCATTCATTTTCTATTGGGCACGTGTGCAAAACATCGCAAAACCTCGAGTTGTTCGTTTTTTGTAACGTGACTCCCATAGACGCTATGCGGTGCAATAGATTCAAAAGAACGAACGACTAGAAGATATGATGGTGAGCTGCTCATTCTGTTTATTATAATATGTCCTTAGTTGAATTGTAATATTTTCATAACTGGGACTATAGCAAAAATTTGTGTATTTAGATGTATTAGGGTATTGAAAACGCAACATTTTAATTTATTTCTGATCAAATGAACGAAATGACTCAAAAAAAGATTTGTTCATTTTGATGAACGAGATTCAAAGAACCGAGTCACTAAAATGATTAGAACTTCCCATCACTAATGGCGCTTTTCCACTGTATAGTACGGCACGACACGGTTCAGTTCAGCTCACTTTTGGGGGGTTTTCCACTGGGAACAGTACCTGGTACCTGGTCCTTTTTTTTAGTACCACCTCAGCCGAGGTTCCAAGCGCGCCGAACCGTTACCAAAACGTGACGTGTAAACTCTGCTGGTCACTGATTGGCCGGAGAAAATCGTCATTACTGCGTCACTGAACTTGTGACACGAGACACAACAGAACCGCTATATTTAGAAACAGCCAGAGAAGGATCGCACGCACCTTTTTGTATTGACCAAAAATTTTCTTTGGCTGCCATCAGCCTCTTTTGAAACAAACTCCTTCATCTCGCTGTTACAAACATCCACATGCCGAGAATGAAGAACACCATGCCGTCGATATGCTCCATTGTTGTGTGTTTGTTTGTGGAGCGTTTACGATGATGTCACGGCAGTAGAGGCGCCGCAACTAAACGACATGTGAGTAATCCCGCCCACTCTAAAGCGTTACTAAACTGCAGTGGAAGCGCAAACCGAGCCGAACTGAGCCGAACCGAAGTGAGCTGTACTGAACCGTGCTGTGCCGTACTATGCAGGGGAAAAGAGGCTCTCACACACATGCGCACACACATTTACTTCCTGTTTGGTGTGTGTGTATAATTTCTTTAAAGGGCTATTGCTTCTCAGCAGGATGAGAATGTTTTGCCCCTTTCGCAAGTTATTTACTGATTATATATAAAAAAGTAATGACTATTAAAATCTATTTAGATTTCATGTTGAATGATAGTAAATTCATCAATTGATTGAATTACCATATATATATTAAACCAATATACCAATATATATATTAAATTAAGGCTTTGTCTGTACATTGGTCTGAACTTGCTCATTTAATGATTTTTTTTAATGTTTCAAACATTGGAGGACCTGAAACCAGTCTCAGAAAAATTTCTGTCTGTATGTCAGTCCACCCAGATTTTGAACAGAATTTATTCAAACTTCGGCATTCGTTAGGTATTTCATGTTAAACCTAAAACCTCAATGTATTTTTATAACAGATTCTCCTGCACATTGCAAAAAAAGAGTAAAAAAAAAACAGCATTTTGCAATCTGTAACTGTTCCTGTTTTTCAGGCTTTTCCTCAAATTAATTTTAATATCTTGCAGTACTTTTTGGGAGGCAGAAATGGAGGCAGAAGGATAGAGACCAACTGAAGTAAGAAATCAATCACCGATTGAAAAAAACTGAAGTAGTTCAAGCCTTTTATTGTTTTAATATTGATGATTGTGGCATACAGCTCATGAAAACCCAAAATCTCTATCTCAAAAAATTTGCATATTTCATCCGACCAATAAAAGAAAAGTGTTTTTAATACAAAAAAAGTCAACCTTCAAATAATTATGTTCAGTTCTGCACTCAATAATTGGTCGGGAATCCTTTTGCAGATTCTTGTGTCTTACGTCTCTCAACTTTCTCTTCACAATATCCCACAGATTCTCTATGGGGTTCAGGTCAGGAGAGTTGGCAGGCCAATTGAGCACAGTAATACCATGGTCAGTAAACCATTTACCAGTGGTTTTGGCACTGTGAGCAGGTGCCAGGTCGTGCTGAAAAATGAAATCTTCATCTCCATAAAGCTTTTCAGCAGATGGAAGCATGAAGTGCTCCAAAATCTCCTGATAGCTAGCTGCATTGACCCTGCCCTTGATAAAACACAGTGGACCAACACCAGCAGCTGACATGGCACCCCAGACCATCACTGACTGTGGGTACTTGACACTGGACTTCAGGCATTTTGGCATTTCCCTCTCCCCAGTCTTCCTCCAGACTCTGGCACCTTGATTTCCCAATGACATGCAAAATTTGCAACCTGTAGCCCATTTCCTGCACACGCCTGTACACGGTGGCTCTGGATGTTTCTACTCCAGACTCAGTCCACTGCTTCCGCAGGTCCCCCAAGGTCTGGAATCGGTCCTTCTCCACAATCTTCCTCAGGGCCCGGTCACCTCTTCTCGTTGTGCAGCGTTTTCTGCCACACTTTTTCCTTCCCACAGACTTCCCACTGAGGTGCCTTGATACAGCACTCTGGGAACAGCCTATTCGTTCAGAAATGTCTTTCTGTGTCTTACCCTCTTGCTTGAGGGTGTCAATGATGGCCTTCTGGACAGCAGTCAGGTCGGCAGTCTTACCCATGATTGCGGTTTTGAGTAATGAACCAGGCTGGGAGTTTTTAAAAGCCTCAGGAATCTTTTGCAGGTGTTTAGAGTTAATTAGTTGATTCAGATGATTAGGTTAATAGCTCGTTTAGAGAACCTTTTCATGATATGCTAATTTTTTGAGATAGGGATTTTGGGTTTTCATGAGCTGTATGCCACAATCATCAATATTAAAACAATAAAAGGCTTGAACTACTTCAGTTTGTGTGTAATGAATCTAAAATATATGAAAGTCTAATGTTTATCAGTACATTACAGAAAATAATGAACTTTATCACAATATGCTAACTTTTTGAAAAGGACCTGAATATATATATATATATATATATATATATATATATATATATATATATATACACACACACACACACACATATCTATATATATATATATATATATATATATATATGCAGGCAGGAATTGCATCATAATACGATGCTGTGCTGCAAACCATTCATTCACAAGGCGTGAGTGGTGGAAAGCCACATTGTCCCAAATTATGACATACAGAGTCATGCCAGGCCTCAACAGCCCTCTCTCTTCGGGTGGAATCAGTATTCCTTTCAATGCATCAAGAAATGTGATGAGGCGTTCTGTATTGTATGGGCCAATAGTTGGTATGTGGCAAAGGACCCCATCATTGGAGATGGCAGCACACATGGTGATATTGGCACCCCTCTGACCTGGCACTGTGACAGTGGCCCTCTGCCCAATGATGTTCCTCCCGAGTCTCCTCACTTTACAGAGGTTGAAGCCGGCTTCATCCACAAACATGAATTTGTGATTTCCGAAAAAGCCTGAAAATAGATGCCACAATGCTCCGACTCAGAATGGGCCGGACCCTTTGTCCAGCCTCTCTAAAGGACAAACCATGATTGATGACATGGTCAATAATTTTTGCCCAAATTTCATTTGGAACTTGAGCTCGATTTTGTCCTCTTGCTGCTGCAGCTCCTTCACCACGCATACGAACTCCTCTCCCTCGGGCCCCTCTGCCATGGCCTCTTACTCTCCTTCCGTGCCTATGGTCTCTTTGATCCATGCTTGCAAATGGCAATACAGAGGTGGCATCTTTTGTAGAGGGATGAGGATTGATTGCTGATTGAAGAGTTGTGCAAACAAGTTTCACACAGGTGCATTGGATATTCATAATTATGCCAGTACTTTCTATCAGCTGTTAATAGATGTAATAGATGTTAATGATATACTAATCAGCTGTTTTCCTTTTGTTCAACACAGTGAATCCAATGGAGTTTGGGATCTTTCAATGAGATCTGTGGTGACTGTTTTGACAAAGGGTGTGAAAAATGTGTGAAACAAATGAAAAAGTGTTAAGGCATTTGAAAGAGAAGACTTCTCCTGTGCTAAGAATGTGATGATGAGGATCAAGTGAATCCCAGTTTCACTGAGCGTGTCTTAGCAAATGAGAAGAACGGTAATGACCAATATAAACTATTTGTAGTTTAGATGTCCTTTCGTTTGCAAACAGGTATAAATGTGTTAACCCTTTCAGCCAGGACATCTACCATTGTAAAAAAAAGTTTTATAATTTTTTTATTTAGTACTCAATGACTCTTTTTAGTGCTGTGCTGATTGACTTGTCCTGACTAATCAACATCTGATGAGTTTTAATATTTCTTGGACAATTCTAGATACCAGCATTGAGTGAGAAATTAATACTATATATTTCCAGTGCATTCTTAAAAAAATAGAATATTATGAAACAAATATGTAATTTAAAAAGTGAACATATATAAATTCAACAGTGGGAAGTGCTGGGAATTCTTTGTGGATTCTTAAAGGGAAGTGAGCTGGATAATTATTATTATTTTTTTATTATTTTTGGTCCTTGCATTTTTTTTCTGGTAACCGTGAAAAGAGTTTAAAATGCTCCATCATGCTTGATCATACACATACAGTAAGTGTAGTACATCATTTGAATCGGTAAAGTAGTATGGAGGCAGATCGGTCTTACCTGAAACTCTATGAGGCACCGTATAGGGCTTAAATCAAACTTCACTCATGCACACACATATGAAACACTTGCATTCACATATGAAAGAGTCACACATACAGTACATACAGTGGCTTGCAAAAGTATTCGGCCCCCTTGAACTTTTCCACATTTTGTCACATTACAGCCACAAACATGAATCAATTTTATTGGAATTCCACGTGAAAGACCAATACAAAGTGGCGTACACGTGAGAAGTGGAACGAAAATCATACATGATTCCAAACATTTTTTACAAATAAATAACTGCAAAGTGGGGTGTGCGTAATTATTTAGCCCCCTTTGGTCTGAGTGCAGTCAGTTGCCCATAGACATTGCCTGATGAGTGCTAATGACTAAATAGAGTGCACCTGTGTGTAATCTAATGTCAGTACAAATACAGCTGCTCTGTGACGGCCTCAGAGGTCGTCTAAGAGAATATTGGGAGCAACGACACCATGAAGTCCAAAGAACACACCAGACAGGCCAGGGATAAAGTTATTGAGAAATGTAAAGCAGACTTAGGCTACAAAAAGATTTCCAAAGCCTTGAACATCCCACGGAGCCACTGTTCAAGCGATCATTCAGAAATGGAAGGAGTATGGCACAACTGTAAACCTACCAAGACAAGGCCGTCCACCTAAACTCACAGGCCGAACAAGGAGAGCGCTGATCATAAATGCAGCCAAGTGGCCCATGGTGACTCTGGACGAGCTGCAGAGATCTGCAGTTCAGGTGGGCGAATCTGTCCATAGGACAACTATTAGTCACAACAAACATGTGGAAGAAGGTGCTCTGGTCAGATGAGACCAAAATGGAACTTTTTGGCCAAAGTGCAAAACACTATGTGTGGCGGAAAACTAACACTGCACATCACTCTGAACACACCATCCCCACTGTCAAATATGGTGGTGGCAGCATCATGCTCTGGGGGTGCTTCTCTTCAGCAGGGACAGGGAAGCTGGTCAGAGTTGATGGGAAGATGGATGGAGCCAAATACAGGGCAATCTTGGAAGAAAACCTCTTGGAGTCTGCAAAAGACTTGAGACTGGGGCGGAGGTTCACCTTCCAGCAGGACAACAACCCTAAACATAAAGCCAGGGCAACAATGGAATGGTTTAAAACAAAACATATCCATGTGTTAGAATGGCCAGGTCAAAGTCCAGATCTAAATCCAATCGAGAATCTGTGGCAAGATCTGAAAACTGCTGTTCACAAACGCTGTCCATCTAATCTGACTGAGCTGGAGCTGTTTTGCAAAGAAGAATGGGCAAGGATTTCAGTCTCTAGATGTGCAAAGCTGGTAGAGACATACCCTAAAAGACTGGCAGCTGGAATTGCAGCAAAAGGTGGTTCTACAAAGTATTGACTCAGGGGGCTGAATAATTACGCACACCCCACTTTTCAGTTAGTTATTTGTAAAAAATGTTTGGAATCATGTATGATTTTCGTTCCACTTCTCACGTGTACGCCACTTTGTTTTGGTCTTTCACCTGGAATTCCAATAAAATTGATTCATGTTTGTGGCTGTAATGTGACAAAATGTGGAAAAGTTCAAGGAGGCCGAATACTTTTGCAAGCCACTATAAATACTACTTACTGCTCAAACAACTGCATATGAAATGCGCGTGTAGATGCGGTCATATTATTTCACCAGTTTTGATGCGTAGCTTTGTCTTAAAGTTTCACTCACATGACAGAAGTCCAATCTCTTTGTCTCTTGTAGTTCATTTTGTCAGCATCAAAGAATCAACACTTCATACAGTCGTCTTGAGTAAATCCACTGTGATTACAGACACCAGTTGCTGCATCTTGCAAATCTCTGACTTTTACAACAACCTGTTTGCTGTATCTTACAAATTACAGTCTTAGCTTACGAATATAACAACACTCTTGCTGTATATATCTACTTACGGGAGCTTACGGTTACAACAACCTAGTTGTTGTATCTTACATTCTTAGCTTACCGGGAGCTCACTAGCTTACGAGCTTACGGTCAAAAGCTTGTGTTTCCGTAGCCTTCCGCATCTAAACTGAACTCTCTATCATACGACAGTCATACAAATGCATGTACTGTAATAGTGGAATGACATCACAGACCAACTTACGATTGTCAAAATGGATGCATGACTAAGAAATATAAAGCTTATGGCTTATGTAACAACTTAATGCTTAATGCTTTACTAATGAATAGAACAAGGTAGAATAAATTAAATAACAACAAATAAAATAAAATAAAATAAACACAACAGCAAATTTATAACAAGTACGATATGGCTCTTACAGCGCGCACATACACCTATGAGCTATACACACCCACCTCTTCATGGACACACAACTGCACAGAGTAGCGAACTGTAGCGCTGTAGGGAACTAGTGAACAACTGATCTTCACTTTAGCGGAAAAGGAAATGAAAAATTATGTCATTACATATCGCTGGAGTGTGAAAAAAATTTTAATCGAAAAATTATTTATATATTTTATAATCAAATAATCCTCAGGAGGGTCATTACATTGTTTTAGCAATAATTTCACGGAAGCGAGTTCAGAACTAATCTAAAGCACTGTCACACTAAAAAACACCAGAAAAGTTCAGAAGCTTCAAATAGAATTAACGAACTAATTAATTTTCTTAACATGTTATAAAATTAAGTAGAGACTTAGTGACTCCCCTTAGAGACTCTGTAGTAGGTTTTCTCAGTTAAATATAAAAAAATACAGCTGATTATCAACGCGGGAATGAACGGCGCGTTGCCGAAGTGCAAGTTGATCTTGGAGCTAAACTACTTGCTTTGGGTGAAAGCGCCATCTAGCGATCATTGTGTGTCAGCAACAGCTTCCCATTCAAAACAATAGGCGGTCAAAATGACCGTGAACCCGCGGTATAAGTACAGTAGGTGACACTGGCGCGGCGCTTCTAGTGTTAAAATGCTCCGTTATGCTTGATCATACACATAAGTGTAGTACATCATTTTAATCTGTAAAGGGTCTACTTTACAAAAATCTTTTTGGGAAAGAAAAAATCTTTTTGAAACGCACCACTAAAATAAACTGAAACTCCGCGAATACTGCACAGATCGACATGAGAAATATATGTAGTTCCATTGAAAACTACAGTCGTGGCCAAAAGTTTTGAGAATGACACAAATATTACTGTATAATATATTATAATATTTCACAAAGTTTGCTGCTAAACTGCTTTTAGATCTTTGTTTCAGTTGTTTCTGTGATGTACTGAAATATAATTATAAGCACTTCATACATTTCAAAGGCTTTTATCGACAATTACATGACATTTATGCAAAGAGTCAGTATTTGTAGTGTTGGAGCTTCTTTTTCAGGACCTCTGCAGTTCGACTGGACTCTCAATTAACTTCTGGGCCAAATCCTGACTGATAGCAACCCATTCTTTCATAATCACTTCTTGGAGTTTGTCAGAATTAGTGGGTTTTTGTTTGTCCACCCGCCTCTTGAGGATTGACCAGAAGTTCTCAATGGGATTAAGATCTGGGGAGTTTCCAGGCCATGGATCCAAAATTTCAACGTGTTGGTCCCTGAGCCACTTAGTTATCACTTTTGCCTTATGGCACGGTGCTCCATCGTGCTGGAAAATGCGTTGTTCTTCATTCATTCATTCATCTTCCATAATGCTTTATCCTGTATTTAGGGTCGCAGGGACCTGCAGCCTATCCCAGGAGACTCTGGGCACGAGACAGCGGACAACCTGGACAGCGTGCCAATCCATCGCAGAGCACACACACACACACACACACTCATTCACACTGTATGGTCAATTTGGGAACGCCAATTAGCCTAATCTGCATGACTTTGAACTGTGGGAGGAAACCAGAGTACCCGGAGGAAACCCACCAAGCACAGGGAGAACATGCAAACTCCATGCACACAGGGATGGGAATCGAGCCTGGCCGGGAATCGAACCCGGACCCTGGAGGTGCAAGGCGACAGTGCTAACCACTACACCACCGCGCCGCCCGTGTTCGAAATTAATTATCTGAAAATAATGATTTGCACGTACAATGTAGTACGCGAGGATCAGCACCATGAGCGCAAAGCAAAGCTGTTCCTCCATGATTATTGAAAGTGGCGCAATTTTCTGAAAATAGTCTGTTTCCGGTGCCGATGGGCTTCGCGGTCTATTTTGGTTCGTTTAGAACTCTGCATATGTGAAAGCAAACCGTACCCACGTCTGTTTACTACATTGTAACATTGAAAGCACCCCAAGATACCCGTAGATTGCTGCAAGACACTTGTGTCAAGCTATGCTACACGTTTAAAATCTGTTATAACTGGAAAAGGATGTTGTACTAAGAATGAATGTCACTTGGGGGTTGAATAAAACTGATAATGATGTGAGCACAGAAAAGACATTTGTGGTTCTTTCATTATAAATGTTATGTTATATTTGTCTGACTAACAAGTGCCTCTTTGATTTAATTGTAAACAAGATGACTGAAATGATCAAAATCAATGTCAAACTGGCCAAAACACTCAATTTCAGTGGGGGTTGAATAAATTTTGAACACAAGTGTATATATACACTCAGCAAAAAAAGAAACGCCCCTTTTTCAGGACTGTGTATTTCAACAATAATGTTGTAAAAATCCAAATACTGTAACTTTACAGATCTTCATTGTAAAGGGTTTAAACAATGTTTTCCATGCATGTTCAATTAACCATAATCAATTAATTAACATGCACCTGTGGAATGGTCAAGACCTTAACAGCTTACAGAAAGTAGGCATTTAAGTTCTAAAAACGCAGGACACTAAAGAGACTCGTCTACCGACTGTGAAAAACACCCAAAGAAAGATGCCCAGGGTCGCTGCTCATCTGCGTGAACGTGCATTAGGCATGCTGCAGGGAGGCATGAGGACTGCTGATGTGGCTATAGGGCAATAAATCGCCATGTCCGCACCGTGAGACGCCTAAGACGGCGCTACAGGGAGACAGGAAGGACAGCTGATCATCCTCGCAGTGGAAGACCACGTGTAACAACACCTGCACAGGATGGGTACATCCGAATATCACACCTGCGTGACAGGTACAGGATGGCCACAACAACTGCCCGAGTCACACCAGGAACACACAATCCCTCCATCTCACAGCAAGAACTGACAAATCTGGTCCAGTCCATGAGGAGGAGATGCACCGCAGTACTTCATGCAGCTGGTGGCCACCAGATACTGACTGGTACTGACTGATTTTGAGCCTCCCTTCATTCAGGGACACATTGGGAACCATTTTTACTTTATGTCTTATGGTGTCGACTCTTTTAGTGTTCATACAAATATTTACACTTTAAGTTTACTGAAAGTAAAAACAGTTGAAAGTCAGAGGACGTTTCTTTTTTTGCTGAGTATACTGTATATATCCTATCAGCCCAGGCGTGACCATCATCCTTTGCGGTCTGTTATCGCTACAGATCCAGTAATGCGCACATCCGATTAAAAACCCGCTTACTCCGTAATGATTAATTACTCTTTCCATCTCTTTTCCTTCGACGCTAATAGCACCACCGCCATTTCCGCATTACTGGATCTGTAGAGACAACAGACCGCAAGGGATGATGGTCACACCTGGGCTGATGGGAATTGTAGTTCCCGCTACCTCCGGGACTGTGCAAACAGTATATTACCTATACCTGTATTATTTTGTGTATAAGATTTACATTTAAGGACGTAAAGATTTACAATACATGCATAACTCTAAGTCCAAGTTTTGGTCCGCATTGGGACTCCATGGCAAGTTAATCTAGACCCAGCCCGCCTCAAATTAGGAATACAGTACAATAATTCAATGTAATAAAGTGTATGCACGCATCCGAAATCAGCGAGTTAGCTAACAGACTTTCAAGTTCTATCTGTGGGCACGCAAAAGCAAGACTTCAGCGTCTTCTGTCAGTGAACATTACATCCCACATCTCCTATGTGTTAAGGATGTCACGATCCAAATGTGCAAAGAAAAGGTCAGTTTCTCTGTCTGGTGACTTCACCTTTTTTGCCAAGGTTTAGGCAGCTAATTAAATGCAGACAGTGCCATTTCTCAGACTAGGCTGCTGTGCATTTTGACTGTCTTAGGGGCCATCCTTAATCCTTAAGGCCACCAGCACAGATGGGTGCAGTGCATAGGGCAACGAGTGTTCTCCATTGAAGATAATTTTTCGTTGTTTCCGTAGCGGTTGGATTTTTACGGGGCAGGTTGCTACACCAACGCCCAACCCTTCTCCTTTCTCATCCGGCACTTGGGAACTGGCAACGGTGGAGTTCTAGATCTCCAGCTGCGAGAAGTTACAGCCTCACACGGGAACCCGAACCAGCGATCTCGGGATGATAGAGCGAGCAGTTTACCAATGCGCTACTCGGAGGCCCCTTAGCGGCCATATACAGTACATTTTTTTGCATCTTTACTGTGCTCAATTGTGTTAGAGAGTGTCACCAACGCAACTCTCATGCATTTTCCATGCGCATCCACGCCACAGTGAGATAAAACATCCCAACTTTACAGAATGCTGTAAGTGCTCCGCAGGTCAAGTGACAATAATCAACCAATCGCCTTTATTCTTTCACTATGTCTTCCTGGATCAGCTGGTGAAATTCTCTGTGTTTTCTTCATGTTTGAAGGATCAGAGGCACCGACGTCTTTTTTTGCTCCCTCTTGTTAACAAATAAATTTAGTGCTAGAGTTTAAAGAGGAACATCAGTTATTTAGCTTTTTGTTTGATCTGAATACCGTCCACCTCAAACAGTAGCTGCATGACTCCAAATGTTCCATCAAGTTGACCTTGTTGGAACCATCAAGCACATCTGTGCTTCTGTGAAACAACATATTTCAGATCAGCCAAGAAAGAGAGAGAGAGAGAGAGAGTTTATTTTCTTTTGGCTGTACTTTCACTTATACCACCCTGGCTTTGGATCTACTGATAAAACCATGGCATGGATATGCTGCTGCTGCAATGCCAAGAAATGACCCTCATAATTATTCTCTGTGGTTGCTGGTTTCAGATTAGTTACATGTTAGATGGAGGTATATGAATGAAAATAAAAGAACGTCATGTTTATAATAAAGTAGCAATGGCTGGACGAATATAAAAGGATCAGTAAAACGTTTCCTTTCTCCAAGTGTCATGTATCCACTAGAGAGCTCTAGTGTTTTAGATAATAGCACTGTGTGTAACATTTTGTGTGTGTGTGTGTGTGTGTGTGTGTCCCAGGTTCAAACCCCACAAAAACTAAGTTGCCACTGTTGGGCCCTTTAGCAAGACCCTAAACCCTCAACTGCTCAAGTTGCAGACAATATCTCCACTGAATAACTACCACTTGACATCTGGACATCACTTGACCTCCTTATACATGTGGTACAGATGGCACTCTTTAGTCTGAGACTAAACCTGGCACGGCCGCCACTCTTGCTGCTGCACCTAAAACCAGCCTAGCCACAATAGTCGGTACTGCACCTGCTGGCACAGATTCCATTCAACCTACACTAGACCAGGCACTCAGCATTCTACTACACAATATATTTAGGGTTTTTGTTTGAAGCTCTTATCCAAAGAAGTGCTTTTTAGTCTCATTCTCATTCTAGTTCACTAGATCAAAGGCTAAGAATACAACTAGTCTAAAATCCCCTTGGCAAGGATATTACTGCTGCCAGTGTTTGACCTCCTACTGTAAGTTGTGTGCCAAGACACATTTATTGATCATTACCACAAGATGGCAGAAGAGTCTAACAAGGTAAGGACAAATTGATTCCCCTGTTCAAAGAAGCATGATAAAACTAAAATGGCCAAACTATGCTATGTTTGATATGCTACATATTACATTTCCTACATACTGTATTGAACACGTATATGCTCTACACTACATGTGACCTACTACGATAATATAATGGTTCGCAGCACCGTCTTAGTAGATTCAGGTTGATAATATTCAATACAATCCACTTATTCTGTGTCGGGTCATGCAGAGTCAGGCCACAAGGCTGGGGACACCCTGGATAGGGGCACAAACCCATCACAGAGCACAAGCACACAGACTCTCACACACCCAATTATACTGGAGTACCCGGAGAAAACGTACCAAGCACAGGGAGGACATGCAAACTCCATGCACACAGATCCACCCTGGAAGTGCTAAACCCAAAGCCACCATGTTACAACATGATAACTCTTAACCATACAGACTGATAATCTGTTGGTCTATATAGTTACATGACTATCAAGTAGACAAATTCAGGCACAGAAGTAATTTCTGTAATAAATAGCTGATAGGAATTGCTATGAAATTTCACCGACCATTGTCTGGTTCAGTTACAGTTTTTTATATCAAAGGAAAAATCTATGCGTACTAAAAATAACAATAATTGAATTAGTGAGAACATTGAGAATTAAGGTTGAGAATCCTGAGAACAAAAAATCTGACTCATCAAAGGCTCCTGTGGATCAACTTGCATATATTCTCCAGAAAAGTTATTTTGGAACAAGGCACTGACTCATGATTTAAATAATTAGGAGAATATAATCTGCATAATGGCGGCGCGGTGGTGTAGTGGTTAGCACTGTCGCCTTGCACCTCCAGGGTCTGGGTTCGATTCCCCGGCCAGGCTCGATTCCCGTCTCTGTGTGCATGGAGTTTGCATGTTCTCCCCGTGCTTGGTGGGTTTCCTCCGGGTACTCCGGTTTCCTCCCACAGTCCAAAGATATGCAGGTTAGGCTAATTGGCGTTCCCAAATTGACCGTAGTGTGTGAATGAGTGTGTGAATGTGCGTATGAGTGTGTGCCCTGCGATGGATTGGCACCCTGTCCAGGGTGTACCCTGCCTTGTGCCCGAAGTCTCCTGGGATAGGCTCCAGGTCCCCCGCGACCCTGAATAGAGGATAAAGCGGTACAGAAGATGAATGAATGAATGAATGAATAATCTGCATAAGGACTCATATTTAAGACTGCTTCGCTATTCTGTTCAGGGTTTCTGCTGAATCCAGTGTCTATCTGGGGAACACTTTGTTCAAGAGGGGAAATCCACCCACAGATCATTCACATACTGTATACTGTGAGTACAAAGTAGTGAAGTCATCCTGCCTTCTTTTATGCTTTTTTTTTGGATAGTGAGAAGAAACCAATCTAAACATGGAGGAAATCAACACAAATATTATGGATCAAACTGGGAAATCCTGGATCTCAGACTGCTGTGAGTGTTGTGAAATACATAAACAATAATAAAATCCTGTGTACCAGTCAACCAAAAAAAATACATCATGGTCATTATATTTATACCTCTTCAGCATAATGATGGTATAATGTGTAATAATAACTTTGACGATTGTGGTCTGGATTCCCAGAAACACCCACATGGGTAAAACCTTTACAAAATTTAACGAGAAAGCAAGATGGAATAAGGCTAGAGTGATGCACTATATAAGTACAAGAACAAGACAGTACTGTGTCTATGTGTACAGATAGCACTGTGCAAAAATCTTGAGGCATATTCAATTATATGGATTGAATGAAAGAATTGGAAACAAATGTTTTGCTGTTACAGTACATGGCTTAAGATACAATTTAAAAAATGCTAACAAATTCTGGTAATGTAACAACCTCAACAGCAACCTCATTTCCCCTCCTATCTGTTCCAACCACTCAGCATTCAGCATCACCCGTATACTAATCTCTGGCCTGGTCATCTATTAGCAGATGATCAGACCATTTTTATGCTTGATTCATGACTCATAGGTAACTGTGTGGCTTAACAAACTAACAAAAAACATTCAAATGTCCTTCTGGCAGACAGGAAGAGAAGGTGAGGTGTCAGGACTTGTTCTCAGTACTGTAGAGCAAATAAACAGGTACTAATATATAAATGTACAAAGTTCAAAAGAGAGTAATAAGTAGGGCTAATTAACATATGATAATCAGTCTAAGTAATACTTAGTAGTGTCACAGTATCTGGAATCACACTGGCTTGCCAACCACTTGGGAAAGACTGACAGAAAGTGTCTATTTGTTAGGTTCCTTTGGGACGAACACAAGAGGACACTACAGTATTTACTCAAGTGATCCAGAAGTTCAGGAACTCTTCTTCTGATCAGCCACATGTTGCTTTTTATGATTGCCAACTTTCCAACTCACAGCAGCATCTGGTGGTGTTATAGGTTAAAGGGTTTCAGTGTGGTGAGACCATGCTTCATCATCTCTGATCCTCCACAGTGATTGGTTCTGCTTATGACTGGGAGGTGTTTAGAGGGGCATTACCCTCCTACTGATGGGCTGATAGATTGCTGCGCATTTATTTATTTTTTGTTTATATCTTGCAACTGTAGGTAGGTAAGTAGATAGATAAATAGATAGATAGATAGATAGATAGATGGCCTATGGCTTGCTCATAAACCCATCTGTACCTGGCATGGAAGAGAGCATATCTCTTAAATGGTGCTCTGTTAAATGACATTATTTTATAATGAAATATTTCGAAGGTTGAAGGCTTGTCAGACTGGTCAAATAGTGGAGCGGATAACATCATCAAACTTTTAGTGTGATTCTGTGTTCCCAATGTTACTATGATTAGTGTTATATAAATTCATAAAAGGTCAAGTGTTCTTCTCGCATCTTCTTTTCCTATTACCTCTGGCCTGTGGCTTGTCAGCAGTCGGTGGTGAAGAGTGATGCATGCTCTCTGGATAAGGTCTTCCATGGAAAAAAGAAAAAAACAGCCTCAAAAGCTTTGCTCTGCCCCTCAATCACGGACTTTTTCTGCCCTAAAAAGGTTAAAGTAAGAGAGAGATATTGCCATCCAATTAGACCTTGTTTGTTAGGGGTCTATGTGAACATTTCCCTAAAAGGCATCAGAACATATTGTACTAAATGAATCACAAACCAAGATTATCCAATTTTACATCACAAATTAGGATGTACTGTAATTACCCACAGTAGCATGAGGAACTAGATGAGCATCTACTTTCTAGTTCTATTTGTCACTATAACTTTTTAAAAAGTATGATTATATGAGTAATAAAAATATCCCGCCTTTTCATCTAAACTGACCTGGATGTTTCACCAATCATAGATAAGGCGCTATAACGTTCCCAAGTACCAAAAACTTTCTGATGTACAGGACCCCCAAAATTTCACCTGAAGTCCACACTTTGTCTTGTCAAAACTGCATATAAATACAGCGTATTGATTTAATCTTGCTTTGTAGCCTTTATAATGAAAACTAAAGGCTATATTCTATGATGAAAGAGGTCTATTTTTAGAATGCATTAGTTTATTGGTGTGATCCTTTCATGTGCTTTATTTCAAGGCTTAAAGCCTGACACTCAAGGTGTATGCTGGTATTTTGAGCTTCCTGTGGAGGATACTTCTGGCACTGACTGTAAAGAGAGAATGGATGAATCACTTTTGGGAGGTAACGTACTGTAGGAGACTGGGAGCGGGCTAATCTTAGGTGAGTGGGTGGAACCAGGAATTGAAGGTGAGAGAAAAAAGTTCTACTGTATAAGTAAGCAGTGCTATAAGGCACCAGATCATCTTTAGCTAATGTGCAGGTCTGAAACTGGAGCATAGCCTTTTTAATACGTCATAGTGTAATTCACATTAAACATATTAGGTACTCATTCAGTCTCCAAAACTAATATGCATCTACTCCCCCTTTTTCCTTAAAACTTATTGTTTGTATATGCTTTATGTGTGTATGTGTAGATCTGTGTATTCTTTCCTGCTGTACTGGGTGACCCATAAGTCTGGGTTCATAAGCAAACATTTATTTAACAATGCAATATAAAATAGGGCAGCACAGTGTCGGTGTAGTGATTAGCACTTTGGCTTTGCACCTCCAGGCCTGTGGCCTCGATCTGTGAGCGTGGAGTTTGCATGTTCTCTCTGCTCTTGGGGATTTCCTCCTGGTTCTCTGGTTTTCTCCCACAATCCAAAGGCTAACTGAAATTTCCAACGGCGATTAGGCAAACAGAATTCAATATTGTAACACGCTGCTCACAAGCTCACATAAGTTTTCGTAATTTTTCGTGCTGTTCGCATTTCCGCAATGGCCAAGAGAACAACAGTTCAAGCATACTGAAGCTTTGTTTTTTCATTAGACTTTGTGGCTTTACATACTGTACATGCTTGGGTGCAAAAATTTGTTGATTTGTGTGTGTGCGTGAGAGAGAAAGAGACTGGTACGTAGTCTTATAAAACTACAATACAATTAAATTAAATTAAATTATTTCACTACTAATGTTTATGTAGATTTTTATTGTACTCTACAATTTTTTATTGTGCTTGGTGGGTTTCCTCCCACAGTTCAAAGACATGTAGATTAGACTAATTGGCATTGCCGTAGTGTGTGTATGTGTGTGACCTGTGATGGATTGGCACCCTGAATACAGGATAGATGGTGAGTGAAACTGTTTTTAAAGATTTTGTATGGTTAATTACAGTCGTTGTCCCCACCCCCCCCCCCCGTCCCCCTCCCCTCACCACCATACCAATAAATAAATAACTATATTAAAAAATGCATTTATAAACAGAAAGTAATCATGGCACAGTAGAGTCTCTCCCTTAACTGTAAGAAGACAAACTAATCTAAAGAATATCTTTCTGTATTCCCACTGGTGAAGGGACTCAGTGTTGTTTTGGTCCTCATTAGTGAGGCGCTAACAGTAAGCTAGCAGTCGTAAGGGAGTGTGAGGCGATTATGCTAGCACAACGTGGGCATACAACATGTTTGTAAAGAACATATGTACAAAAACCATGTGATTAATTATAAACTCATGCCACGAAGATCTCGAGAAGTGTAACCACCCACTCATTTTAGATTATGTACACCAATTAATCCATGAGTAAAGAGAACTGAGCGTAAACAGATTTAGAACTGGATTTTAGAGTTTGTTTTCCTTGTTCTGATAAGTGTTCCTCATGGATTTCTTCCCTTTAAAGGGCTGTGTAAAATATTCATGATCTTTTGTGAGGTAATGGGAGGTTTTGAGTGTGTGTGCATGTACTGTATGTGTTTGTTTCCATGCTGCTTCTTATTATTATGAGGTGTCTTAGCAGAGCCCTTCTAAGCTTGGTATTATTATTATTATTATTATTATTATTATTTGTACCATAAAATTACATGGGAAGAAGAGACTGTAAGACATGGAGTTTGGAAATCTGGCAGACAGATGCACCATGACCCATGCATCATTACTCAGGCAAATAAAATGATAATGGGTCTATTGTGGTGTGCTTAAAATTTTGGCGTATTTTGGCCAATTGACCAAGAATTGTTTTCTTAAAGGCTTCCCTGGTTGGGGAATTAATTAATATTCATTAAATGTGTAATTCTAAATTCAAGATTCAAGATTCAAAGAACTTTATTAATCCCAAAGGGACATTGCTTATGCTCGGTTACAGGAGCTCACAGTTGTTAACTAAGGAAGGTAATAAAGGTAATAAATAATACTAATAATATATAAAAAAAAAAAAAAAGTTCCTAAAACATTAAGTACCAACAAAATATGACTCAAGACCACTTGTAAGTATTGCACAGAAATCTAGTATGCATGTAGTATTGTATTATTATATGCAATCATGTATTACACATTCTATTGGGAGGTAGTATTGCAGTTATCATATTATTAATATGGGTTAGTATTAATGTCCTGTTGTATACCAGTCAGTGACAAAATCCACATACATGTGTGTATGAGTTACAGAGAAGAGTTGTAGAGTTTTATGGCCGCTGGGAGAAAGGGATCTCCTGTGACGCTCGGTGGAACACTTGATAGTAATCAGTCTCTGGCTGAAGCTGCTCCTCTGTTCAGCCAAAACACTGTATAGCGGGTGAGAAGGATTGTTCACAATGGATTGTACTTTGGACAGAATCCTCCTCTTTGCTACTACATCCACATAGTCAAGCTCCATGCCTAGCACAGATCCGGCCTTTTTAATTGACTTGTCCAGTTTGTTCTTATCAGACACCTTAATGTTACCACCCCAACAGACCACAGCGTAAAAAATGACACTCGCCACAACGGTCTCATAGAACATCCGTAGAATAGTATTACAGACGTTAAAAGACCTGAGCCTTCGAAGAAAGTACAATCGACTCTGACCTTTCTTGTAGAGTGCCGTTGTGTTGAGTGACCAGTCAAGTTTGTTGTCCAGATTAACTCCCAGATATTTGTAATCAGAGACAATGTCCACTATCTCCCCCTTGACAGATTGGACTTAAATGCAAAGTCCAATTTGGCTAAAACTTTTGGCACTAAAGCACATGTGGTGGTACAGTGGCCTAATGATTCCTCTGGGTACTCTGGTTTCCTCCCATAGTCTAAAGACCTGCAGATTAGGCTAATTGGCATTCCTAAATTTCCCATAGTGTGTGAATGAGTGTGTGAGTATGTGTATGTATGTCTCCTGCAATGGATTGGCACCCTGTCCAGGGTGTACCCTGCCTCGTTCCCTAAGTCTCCTGGAATAGGCTCCAGTCCCCCCATGACCCCATATGCAGGATAAAGAAATATAGATTATGAGTGAGTGAGTGAGTGAAGTGAGTGAGTGGTACACCTATACACTGTAACTAAAAAATGCTCACAGATCCAAGAACATTTTGGCTGAGGAAGTTGTGTGGTTCCTCCTAGCAGAATTTTGTCACAACTGACTGAAATATCATTTGAACCAATTGCGTAAAAAAGATGGCCATCAACATCCATTGAAGATTAGCAGATTATAATTATCATAAGTGGGCAGTGGTGGCTCAGGGGGTTGAGGCTCTGGGTTGCTCATAACTGAGTTGGGGTTTCATATAATATTCATTCATTCATTCATTCATCTTCTATACCACTTTATCCTGTATTAGGGTCGCGGGGACCTGGAGCCTATCCCAGGAGACTGGCACGAGGCAGGGTACACCCTGGACAGCATGCCAATCCATGTTCATATAATATGTCCATACAAATTAAATCACTGTCAATCCTAAAGCACAGATGTGAAAGAAGAAGGGTTGTTGGTCGAGCTAACAATCCGAATCTGTAAAAAGCACCATTCCTACACAAGGTGGCCCAATTTGCACAAAAGCCAAGGAAGGAACAAAATAAATAAATAACATAAGGGAAAAACAACCATTGTGAAAGTCGGTATGGACGTGATTTATCAGGACAGGGGCACCAAGTTTCAGAGTTGTTGGCCACAAGGTGGCACAATAGCAACCAAATTTACGTTTGAGTCTACATGAGCGAGGAGGTAGAATTGAAATTCCATTCTTACTGTACTTTCCGCAGACTTTTCAAAGCCTGTCCAGTGATGTTTATTAATAGTTTTTAGAGAGGTTGCAAAAAAAAAAAATAATAATAAAAAATTAGTGTCGTTGGAATAAGAATAACTATTACAATGTGCCTGTAACATTTTTAATTGAAACTTAATGTGGTCTCTTAAGCCGGAGAGTCTGCCTTAATAATAATAATAATAATAATACTACTACTACTACTACTACTACTAATAATAATAAAAAGCATAAGCAGCTTGTGAAGACTCAAATGCTTTCAATAGGTGTTATATGAATATGCTGCTAGGACACCTTTTATTGATTTATTTTTTTATTCGCGATTTTGCGTCATCGTGCATTAAGCGGCACGCGCAGGTTCGCGCGCGCCCGAGCCTATAAAAGCGCGGCCGCGCTGAGGCGCGTGCTGCTGAAGTGACACTCAAGCGCACATGCATCCTGTTGCTGCTTGAACCTGAGAATAAAAATATATCTAACAAAAAAAACTAGAACAAAAAAAAAATAATAATCAGTGCGCACTTGTCATCGTATTGGTTTGTGTGGGAAGAGATCTTCGTGGAGCAGAAACACGAACTCTAGCGCGTGAGAGCGTTTCCGTGTGAACTCGAGGCACTTTACCGCCACGCTGCACCACCTGGGTGTTTTTAAAAGGGTTTATTCTCATCCCCTGACATTTTTTCAATGCATTGATATTTATTTGGTTCATGGACAACATCACTGGAACATATAATGGATTAAAGACGGACATCAAACGAGCAGCAAGGACCAACTACTGTTGCAGAATATTTCAATAGATATCTTTGTTTTTTTTACGCGCTGCATCCAGTCGCGCATCTTTCTGACTTCCATCAGCATCATTACTGCGAACCTGAAGCGGTGACGGCGAAAGTGGAGCGCAGATGAGTTTCGCGCGATATTTGGGTCTCATTTGCATTTGCTGAAATAGAACAGGACTGAAAAGAAGAAAGGAGAGGAGAAGAGAAAGAAAGCGGGAAGATCATGAAGATGTCTCCTCCAGACCGAAGGAAAAGCATGCGCGAGCTGGCGCTCGAGATCGGAATCCGAATGCTGCTCTTCGGAGTTTTCGCGTAAGTAGCGGGTTCGAGTCCCTCAGCAAGTCGGCCAACGTGGAACAAGATAGATTTAAAAAAAATATATATATAAAATATCACTGAATTTTCACAGAGTGACCAGAGCAAAATGTGTGATTCTAGGCAGATGGTTTTTCAGTTGGATCAGTCAGAGCTTTTATCAATTTTCAGTGCTTTTGGTGAACAGAGACAGCAGGGAATTTCACGATGCACGTTTTGCAAACCATAGTGGCACCGATGCACGGTTTAAAACTGGAGAAAATATCCCACATGCTGCCTGAAGCCGTATAAACCATGTCATATATATTGCTATAAAAGCAACAAACCACGTGACCCGAGAGAGAGAGAGAGAGAGAGAGAGAGAGACCAACAGGTCAGAAGCTCCTGTTACAGTTTGCAGTAACAATATCTCATTAATGATTATTTTTTGTATAAATGGGCTGACACTGTGAATAAAACGCACAACACATTATTCATACCTGAATGAACTGCTGTGATGAATGAGTGGCTACATGGTTGAATGAATACCTGTAGTGTATTCCATCCCCTTTCACAGTGCTCATTTGTGACAGTAATACCGCCATCATTTCAAATTAAGCATAAAACAGTCTCGTTATCTATTTTCCTCCCGGGAACACTGTGCACGAGGCAGGAACACACCCTGAACGGGATTATAGTCCGTCATGGGACATCCTGCAAATTAAAGCTTAAGGGTAATTTAGAGAAGCCATGCCACTTATCGGCAAGCTTTGCTGATGATGGAGGCCTCTGGAGAATATTTAGGGAACGTGTGAATATCTGCTCAGAATAACCAGAGCTTGGGGTTGAATCCGGGATCTGTGAGGTGGCGGCGGTAGCCTTTAGTAGCTCTACATGGGACATACAAATCCTAAATTCCCATGTGCCTGCTGGGTAGATGGCATTTCATATAAGACATTTTATATCTGATTCCACTTAATTAAAAGTTCTATTTAATACTAGGCTTAAATACAATTGATGTTTTTATAACAGATTTTATGATTAGTAAGTACCACCAAGTCAAATTAGCCCTCAAATTCAACTGTAAAACTGTTATACGCGGAAGGAATATAGACACTCCACAAATACAAAGAGATCAAGATACTACATCAAGTGATCAAAATACTAAAAGATACAACATACTTTTTATTATCATGATTTCTGAGATTTGCACCCCTTAATGTGAAAGGTATTTCACATGAGCTGAAGATTTACCACACATTACTTTTCATTTATCATTCTCCAGGAGCACATAACTAATCCTCCCTATTTCAATTCAATTCAATTCAATTCAATTTTATTTGTATAGCGCTTTTAACAATTGTCATTGTCTCAAAGCAGCTTTACACAATCAAAAGAATTATTTAAGTCTGTATGGAATGTGAATGTGTATGAATCAAAATGTTCAGATAGTCCCTGGTGAGCAAGCCCGAGGGTGACAGTGGCAAAGAAAAACTCCCTGAGATGGTAATAGGAAGAAACCTTGAGAGGAACCAGACTCAACAGGGAACCCATCCTCATCTGGGTGATAACATTCATTCATTTTCTATACCGCTTAATGCTGTGTTCAGGGTCGCGGGGGACCTGGAGCCTATCCCAGGAGACTTCGGGCACTAGGCGGGGTACACCCTGGACAGGGTGCCAATCCATCGCAGGGCACACACACATACACACACTCACACACTACGGGCAATTTAGGAACGCCAATTAGCCTAACCTGCATATCTTTGGACTGTAGGAGGAAACCCACCAAGCATGGGGGGAACATGCAAACTCCATGCACACAGAGACGGGAATCGAGCCTGGCCGGGGAATCGAACCCAGACCTTGGAGGTGCAAGGCGACAGTGCTAACCACTACACCACCATGCCGCCCTGGGTGAAACAGATAGCAGGAAATGATCTGCATTTATACAGTGTGTTAGGTGGAAGACAGTTCAGCTAGAGAGAGAAAGAGTGAAAGAGGGAGAGAGGGGGAGAAAGAGAAGAGGAGGAGAGATTGCAATTAGGTATGGTCACAGTCACATAATGTATAATGTGAATGTATATTTACTGTAGAGTGCAAGCAGGGACTCCGGCAGGACTAACTATGACGGCATAACTTAAAGGGAGAGCCAGAAGGAAACACAAACATGAGGGGGAACTGAGATGTAAAGCAAACAATCACCTGGAAGTCAACAAACCTGAGTGATCAAATGAGAGTGATCTCTTCAGCTTGCCCTACTTACTGTACATAAACACAGAATCAAATCCCACATTTGATAAAAGCAATGCCTCATAAACATTGCTAATACAGCGAGCAGGGAGTTTAAGCTGGATGAAGTGATGTGAAAGAGAAGTAATCTTGGAATTATATTAGCTCATGACAGGTGGCCATTTCTTCCTTATGGGGTGTAATGGGGTGATCTGGTTTCTATGATTTCATCTGTTTTATGTAAATCGCTTATGACAAGGTGAACCAACCAAATAATTGATAATAAATTAATTGGACCTGTGAAATGGTGCTGCCAGTTCACTGTCCTCCTTACTGTCATATTTTTTTTTTTTTATGAGAAAAGTGCTACAAGCCAGGATCATGATTATTGGCTCTTTGTGCAAACTGCATATAAATAGCCTGATTGAGTTGTCTGAGATAAATGTATGATACGCACAAATATATCAATAAAATGCATGAACAACAAGCCAACAACTGGCAATTACAAGCTATTTGACTAAACAATACACACACAACTTCTATATTCATTTCCACTTCATGCACTGTATTGTAGAGAATAGAGTATAGTGTATAAATAAATACTGTACATGTTAATCAAAATTATCTTTATATGTTACTACAAGAATTGTAATGCTTTAAATATATAGTATATTATTATATATTAAGGAAGGCCGCAAGGTGGCTTAGTGGGTAACACTGTTGCTTTGCACCTCCAGTGTCTGGGTTTGATTCCCTGTCAGGTTTGATTCCCGTGTCTGTGTGCACGGAGTTTGCATGAGATTCTTACAGGTACTCTGGTTCTCTCCCACAGTCTAAAGACATGCAGATTAGGCTAATTAGTGTTCCCAAATTGCCCTGTGATGGTTTGGCACCCTGTCATGGGTGTACCCCACTTCGTGCTGTAAGTCTCCTGGGACAGGCTCCAGGCCCCCCGCGAAACTTTATACAGGATTAAGCAGTATAGACGATGAGTGAGTGAGTGAGTGAATATATATTAAGGTACGCATTAAAAAACAAAGTCCAATTTCCTTATTTTCCTAATTAGAAAATAAATGTATACTGTTATTTTCCTTTAGTAGATCACGAGGCACTTTATGGTCTATGGGTTTTACAGCTCTGTATACTATTTGCTCTGCATATTCAGTCCACCACTTTGCTCAAGATGGGGCCAAGTTTAATGGGCTTAGAAATAACATGTGCCAAGAAGGGTCTGTGTAAAATGTTGATTCTTAGCCAAGATTTTGAAAAATAGTGTTCGACAGACCAGTTGCACTCTGCGGACAAAAAGTGATTTGCCAAGTTCTAAAGAGCAGGCAGGCGAGTAAACGCTTTGACCAAGTCAATCGTTTTCCACTTCAGTCTTTCCTCTTCACAGTTTCCAGATCAGTTGATCAGTCACTCAATTTCACTAACCCTGGTATTAACCATGATGAAAATAAGAAGCAGGATCACTAAGCATGCAGTTTAGTAAACACAAACATGACAACTGTGGGGAGCTGCTTAACTGAAACACCTACTATAGTAACTTAATATCTGTAACTGATTCTGGTTAAAGTCATTCTATTAAGTTTAGTTCAATGGCCAAGGTGGAATGGAAAACTCCCTGATATGACAATAGGATGGAATATTGAGAGGAACCAGACTCAACAGGGTACCTATCCTTATATCAGATAGCAGGGGTTGACGTAACAAGTGTTATTCTCTACCTTTTCATTGGGTAGAAGGTACTGTAGGCCTGGAAAATCGAAAAATAATCAAAACGTACATTCAGAACCTTTAATCGATGTACAGTGGTGTGAAAAACTATTTGCCCCCTTCCTGATTTCTTATTCTTTTGCATGTTTGTCACACTTAAATGTTTCTGCTCATCAAAAACCGTTAACTATTAGTCAAAGATAACATAATTGAACACAAAATGCAGTTTTTAAATGAAGGTTTACATTATTAAGGGAGAAAAAAACTCCAAATCTACATGGCCCTGTGTGAAAAAGTGATTGCCCCCCTTGTTAAAAATTTACTTAACTGTGGTTTATCACACCTGAGTTCAATTTCTGTAGTCACCCCCAGGCCTGATTACTGCAACACCTGTTTCAATCAAGAAATCACTTAAATAGGAGCTACCTGACACAGAGAAGTAGACCAAAAGCACCTCAAAAGCTAGACATCATGCCAAGATCCAAAGAAATTCAGGAACAAATGAGAACAAAAGTAATTGAGATCTATCAGTCTGGTAAAGGTTATAAAGCCATTTCTAAAGCTTTGGGACTCCAGCGAACCACAGTGAGAGCCATTATCCACAAATGGCAAAAACATGGAACAGTGGTGAACCTTCCCAGGAGTGGCCGGCCGACCAAAATTACCCCAAGAGCGCAGAGACAACTCATCCGAGAGGCCACAAAAGACCCCAGGACAACATCTAAAGAACTGCAGGCCTCACTTGCCTCAATTAAGGTCAGTGTTCACGACTCCACCATAAGAAAGAGACTGGGCAAAAACGGCCTGCATGGCAGATTTCCAAGGCGCAAACCACTTTTAAGCAAAAAGAACATTAAGGCTCGTCTAAATTTTGCTAAAAAACATCTCAATGATTGCCAAGACTTTTGGGAAAATACCTTGTGGACCGACGAGACAAAAGTTGAACTTTTTGGAAGGTGCGTGTCCCGTTACATCTGGCGTAAAAAGTAACAAAGCATTTCAGAAAAAGAACATCATACCAACAGTAAAATATGGTGGTGGTAGTGTGATGGTCTGGGGTTGTTTTGCTGCTTCAGGACCTGGAAGGCTTGCTGTGATAGATGGAACCATGAATTCTACTATCTACCAAAAAATCCTGAAGGAGAATGTCCGGCCATCTGTTCGTCAACTCAAGCTGAAGCGATCTTGGGTGCTGCAGCAGGACAATGACCCAAAACACACCAGCAAATCCACCTCTGAATGGCTGAAGAAAAACAAAGACTTTGGAGTGGCCTAGTCAAAGTCCTGACCTGAATCCTATTGAGATGTTGTGGCATGACCTTAAAAAGGCGGTTCATGCTAGAAAACCTTCAAATAAAGCTGAATTACAACAATTCTGCAAAGATGAGTGGGCCAAAATTCCTCCAGAGCGCTGTAAAAGACGCGTTGCAAGTTATCGCAAACGCTTGATTGCAGTTATTGCTGCTAAGGGTGGCCCAACCAGTTATTAGGTTCAGGGGGCAATTACTTTTTCACACAGGGCCATGTAGGTTTGGATTTTTTTTCTCCCTAAATAATAAAACCCCTCATTTAAAAACTGCATTTTGTGTTTACTTGTGTTATCTTTGACTAATAGTTAAACGTGTTTGATGATCAGAAATATTTTATGTGACAAACATGCAAAAGAATAAGAAATCAGGAGGGGGGCAAATAGTTTTTCACACCACTGTAACTTTGCTGTTGTTAATCATTCCTTTTTCTCTCTGTTTAAATTTTTTTTGTTAATGTTAAAATGTATTAATTAATTAATTAATTAATTAATCATATTTGAGGTAAAATGTTAAATTAATCATGATATAGTATACATGTTATCTAATGTAGTTTTGTTTTAGAAAATTCAGAATCCACATCCTCAATATACAGTAGCAAACATCTGTAATGTATCACATGTTAACATTTGTGCAGTAACATCTCGTGTTATTTTGCATGTCGGAGTAAAAACGTTTGTGCATTGATATCTATAGGTACTCATACTGTATCAGTATGTTGTTACATGAAGCACATGGAATTTCAAGTAAAATTCATAACTTAACATTTAAAAATTTTCTCCTAAGACTGAAGAATTAGGCCACTGCAGTTAAAGTAATTTGTTGAAAATTAAGCAAAACTTTTATGTCTTTTACTTTATAACTCTTTGGAAATGCAAATACTCTACCGTATGTAGAACTTCATTGGAAGGACGGGTTGTTCAGTGGTTTAATTACAGTATATGGATATTAAGGTTTCTTGGTTAATTCAAATGATTGTATATGGTCCCTGTTCTGTTTAATTGTTGTACAGTTCTACATCAAATCTTAAAGAGGTTTCAAAGGGACAGCTGAAGGTTTTAATTAGGGCTGCACAATATTAGGAAAACATGTGATATGTTGTTAAATATTGCGATAACGATATTTCTTGCGATATAACATTTCCCTAGAGAAATGCATTTTTTAATTATTATTATTGGCTATTTAAAAAAATATATTTATATATGTAATGCTCATACTAAAATAAACAGGTAATATATATTCGTCTGATGTAATTAAATCTAATTCAGGCTAAAAATAAACTATATGTCAAGGAAGTTGCAAATATTTAGACTTCAAAACACTATGAATGACTTAAACCCCTCAGCAGATATCCTGCCTTCTGGTTCGCTGTTACTATAAACCTGCCAACACAATATGAATTACTTTCAAACATTACTTTTTATTTACGTGTAACCGTACACTCATCGATTTCATTTATCGCAATTCTTTGCGATACAGATATTGTGTATACCATTATCGCGATAACGATAATTTTTCGATATATTGTGCAGCCCTAGTTTTAAATTTGCCCTTTTATCATAGGTAATCTTGATAAAGAAATATAATTAAACTTTATATTAAAAGCACTAAAACTATCAAACGTTTTAACTTAATCATTGAAAAAACTAAAAGCCACTCTTGTTATTTATATAATAGAAACACTATTATCATCAGTTTCTTTGTCTGCTATTAAATAATACTCGCTACACCACTTGTGTGAAAATGAGCGTATGCTTTTCTTCTCGATAACTTCATTATACATGAGGAATGGGCTGATCTGGTTCATTTTCCTAATTTTTTTGTTCAAAATTTCTCCTTTCAAACGCATTATTGACTTCACCACATTTTCTTCCTATCTTGCTCATTTGTCAAGCAACTTCTGCACAGAGCCTTCTCCTTTGAGGGCTGAGTTTTAAGTAGCTCGGTTGGTTGGAAATACATTGCTCATTCAATTTCATTGGCGGAAGTGCAGAAAAACAAACCCTAAAGACTTTGATTTATCTTAAAAAGCTTTCATTTTGTCCACAGTTTTCTAATTTAGTGTTAAATGGAAATCTATCATTGGAACTGAATCCATGCTAGAATCCATGCTGACCAGCTTTACTGCTTGATTGATTGATTGATTGATGGATTGAGTTTTAGATGTATTGTATTCAAAAGGACACCATGTGACCAAAAATATGGTTCTACTTCAAAGTGTTTTAACAAGCTTAGAGACACACAATTGTCTAGAATGTCTTAATATGTTCAACATTAAGACTTTTCTTATACCTGGAATTAAGCTTTCCAAACCTTTTCCAGCATCACAATATGCTTGTACTTTGTAAAAAAAAAAAATTGTGCAGCAATACTGTAGTTGAAGAACTTTGACACACTGAACAGCTACTGTAGGGTTGAACTAGAACACTGACTGTGCACCAGGTATTTGTCCTATATTAAATCTTGACTTCACTAATGCGCTTGTGACTGGAAGCTAGAGCTCGAGCCTTCCCAGGAGAGCAGAAGCTGTTATAGCAGCAAAACAGGCAACTAAATCTGGAATCACACATTGTAATGAACTTTTATACGTTTACTGTATGAATCTATGCCGGACATGAATATCGGCTTTACTTGATGTCACTGTTTTCCAGTCAGGTTCTTCCAGACAACACAGAAACATAAATCAAACATTTAAATCAAATAATATCCAGTTGAGTAGATTGTCCTAGGTTAAGAAAAAAAAGCCAGAAACCCGAAAAGCGAAACAAGAATAAAATTAGCTTGGCTCTCTGATCCTCTGAGCCATTACCCATTATTTTATTTTATTTAATAAAAAAAAAAAACGTCTTAGTTTATTAAGCTTCCATGACATGGACTCAAAATCAAAGTTAGGACAATTCATTATCTTATTTCATTGTATTTTCCCTTGTTGTTTAGTTGTTTGTCTTTGGGCTGCTCCTGTTAAGGGGTCGCCACAGCGGAGCGTCTGATCTGCACAACAACTAGACACAGATTTTACACCGGATTCCCTTTCTGACGCAACCCTCCCATTTTATCCAGGCTTGAGACCAGCACTGCATCCAGTGGCTGGGGGTTGAGTATCGGGCTAGATATCGAGAAACCTACTGTACCTCTGAGCCACCGACCAGATGTAATATTTACAAATTACGTTCTCTCTTTGAATATCATTTTAATATACATGCTTTTTAAACTCACAACAAAATAAACCACGAAGCACAATGCAGAGCCTTATGCAACTTAGAAAGGTTGTCGTTGTGCTATTTCATCAATTATTCAGTGAACTGTTATCAAATCAGCCAGGTCGTTTAACACATCTGCTGTTTTGTTTCCAACTGTGATATGCAAATCTGCCTCAAGCGCCGAACATTCCCAGGTCATCATTTGCCAAAAGTGCCAGAGTATGTAGCTGCAAGAAGCAAACATGTCATCTGTAATTTGTGGCATTTATGCACTAAAACAGAGCCTGAAAGTGTAATGCAAGCTCATTACAATGGAAAATGGAGGTGTGACATTTAAAGTGAAAGCGAAATAGACCAACAATGGCAGAAAAGTGAAAGACTTCAATCATGTGTCAGTCCTGATAATGAGGTTTTGTGCAGTTTTATTTCGTTTATAGCCACTATTCAAAACTGAACAGAACAGTGATTAAAGTCCTCATATAAACAAAAGTTAAATCACTATATTCATAAGGTTTACAGTGAATATTACAGCTTTTCTCAATTGCTGTTTCAAATATTTCCTGCCTCTCTCTACTAATTAGCAAAACCTGATTCACCAGAATATAATTACATCATTATAACAGAAATACTGCAAACACTGGTTTGGGAGGAGAAGAAAACAAAAACAAAATGAACTACTATTTACATCACTCTCTTGCACATGGTTAATTCACACAAGTAAGGGTGCTTTCACACCTACAGCATTTGGTGCGCACCAAACGTGTTTGGTCCCTTGGTTCGGTTCGTTTGTGTTGATGTGAATGCAATCTCGGTACTTTGGTGAGCACCAAATCAATCGATCCGAGGCCTGCCTGAAGGGGTGTCTCGGACAGCTTAATCCGCTCTACTTTGGTACGATTCGTCTGGTGTGAAAGCAACCAAACCAAATCTGACGAAATGGTATAGTTTAATGCACTTTGGGTATAAGAGATACGCGGTTGTGGGTAAAATTCTTTTCACTTCCTGTTTATTCCATTAAATGAAATGAAATCAAACCGAGAAGAAATGTGAAGTGCCGAAGAAATTAAGTGCCTCATAGATATATGGTGGGATGAGCATATCCAAAAGCAACTGTCCACGACACATAAAAACAGCTGCATTTACACGCCGGCTAATAACAAAATGATCATTCAGGAGGAGGGCACGTCTCTTCTCCCTGAAGTGGAAGCTGGTTTGGAGTCGCAGCCGCGAATCGTGTTCGAACTTAATTATCTGAAAATAATGATTTGCACGTACAGTACAATGTAGTACGCGAGGATCAGCACCATGAGCGCAAAGCAAAGCTGTTCCTCCATGATTATTGAAAGTGGCGCGATTTTCTGAAAATAGTCTGTTTCCAGTGCCGATGGGCTTCGCGGTCTATTTTGGTTCGTTTAGAACTCTGCATATGTGAACGCAAACCGTACCCACGTCTGTTTACTACATTATAACATTTTTCTGACTGGTGCGGACTAAAGCAATCGAACTATAGGTGTGAAAGCACCCTAAGCTACAAATGTACCAAAGTCATTTTTCATTTGTCAGAACACAAGAGTCATAATTACCTGCCAGAGGAGTACGGGGAATGGAGGAACAGCTTTTGGTTTTCTTTTTAAATTAATAAAATTATATATTTTGTCTCATGATGAATTTCTTCTGCCGAAACCATGCTGCCAAAAATAAATGACCAAGAATTATAGCGTAATCCAGCTCATTCAAGTTAAAACATTTAATATCATACTTTAATGGACACCTTCTTCATTTTCAGTCTGAGTTTACAGCTAGGGAGGGACCCTGACCTAAACGTCTTGCCTCATCACAGGCCCTGAGAAAAGCTGCCCTAAGGAGCTCAATGTTTTCAGACCAGTGGTGTTGACTTCACACATTATGAAGACCTTTGAGCGACTACATCTACTCAGACCTCAGGTCTGTCATGCACTGAATCCACTGCAGTTTGCCTGCCAGGAGAAGGGTGGTGTTGACGATGCCATCCTATACATTCTCCATCAGGGCTACTCACACCTCGACAAAGGAAAAGGTCTTGTGAGGATAATGTTATTTGATTTCTCCAGCAATTTCAACACCATCCAGGCCCCCTGGTGGGAATGAAGGACCTTGAACAACATGCTTCCCAGCTTTACGCAGCTTTAACACCTCTTTATAGTGCTTAGGGATGTGATTGGAATTCTTGGTCAGATGGTCCCTGTACCAGTTCACTTTAAACATGTTGCTCTCCCTCCTAAAGTACTTAATGCTCATAGTCATATTTATTTATTTATTTATTTATCAATCTACTCATCATGTACTGTCCCCTTATGTGCTGTGTTCCCTTGTCTTGCACTACATCAGTCTTGCACCATTGACTTTGGTACTGCTGTCATTTTAATGGTTATAACTCATTGCACATCTTTATGTTCTGTCCACTAATATTCATCCTCACTCAGCAATATTTGCACATATTTATCTTATTCTCTTAATAAATCTTATAAATATAGAAGAGTATAGTATGACATACTGTAGGATGGTTGTCTTACTTGCACTTAACTGCATTATACATAATTGACAATCTGTAATTGCTATTATATGTTTATTTTCAATTATGTTACTATCCTTTCTACTGGATATTTGAAATTTCTTTCAGGATCAATAAAGTGTCTACTGTACCTACCCCACCTACCCCACCCACCTATCTACCTACTGTACCTACCCATCCCACCTACTCAGTCAGTGCTGATAACCTGTTGTGGATGCCATTACTTATAGGCATGGCTTATAGAATGCAACTCTATTAGAGACCACAACTTGTAGTTATTTCATTTGGATGTGAAGAACATGATTGTGAGATGTTTGTTTTCTTTAAATGCAACCTTACAGCTTTTAGTGGTTATGAATTTGATCCTGAACATTCTCCCAAATGTTCCCCTTTAGGATCAATATAGCATCTCCATAACTGTGTTCATCAGGCCCAGGGGTAGCTTAGTGGTTAAGGCATTGGACTACGGTTCGGAAGATCCCAGGTTCAAACACCACAACTACCACTACTGCCACTGTTAGGCCCGTGAGCCTCAACTGCTCAGATGTGTAATAAGATAAAAATGTAAGTCGCTCTGGATAAATGACTAAATGTAAATGTAAAATAAAACACCACTTAGAAACCTGTAACTGTACTGTAGTGAACACTATAGTGATCCGGAATGGATGAATCAGTATCATTGCTGGTCTGTTTGAGGGCCCAAGACATCACCATGGTTAGATTTATAAATGCAGTGGATAGATGTACTTTATTGACCCTGAAGTGAAGATCTGGAATTGAACCCATAATCTTAGGGCCGCAAGGCTTAAAGTCTATAAAACTATAAACTATAAAACTATGCCCGCTCGTTACTACTAAGGTACTCCCTGATGTACTGTATTCCTTTATATGCCCAATAATGCATTTTGACATTTTCTATATGACTGTTTTTTACAAAAAACAATGGTGTTCATCTGTTCTTACTCGAGATAAATGTCAAAATTTTTTATTGTGCTTCAATTATATTTCAAAAAATAGTTTGTTCCATCCATGGGCAAAAATTTGGCACAGTGACCTCTGGGCTAATTTTGTGGCAGGGATACTATCTACGTATGGACGAGATTCATACATTATTTCCATGTTGGTGTGTGTTTCCTCAAGGTCTTCAGTTTTCCTCTGCATTAAATAAATAAATAAACATGATAGCTGGATGCTATGCTAAATGGTG
The DNA here is from genome assembly GCA_030522415.1 of Channallabes apus. Lineage (NCBI taxonomy): Eukaryota > Metazoa > Chordata > Actinopteri > Siluriformes > Clariidae > Channallabes > Channallabes apus. The sequence continues at coordinate 34,758,139 of CM060118.1, forward strand.
TGTGAATGTGTACAGTATGCATGGTGCACTGTGTTCCTGGTTTAGTCTCTGGATCCAGAATGACCCTGAACATTCATACTGTAACACCTGTTATCATTGTTCTGCATCTTATCTCAAATGTGTGTCAGAATTGGAAGCAGTGAGACAGAAAAGACGTGGCCTTAAGTCATTTCCACACTCAGGATTGGGATTTGTAGCGATTCATAAGGTTGTGATTCGATTTTTCAAATCACAGAATTATAGTCACACCAAAACAACCATGGATGGAATAGTGCTACTTACTGTACTGTGTTATGGTGACTAGTGTGGCTAAATTAAAAGCCACGAATTAAATACGGGGAAAAAAAAGCACACATCTTTGTCAGCTTTGTACCAGCAATCAATTACAGAACACAAAGTAATTATTGTGTACAGATCGTATTGCTGCCTCTTTTCACACACTACATTTGCTATGCAATCGTCCTTTATTACAGTATCTTTCAGTTGCTTATTATGGCAGCATGTAAATGCTGTTTTGTGTGCACACAAGTAATGGACACCCAGTCATCTATTGTAATCCCTTGATATAATGAATGTGTAAATAATTAATATTGACAAATGTGCTTCTCTGCCAGAATAATTACTGCCAGCTTCATTAAAAAGTTTCAGGAATCGCTGATAATATGGGGAAGTTTCATTTAATCAAAGATGCACATGATCACATACACATAATGTTATGTTGGACTTATTCAAACCATTGTTGAATATTTATTTAAAAAAATAAAGTAAGTAAGACAACATAGGTGGCAAAGAATGAATTGTATGTTTCCCCCCTTAGAAAACTATACAAATCTTTATAACCTATAGAAATATGGACACTTCACATTTAATTTCACTTCACATTTTCAATTTATTCTCTGTATTCTAGGAATGGGAATCAACAGGGATCTCCCAATACAATATTATCATGATATCTAAGTGCCGTTTTGATTTGCGATTCTGTAAGTATCATGATTTTATAATTGATAATGTAATAATCAGAGGTGTCAAGTAACGGAGTACAAATACTTCGTTACCTTACTTAAGTAGAAATTTTGGGTATCTATACTTTACTGGAGTAATTATTTTTCAGCCGACTTTTTACTTTTTCACGCAAGTATCTGTACTTTCTACTCCTTACATTTTAAAAATAGCCTCGTTACTCTATTTTTATGATCAGAACGCGCAACCCCCCCCCCCGGTCGCATGGTAAGAACACGCACAAGCCATTCCCTGCAACCCGCCCCCCCCCCCCCCCCGGTCGCATTATAAGAACGCGCACAATCCCCCCCCCCCAATGCTTTTGTCGCCCCTCACGGTACTTTTACTTTTATACTTTAAGTAGTTTTGAAACCAGTACTTTTAAACATTTACTTAAGTAAAAAGCTTGGGTTGATACTTCAACTTCTAAAGAAGTATTTTTGAACCCTAGTATCTATACTTCTACTCAAGTAATGAATGTGAATACTTTTGACACCACTGGTAATAATTTGCTCCTATCACACAGGCTGCTATGCTGTGTGAACATATGATTATCCACCACCTTTTGGATTATAGAGGAACAGGAACATTGTACCACTTCAAATGCAAATATATATAAATTAAAATATATTTTAAAAAGGAGTCTTGTGGAATCAGTGCCACACAATGGGAATGGTGATGCGTGACGAAACTAATTTCTTCCCCTTTGTCTAGTTTATGCAGTAGGTTGGAGAAAACTAATGTCAGTGTTGGTTTCTGCTCTTTGTCTTAGCAATGCTTTGAATAATACACATGCCAGTGCTCTACTTCTGATAAGCAAAAAACTTTGAAATGGTGTCAGTGGGATTGTTAAATTCACGGTAGTTTGGTGTAGATGTTTTAGTGCTGCATGAGCAGGAGGCGAATCAGCCAGCACAGCACAGCATCACAGTGTTTGTACTGATAAGTTATTTTTAACAGACTCTTACTGAAGATGCTTCTGTACTCAAACATCACCTGGTCTCTTTATAATATTTAACTGTTTAGTTTAAGAGAGCCTTTACACTTCGATTCCTGTTATTGCCTGAAAGAATTGAAATCCCATATTTTTTTCTTCGCTTGTATCCCATTGAGGTCAAAGTTCCACATCTTGTGCATTCTGAGCTTCGTTTCTGCTCGCCCCAATAGTAAAAAGTGAATATATGCGTTACCATTTCAGTCTAAACCTGTTCCCCCAAACTCTCTCGCCAAAAAATGTGTTTTTGACTGCTATACGAACAACTCCTATATGAGTTTGATCATTATCTCTGTTATGTAGTCATAATATCATTTATTAGTCATATTGTAATTCTCACACTTTAGTGCAGCACAGTTCATCACATAAAATTCTAATTCGCAATATTGACTTGTGTAGATATTTAATCGCAAAAGGTTGCAACTTATTACAGATAATATACACAGAATCAGGCATTTATATAGAGTTTGTCAATAAATTTAATACTTTTGAGGTGATGAGCAGCGTTGGGGGACGTTACTTTTTAAAGTAACTAATTACATTACAAAATTACTATAAAAAGTAATCAGTTACATTACAGCGTTACTTTCTGATAAAAGTAATTAGTTTGAGTACTTTTCCACTGCAGAAAATGAAAACTCCTTTTTGATTCATGCAGGTTGTTTTAGTCAAAACCTTTATACAGTGGGAGCCACGTCAAACAGCCGCCTGGAGCATGACTGCTCCGTGGCAGTTCCATGAAGGGTTAATGCACGGTCCGTGCACGGAATGTGATCCCCCGCGATGACGCAGTTAACGATGCCCCGCCCCATAAACGCCCCCATGCGCTTTCTAAAAAGATGGTTGCAATGCCGTATAATTCCGCCAGATGGAGCATTGACCGGCACAGTTAACTGCAGTGTCCAGGAAGCCCAATACCGTATCTTTAATATACAGACAGTTCTTGCATTGTCAACATAGTTTCATAAATAGATGAAAAAACAACAACAACAGATCGATTAATAAAACATATTTGTTAAATCACTCAATACACAACCCATGATGATTATGCTATTTATTATTTAATAATGAATTAATAAAATTAGTTAGTGAAATATTTTTTAAGACATCCTGAAATGATCCTTAAAGACACGGTAACGGCTGTAATTTGTCTATACCGATCATTGTAGGTACGGAATAAAAACGCAGGCTACGTACAGTATTTTACATTACGGTGTATTTTACCCCGTTCCATTTAATATACTGATAGATAATATTTTGCTGCAAAGTAAAGCTCAAAATGTAACGTCTGCTTGGGTTTGTTTTCGTTATATTTTTGATGATGTTTTCGCTGATTTTTTCACTGATAGTCTACAAGTGGCATAAGAAATGCAATTAATGCCGCATGCAACCTGGAACAAATATCTGCCCATATGGAATCATGCATAATGCTCCCCCGTCAATAGATCTGATGGGGCATTAATCACTTAAACACTTGGAAACAATAGTAAAAAAAAAAGTTCCAGAGGGTTAGCGCCTGTTATACTAATGTATTTTTACTGATTTTTTTTTTTTACTGCTTATATTTCGTTGGGTTTTACGCAATTTCATGTGTGTGTGTGTGTGTGTACAGTGGTGTGAAAAACTATTTGCCCCCCTCCTGATTTCTTATTCTTTTGCATGTTTGTCACACAAAATGTTTCTGATGATCAAACACATTTAACTATTAGTCAAAGATGACACAAGTAAACACAAAATGCAGTTTTTAAATGAGGGGTTTTATTATTTAGGGAGAAAAAAAATCCAAACCTACATGGCCCTGTGTGAAAAAGTAATTGCCCCCTGAACCTAATAACTGGTTGGGCCACCCTTAGCAGCAATAACTGCAATCAAGCGTTTGCGATAACTTGCAACGAGTCTTTTACAGCGCTCTGGAGGAATTTTGGCCCACTCATCTTTGCAGAATTGTTGTAATTCAGCTTTATTTGAGGGTTTTCTAGCATGAACCGCCTTTTTAAGGTCATGCCACAACATCTCAATAGGATTCAGGTCAGGACTTTGACTAGGCCAATCCAAAGTCTTCATTTTGTTTTTCTTCAGCCATTCAGAGGTGGATTTGCTGGTGTGTTTTGGGTCATTGTCCTGTTGCAGCACCCAAGATCGCTTCGGCTTGAGTTGACGAACAGATGACCGGACATTCTCCTTCAGGATTTTTTGGTAGACAGTAGAATTCATGGTTCCATCTATCACAGCAAGCCTTCCAGGTCCTGAAGCAGCAAAACAACCCCAGACCATCACACTACCACCACCATATTTTAATGTTGGTATGATGTTCTTTTTCTGAAATGCTGTGTTACTTTTACACCAGATGTAACGGGACACGCACCTTCCAAAAAGTTCAACTTTTGTCTTGTTGGTCCACAACGTATTTTCCCAAAAGTCTTGGCAATCATTGAGATGTTTTTTAGCAAAATTGAGACGAGCCTTAATGGTCTTTTTGCTTAAAAGTGGTTTGCGCCTTGGAAATCTGCCATGCAGGCCGTTTTTGCCCAGTCTCTTTCTTATGGTGGAGTCGTGAACACTGACCTTAATTGAGGCAAGTGAGGCCTGCAGTTCTTTAGATGTTTTCCTGGGGTCTTTTGTGGCCTCTCGGATGAGTTGTCTCTGCGCTCTTGGGGTAATTTTGGTCGGCCGGCCACTCCTGGGAAGGTTCACCACTGTTCCATGTTTTTGCCATTTGTGGATAATGGCTCTCACTGTGGTTCGCTGGAGTCCCAAAGCTTTAGAAATGGCTTTATAACCTTTACCAGACTGATAGATCTCAATTACTTTTGTTCTCATTTGTTCCTGAATTTCTTTGGATCTTGGCATGATGTCTAGCTTTTGAGGTGCTTTTGGTCTACTTCTCCGTGTCAGGTAGCTCCTATTTAAGTGATTTCTTGATTGGCAGTAATCAGGCCTGGGGGTGACTACAGAAATTGAACTCAGGTGTGATAAACCACAGTTTAGTTATTTTTTAACAAGGGGGGCAATCACTTTTTCACACAGGGCCATGTAGATTTGGAGTTTTTTTTCTCCCTTAATAACGTAAACCTTCATTTAAAAACTGCATTTTGTGTTCAATTATGTTATCTTTGACTAATAGTTAACGGTTTTTGATGAGCAGAAACATTTAAGTGTGACAAACATGCAAAAGAATAAGAAATCAGGAAGGGGGCAAATAGTTTTTCACACCACTGTATATGTGTGTGCGCGCACGAGAGAGAGGATACTCTGACAAGACTAACCTTCGTGTGGCTCCAGTGGCGCAATCGGTTAGCGCGTGATACTTATAAAGCGGTCCAGGTGAAGCAATGCCGAGTTCGAGCCTCACCTAAAGCACCCAAAGCATTTTACTGCATATCGCGCTGTGTATGTGACAAATCAAATTTGAATTTGAAAGTAAAGCTTAAAATGTAACTTCTGCTTGGGTTTGTTTTCGTTATATTTTTTATGTTTTCGCTGAAAGTCAAATTGGCATAACAAATTGATTAATGGCGCATAATATCTGGAACAAATATCTGTCCATACGGATCAGTGTGTCTTTAGTCATTTAACCAGCATAATGTCCCACATTAAAGATCTGATGGGGCACAAATCACTTATCACAACGGTGTATAGATGCAGCAGCAGAGACAGATTTAATCCCCATAAACATTCACACTTGAAAACAAAACTAACAGAAGTAAACAGTTCTAGAGTGTTAGTGCCTGTTATCACAGGACAGGAATCACCTACAGGATACTACTGTATTTTACTGCTCATATTTTTACCCTAGTTTCATTTGGTTTTACGCGATTTCATGTATTATTTGTGTGTGTCTGTGTGTGTCTGTGTGTGCGAGAGATAGCGTGAGAGCGCGTGCGCGAGAGAGGGCTTTCATGCTGATTTATCCAAGGTTACACCCTAAAAAATGCTGGGTTAAAAACAACCCAGTCTGGGTTGTTTTTAACCCAGCTGCTGGGTAAATATAGGACTAACTAAATGCTGGGTTAATTTAACCCAGCAAGATGGGTTAAATATTCAATCCAAATGCTACGTCATATTTAACTATAATGCTGGGTTAATTCCACCACATAAATTGGTCAAATGTTCTACGCATATGTTTGGGGTTTGTTGGTTCATTTTAACTAGAATGTTGTTAAAATGACAAATAGGTTATTATTATTTTCATGTTTTACAGTGAATCTGTAAAAAAAAAAAAACACCCATGTCTATTAAACAGTTAAATTACTTTGATATACTGGTCTATTACAAAAATCCATACATATATCCAATAAACAACATCCTATTACAGGTTCTTAGAAAAAACATTTATTTTTCAAAAGCACAAGAATAGATAATCAACAGTGACATCATTACTATACTATTACTGATAAGGGCAGAATGGAGTAATTGCACAAATAGACTGAGGCAGCTTCTACAGAGCAGGATCTCTCTGAGACTTCAGATATCTTTTCTGCAGAACAAAACTATCCAGCCCTGGTCTCATTTTAACATACAAACACTGTCTATGACTTTTCAGGTAGGCCTCGCTATTTCATAGCAACATTACTGAGAGCAGTGCTGGTCATTATCTCCCAACGTCAGGATGTAGAGGTACGGTCTTGACACTTCAGCCTGCTGGAGGTATTCCACCATGTTGGTGCCAACCTTAGAAAGAAAGAAATGAAAAAGTTTAAATTTTGTTGAATAGCAAAGATTAACCTGAATAAGACTATCAATTTAGTGTGAAATAGGATTGATACAAAAAAATTACAAAGCTGCCCATTAAGATAGAGTATAGGTAACCTAAAACAAAAACATGGAGACAGCTACTACCAAACATAAAACAGCAGAATAAGCATGGCTTTTAGGATACAGCTCTTTATGTCAGACTAGTTGATATTGTGGTCTGCATTGATTTTAAGCTAATTACCGAAAAAATGTCATAGTTGGTGTCATACTGGTACATTACAATCACCAAAATATTAATACTTCCATCTAGTAGTTATCTGTACCGCTGTGGTACTTTTTCCTGTAGTTGGCGCGCTGACTGATAGTTAATTTAACTTTGGTTAAAGAGAGCTACCTGGTTAGCTTACATGCTATTACTGGTGATACATTTGCATACTTGCCAAAGGGGGAAAGGTGTAAAATATTGTTATAACTCGGGAGAAACGCAGGAGAAATTTGACCGCAGAGTAAATGACTAGCTAGTGAAAAACGGGAGGGTTAGCAGGTCTGTATATTTGTGAGAGGGTCAGTGTTTTGTAAAACTCCAGCATTTTATTGTCTCAAGCAGTGAGATTAATAAAGTTCTAAAGTGGTTGCTAACGCTAGCAAACTAACTAAATGCCTGGTCATGCTAACACTACAGTTAACAGTTTAGCTTTCATTCATCACTTCACCATCTTCGTAACCCTGCAAACATTCTACAGAGAAAGCTAAAAAGCTCAGACATCTTAGCCGTTTCTTTCATACACAGGTGGGGTTTATGGCTAGCAGCTATTCTCAGCTAAATTATCATCCAGTACCTCAGACCAGCCGGAAAGTTTGTGTGTAACCTTAACACGGTAACAGTAATAAATGTTACATATAGTAATAATTTTTCAGTCATATGTGAATTAGGTGAGTGAACATGTGTATACAGACCTTGTATTTAACGTCATTTCCCCTTAAATGTCCGAGGAGGATGAACCGTCATCAGCGGTGTGGGAGCTCAAGAGACACGAAGCTGAGTGACAGCCGCTGAATCCACCGGTGAACTTTGGGGGAGGGGCCAAGCAAACTTCAACCCAGCAGCTGGGTTACACAAAAACTACCCAACTCTCTGAAAATAACCCAGAAAAATGACCCAACAGCGGCAACCCAGCGTTTGGGTAGAAAAAACAACCCAGCATTTTTTAGAGTGTACTAAAACCTGGCTTACTACCTATAAAAAATATTTCAATTTAACTCATGGGTCTCAATCACAGATGACACGACAAATTATATACTCTGAAACGTTCATTTGAACATTTAGAAATATATACAAAAACATGAATACTAATGTTATCATGGTGTAAATTATTAACATTAGGTTAGGTCCTGCCCTTAATTAATTCATATTATAATTACTTTTACATAGTATAGTTACTGGACTGACATGACCAAAACTAGCTATTTGATTTAGCCTTTCTAAAATCAACCCATATATCATTTATAATCAGAAAACATAAAACATATTATGATCTGTTCAACAGCCCATCTGTTTTAATTTAGTTTGTATTTTTTATTATTCATAAGACAACCTTTCAGTTTTGTACATATTTTAGTTATAGTGTGTTAAGTCTTACTTTAGGTTAAACGTTTTTGAGAATTTGACCATCCAGCTTAGATAAATGTTATGTCATTGATTGATAAAATCTGGATTAAGGATATTATATAATTATATATATATATTGCCACCTTATTGTGGTCTGGGGGTTTGCGTGCCTCAACACAATTCAGCAAATACAATACTGTTACTATACAGTAAGGCCAGGTAAAAACAGTGCTTGAACATGATGCCCCCCTCCCCCCACCCCGTGTTGTCTGGTCTAGAACGGCCCTGCCTCTGACCGTCTTTTGTCTTGTAAATGAGTATTCTCACTCACCTTCCAATCCCCCCAGCGCACACACTCTGTTTGTACTGTAAACTGTACTGTAACTGTTTGCTAGGGCACTTGGTTATACACAGTACTTTAATTTGCCATAGAAAATGTTTTGGAGTGTGTAACAATTGAAATTGAAACAAAAAGTACAAAAAATATAATGATCAGTTGTGTGTACAGAGCTCCAGGCACATGCATTGATAAATTTACAAAAGAGTTATTTAATATGTTCGACCAATCAATTAAAAATAAGGTAAACATCATATGTGGTGATCTTAACATTGATTTACTAAATCCACATGGAAGTAAGAGAATTGCTAATTTTATTGATGCACTGTACAGTTATGGTTTGATTCCAATGATAACAAAACCTAGTAGATTGACAAAAGATACAGCAACATTAATAGATCATATATATACTAATGAATTAAAAGGAAAAAGACTAGGAGGGTTGCTTATCAATGATATCACAGACCATCTTCCAGTTTTTGTGATTTTCTATGATTTATTGAAAAATCCCCCCCTCAAAAAAAGGACTAATAGTTATAAAATTATTCGCAATAGAACACAAGAGGCAATAGATGCTCTTAATGAAGATTTAGTAATACAAAATTGGGATGAAGTTTATGCATATAGCAATCCCAGTAAGGCGTATGAAGTGTTCTTGAATATATTAAATGAGCAAATTAATAAACATTGTTCATCTAAGAGGATTATAATAAAGCAAAAGAATGTATATAAACCATGGATTTCTAAAGGAATAGAGAAGGCATGTAAAAAGAAAAATGTCCTATTCACGAAATTTCTAACAACAAGATCAAAACAAGCAGAAATTGATTATAAGACTTACAAAAATAAATTACAAAATATAATAAGATTCAGTAAGAAGGACTATTACAATAGGTTATTGAATATCCATAAAAACAATGTAAAAGCAACATGGAAGGTACTTAATGGTATACTTAAAAATAATACATGCAGTTTTGATTACCCAAATCGTTTTTTGTAAATGATGATAATCAAAGTATAAATAAAGGGGAAGATATTGTCAATGAATTTAATAAGTATTTTGTAAATGTTGGATCTAAATTAGCAGAAAAAATTACTAAACATGGATCAGTGAATGAAGTAAAAAACTTATGTAATAAGTATACAATGTTTATTCAGGCTGTAGATGAAAAAGAAATACTTCTAACAGTTAATAATTGCAAGAGTAAATATTCCACCGATTGTGATGATCTAGACATGTCATTATTAAAAAATATAATTGTGAGTATAGCAAAACCTTTTGCTTACATTTGTAGTCTGTCTTTCTTAACCGGTATCTTTCCTAGTAAAATGAAAATGGCAAAAGTTATTCCGATCTTTAAAGGAGGAGATCATTATTCCTTCTCTAATTACAGACCAATTGCTCTTCTGCCGCAGTTTTCAAAAATCTTAGAGAAAGTATTTGTGCAGAGGCTTGACAAATTTATAGAAAAACATAATTTACTGAGTGAATATCAATTCGGATTTAGGACTAAGAGGTCGACTTCAATGGCAGTAATGAAAATGGTTGAAGATATCTCAACTGCAGTAGAAAACAAGGAATATACATTGGGAGTATTTTTAGACTTAAAGAAAGCATTTGATACAATTGATTATGATTTATTAGTGAAGAAATTGTTAAATTATGGAATAAGAGGAAAAGCGTTAGACTGGATAAAAAGCTACCTGGAAAGCAGACATCAGTATGTACAAATTAATAATGACAAATCTGACTTATTGGAAGTTACATGCGGTGTTCCACAAGGTTCAGTATTGGGCCCTAAATTATTTGTGTTGTATGTTAATGATATTGATAAAGTGTCCAATGTATTAAAATTTTTATTATTTGCTGATGACACTACTTTATATTTATCAGGTAAAAATTTGAAACAGCTTCTGAACACAGTGGAAAATGAATTGCTGAGGCTTAAAAGTTGGTTAGATGATAGTAAGCTTTCATTGAATTTGACTAAAACTAAGTTCATAATTTTTAGTAATCAAAAAATTAATCATGATGTGAAAATAAGAATTAATAATGAGGAAATAGAAAGAGTCTCCAAAATTAAATTTTTGGGAGTAATAATTGACAACAAACTGAATTGGAAACCACATATTAATTTTATTAAGACAAAAATCTCTAAATCAGTTGGAATTCTTAACAGATTAAAGTATGTATTGGATAATAAAACATTACGCATATTGTATTGTACACTCATATTTCCATACATCACTTATTGTGTGGAGGTATGGGGGCATACTTATAAAACTTATTTAAACCCAATATCTGTGTTACAAAAAAAAGCAATAAGGATTGTTAATAAGGCCGATTATTATGAACACACAAATAAATTGTTTATAAAATCTAAAGTTTTGAAATTTGTGGATCTAGTTGATTTGTATACTGCACAAATAATGTATAAAGCCTATAATAATTTACTTCCCAGCTGCATCCAGAGGCTGTTCAAAATTAAAGTCAGCCAGTACTACTGTTGAAGAGGAATGTTCATGTTTAGCAAAATAAGGGCCAGAACAAATTTAAAGAATAAATGCATTTCCGTTAAAGGGGTTAATTTATGGAATAAATGTGATATGGAATTAAAATTATGTAATTCACTTCATAGATTTAAAAAAATGTTTAAAGACAAGGTGTTTAGTGAATATATGACAAAGTAATATATATACTGTATATAGACATGATTATTTTCTTTTCCAAATTTCTCTTCTCTTCCCAAGTGAAAGAATAATTAATTTTGACATGTTTTGTTTATGTGCACAAGTGACAATATTTGTTGACAATATTTTGTGCAATTTACTGTAAAGTGTCGCTCATCATTTGTTGATGTACAAAGGGTAGGCATAATAAGCAAGGCTTCAGCCTACACCTTTTTTCAGTGTTGAACTGAAATAAACTATCTATCTAATGTATGGAACACTTACTTAACTTACTGGTTTGGTTTAAACATCGCTTATTACCTTATTCAGCAAAATAAATTCATTATTAACGTATTGAAGTATTTTAGTTAAGGACAAAAACTGTGCTTGTGTTTAGAACTGCTGAACAGCCGAAAACACACACACACCCATCCCCCCGCCAAAAACACACACACAGAGCAATTAACACCATGTCATACTCAGGAGTGGAAGGTGAGAAACCGCAATGGAGAATACCAAGTTTGTCGTTGCTCTTTTGGAGTTCTTAAAACCCAAAACATTTATTTATACTGAGAAAAAATTATGGGTCACAATCACAAACACAAATACATATAATCAAGTGTTTAACTGGTTTCATTTGTTTCTATGATCAATAATTATTATTATTTTCAGCCCAACTCTTTGACTATTTAAAACAAAGTTGTGTCCCATTTTTTGCCAATTGAAGTTGTTGGTTCAACTAAACAATTTTTAAATACCCAAACAATCCCCCAAAATTAAAGCACGCAAAACAAGACTTTAACAATTCAATTTATTCTTCCAAAACTAGTCAAAGTTAAAACAGTAATTTATATAAAACAGATGAATACATGTTGTCTTTTTGCTTAAAGTTCATTAAACAACCCGGATACACCAGCTGCTTATAAGTCTCTATCTATAGTCCTTTTACATTAAAATAAAACATTTTCAAATATCAAAACTATTACATATTTGTTATTAATAATGTTATTACTTAACAGTTTAAGTCTTTGTTTCCCCCAAAGTACTGTATCAGACATTTTGCAGTACTATGTTCAGAATATACAGTAGACCTGATCAAACATCATTCTAAAGCTGTCGGACTGTGACGTCATCCCTCCTACAGCTCCCTCAACAGCTTGTTCAGGCTCCTCCAGTCCTGTAGCTCCAAAAGTCCAGCCGTCAGCCGTCTGACCCCCCAATCCTCCACAGCGGAGCTCTGCTTAAAGACAACAGGAGAATTTAGTCAAAACAAAGATAAATAAACTTTACAGAACATATAGTTCTAATAAAAATAAAATATATTAATAAACCTATTTACCACAGAGTGTGTAAAGTACTGCTTTGGGGATTCTGTAATGTAAATAATCTGCCTGTGCTAATGTTAACCAGTGAACAGTGTTAGTGTTAACCAGTGAACAGTGTTAGTGTTAACCAGTGACTGTCTGTATTATCGTCTGCATTAAATTAACCGAGAATTTACTTAATGCGCTTCTCATACAAATAAGTTAAGCGATATAACACTCGTATATGAGCATTAGTTCATCTCTGAAGCCAAACTATAACTTACTGAAGCCCCTCACACACACACACACACACACCTCCCCCCTCCTCCTCCTCCTTAACTGATAAACACTTCTGTGTTGTTATTCAGCTCTTTAACTAAGCGCTCGCGCTACCGCGGAAAGTCCCGGACAAAGTGTATAAAATATAAACCGGGTTATGAGCGTTACTAGCTCCTGTACAGCTCCCCTCAGTCTGTGTCCCTCATCAACTGCATCACATTATATTACAGTCACAGAAATAACCTGCAGATTAACTCTTAACCAGAGAATAAATAAGCGCTGAATTTATCCAGACAACACGCGGTGAGATTCTCTCAGTATTTACAGAGAACACAAACACTCTTCATTGGGTAGTGCAGCTCTTGTAATAGGGACATTAATAGTATTGTCGAAGCTTGAGCATGTTTTTGAGTTAAAGTGGAGTGACATTGTGAGTGTGTGACACTGACAGTAAGCTGTAATATTAACTCCAGACTTGGTAAACAGAACATTAAGTTCTCTAAAGTCACATCTGACCGCTGCTGCTGCTGCCAGTGATATTTCAAACGGCCAATAAAAAAACTAAACTGGGAAATAAACTGTAAACTACCCCAAACACATTTTATAAAATAAAACATCACTTACCACGAATAGTCCGTTAAGCCGCCATCTTCATCTCTGTAGTTTGGCAGCGTCAGTTCGGCGGGGGTGGAGGCGGGTTGTTAAAATCACGTGATTGCAACTCAGCGCAGCTGGCTTGTTTTAACGTGTTCTTGAGAACGAAGCGCCATCTAGTGGTGGCACCAGGTAAATGAATAAATTGGGCTTGAATGGGCGTGTTTACTGTGAAATCTTGACACGCCTTTCAGCCAGAAAAGGGAGGGGGGATTACGGCGTGCAAAGGCCATTCACACGCCATTCACACTTCAGCCACACTGTCGCGGCTATTTGGCGTGGCTCCCACTGTAATTATTCTACCATCATCACCCCACGAAGTTTGTCCCATAATCTGTTACTATCTCACCTATGCGGTTAAGCGCAGTGGCCCAAGTACTGTAAGGTTCATCGTGATTCAACGCAGGTTTTGGCGTTGTGATTACATTTACATCTTTACGCGCGTCTGTCATCGCGGAAGCTCATGGTGGCTCACAGTGCCTAACACCGCTTCTCACCGCGAGTTAAACCACATAGGTGTGAGAGGGGTATAACAGCAGAAATAACAGAAGGGACGGGTTATCAGGGGCGGGGCTTGTAGGATGACTTTCACACACTAACGGAATCACTGTTGTCTGGCTCACGGATTACATAAATTGTCTGAATAAAGGATTACATTTTTGAAAATATAACTTATATAACTGAGGACTTACAGTAAATGGTGGACCTAATGCGTTAGATTACTCGTTACATCAAAAAAGTAATCCAAGTGCTCTACAGTAACGCGTTACTTTTTAATTGTCAAACATCCTTTTAATGAGATCATTTGTGCCATTTGCTGTTAGCCTAGATAAATATGCTTGAATAAAAAAAGGTACATTGATTAGTTACATATCACAGTGTATATACTGTAGCCTTCTCAAAATAATTGCAATATTTTATAAACTTGTGTATCTCTAGCACATCTGCAATTTGCAAATTCTTACACACTGAAAGCAGCTTCAAGGCAAATCGCCACCTAGTATAAATGGTCTTGTTTCTTTGTAAAAATGTCCTTTTTACAGTAATTTCCAATTTACATACATTTGTATGGCATATGCTTTACATAAATACACACACACACATACACACACACACACACACAGAAAAACTACAGACACAGCTCTCAGAAACAAATCGTCAGAAAGCCACACACATTATAACGCAATAACGCGAAGCATTTCAGAGCAGGATGTAGCAATGTTATGCAAGTATCCACAGTTTCTAGTGAATAGTATTCAGTTAGTGTCTGAAAGACCTATGTATTTCAAGATTTGTGTAGATTTCTTGGGGATCATAAATCAATTAACATAATGTAAAGCTTGTTTTCTGCTTTAAATGGTTTTGTTTTCCGTGACACTTTTATGGAGCTCAAGGACAGCGTGTGCTTGAGCCACTACATCCAGACAGCTAAACCAGTGGCTGAAACAAGAATGTAATGATCATAAACCATTGAAGATGTCATAGCAACACTGATGGAAGCGATCCATAATTTTCAGGCACTGTGTGTAGAGATTTAGAGTGAAGTCTTAGCTGGGACTAATAATAATCGAAGACAGTGTCATGTTTTAGGAAGGACGTGCACCGTGAGAATTGAACTCTGAGCCTTGTTCAGTTTAACTGACAGAATAATAATGCGAGGGGGGTAATGGATCCATAAACAATCTATTTTCTGAACAAAGCCTGCTTCTGTAGTAGCCGATCAAGTTCAAATATTACACGGTGGGACAAACGTTACAAGATATATATGAACTTTCAAATAAGTGTAGCTGTCAGTCATCCACTTTTACTATGAAGGTTTAAGGCTGGTTATAACAAATGTCACTGATTCAATACAAAATGTATAAAAAAAAACAATATTTTACAAAAAAAGACACATTTGAGTCATTGTCATGAACTTTCATAAACATTTTCACCAAAGAAGGACATTTCAACTTGATGATGTGCTGTTGAATTCCATATCATGGTGAGCAGTTTTTGATCAATCCTCTGTAACAGCACAGCCCTGAAAGCAATTGCAGCTTCAAGGAAAATCGCCATCTTGTATAAATGGTCTTGTTTCTTTGTAAAAATGTCCTTTTTACAGTAATTTCTAATTTACATACATATGCTTTTAGCTTTATATAAGCTTTTAAAAATATTGTAGCGTTTTTCGACGCTAGCAGGGATCTTGGAGTACGAGTGAGCTTACTTGCTCCCCAATGCAAATGGCTGGGGAGTAGTTTATTAACTCTCAGCACAAGCACACATACACAGGTCAAGCACACACATACCACATGCTTAAACATGGCCGAAGCCACTAACCTAAAACCAATATCCCACCCATGGTGAACACAAACATAATGCTGGACCAAAGCCGGCGGTCGCCAGCCCCGCCCACGCCACACTATATATATATGGTTTTAATAAATAGGTAAAATAGTAAACGTTTTACGGTTGTCAACATCAGTGTTTTTCAACCACTGTGCCACGGTACACTAGTGTGCCGTCAGAGGTCGTCAGGTGTGCCGTGGGAAATTATTCAATTTCACCTAATTGGTCTAAAACATTTTTTGAAAACTAACAAGTCTGTGAATAATATGCCATTGCAGCTGCCGCGATTCCCCGCCGACGTTCCGCGAAGTTCTGCAGGTCCACAAGCTTCCGCGAGGACCGTCAAAAAAAATTAAACATGTTTAATTTTTCGAGCGGGAAGATGGAAACGTACTCACACCGCCAAAAACTCGCGGTGAATCATAATGAACCTACTTACGACCACCACGCGAAACCGCATAGGTGAGATAGGGGTATTAGTAGGTGAGATAGGGGTATCAGTAGGTGAGATAGGGGTATTAGTAGGTGAGATAGGGGTATTAGTAGGTGAGATTGGGGTATTAGTGGGTGAGAGAGGGGTATTAGTAGGTGAGATAGGGGTATTAGTAGGTGAGATGGGGGTATTAGTAGGGGAGATGGGGGTATTAGTAGGGGAGATGGGGGTATTAGTAGGTGAGATAGGGGTATTAGTAGGTGAGATAGGGGTATTAGTGGGTGAGATTGGGGTATTAGTGGGTGAGAGAGGGGTATTAGTAGGTGAGATAGGGGTATTAGTAGGTGAGATAGGGGTATTAGTAGGTGAGATAGGGGTATTAGTAGGTGAGATTGGGGTATTAGTAGGTGAGATTGGGGTATTAGTGGGTGAGAGAGGGGTATCAGTAGGTGAGAGAGGGGTATCAGTAGGTGAGATAGGGGTATCAGTAGGTGAGATAGGGGTATCAGTAGGTGAGATAGGGGTATCAGTAGGTGAGATTGGGGTATCAGTAGGTGAGATAGGGGTATCAGTAGGTGAGATAGGGGTATCAGTAGGTGAGATTGGGGTATCAGTAGGTGAGATAGGGGTATTAGTAGGTGAGATAGGGGGTATTAGTAGGTGAGATAGGGGTATTAGTGGGTGAGATAGGGGTATTAGTAGGTGAGATAGGGGTATTAGTAGGTGAGATAGGGGTATTAGTAGGGGAGATAGGGGTATTAGTAGGTGAGATTGGGGTGTTAGTAGGTGAGATAGGGGTATTAGTAGGTGAGATAGGGGTATTAGTAGGTGAGATAGAGGTATTAGTAGGTTAGATGGGGGTATTAATAGGTGAGATAGGGGTATTAGTAGGTGAGATTGGGGTATCAGTAGGTGAGATAGGGGTATCAGTAGGGGAGATAGAGGTATTAGTAGGTGAGATAGGGGTATTAGTAGGTGAGATAGGGGTATTAGTAGGTGAGATAGGGGTATTAGTAGGTGAGATGGGGGTATTAGTAGGGGAGATGGGGGTATTAGTAGGGGAGATGGGGGTATTAGTAGGTGAGATAGGGGTATTAGTAGGTGAGATAGGGGTATTAGTGGGTGAGATTGGGGTATTAGTGGGTGAGAGAGGGGTATTAGTAGGTGAGATAGGGGTATTAGTAGGTGAGATAGGGGTATTAGTAGGTGAGATAGGGGTATTAGTAGGTGAGATAGGGGTATTAGTAGGTGAGATAGGGGTATTAGTAGGTGAGATTGGGGTATTAGTGGGTGAGAGAGGGGTATCAGTAGGTGAGAGAGGGGTATCAGTAGGTGAGATAGGGGTATCAGTAGGTGAGATAGGGGTATCAGTAGGTGAGATAGGGGTATCAGTAGGTGAGATTGGGGTATCAGTAGGTGAGATAGGGGTATTAGTAGGTGAGATAGGGGGTATTAGTAGGTGAGATAGGGGTATTAGTGGGTGAGATAGGGGTATTAGTAGGTGAGATAGGGGTATTAGTAGGTGAGATAGGGGTATTAGTAGGGGAGATAGGGGTATTAGTAGGTGAGATTGGGGTATTAGTAGGTGAGATAGGGGTATTAGTAGGTGAGATAGGGGTATTAGTAGGGGAGATAGAGGTATTAGTAGGTTAGATGGGGGTATTAGTAGGTGAGATTGGGGTATTAGTAGGTGAGATTGGGGTATCAGTAGGTGAGATAGGGGTATCAGTAGGTGAGATAGGGGTATCAGTAGGGGAGATAGGGGTATCAGTAGGTGAGATAGAGGTATTAGTAGGTGAGATAGGGGTATTAGTAGGTGAGATAGGGGTATTAGTAGGTGAGATAGGGGTATTAGTAGGTGAGATAGGGGTATTAGTGGGTGAGATTGGGGTATTAGTGGGTGAGATAGGGGTATTAGTAGGTGAGATAGGGGTATTAGTAGGGGAGATAGGGGTATTAGTAGGTGAGATAGGGGTATTAGTAGGTGAGATAGGGGTATTAGTAGGGGAGATAGGGGTATTAGTAGGTGAGATAGGGGTATCAGTAGGTGAGATAGGGGTATCAGTAGGTGAGATTGGGGTATCAGTAGGTGAGATAGGGGTATTAGTAGGTGAGATAGGGGGTATTAGTAGGTGAGATAGGGGTATTAGTAGGTGAGATAGGGGTGTTAGTAGGTGAGATAGGGGTATTAGTAGGTGAGATAGGTATTAGTGATTGAGCTTCTCAACCCTGACTGCTATAAAAAGTATAAACCGAGAGAGACTAAGAGCTGTTGAGGAAGAGCTTCGTGTGTCTTTCTTCAATTCCTGCAGGATATCAGCTCTGTGTTCATCCAAACAGGCCCAGGTTTCACACTGAGTACAGTAGGTAGAAATATGAAAGATCAAATAAGACTGTTTTCATTGTGTTTATTTGATTCCTATTCAAGACACTTTGATAAGAATGAATGTATATTGTTAATTGCACTTTTCATTTGAAAAAATAAGAAATATGAAAGATCATAAAATACTTTTTCTTTGTGTTTATTTGATTCCTGTTCAAGACACTTCGATAAGAATGGCTGTATATTGTTAATATAGGCTACAGAGTTTCATTTTTTTACAGTTTCGATTGTTGGTGTGCCTTGTGAATTTTTTCAATTAAAAATGTACCTTGGTTGAAAAAGTTTGAAAAACACTGCTCCACATCACTGCATCCTGTTCAAATCTCCTGAATTCTCCTGAATGTTAAAAGGATGTGACGTCAGTGACTTTCACCAAGACACTTTACCACCCATGCCACTTTTTCCACTTTGACCCTATCGTAGCTGTCAGTGCTAGACGAGCTGGTTTAAGTATTTCCAAACCTGCTGACCTACTGAGATTTTTAATTTAGACAGAATGGTGAAAAAGGTACAGTGAGCAGAATATCTGAAATACCTTATTGAACAAAGAGAAAAATGTTTATTTGTCACATATACAGTACATTTCTGCACAGTGAAATTCCTTTCTTCACATACACCGCGTGCCAAATCATTATGCAAATTGGATGTAAGTGTCATAAACATTAAATGTTTAGTTTTTAAATTAAACTCATGGATGGTGTCGTGTCTCAGGGCTCTTTGGATCACTGAAATGAATCTCAGACACGTGTGATAATTAGTTTGCAAGATGAGGCCAAGTAAAGGAAAAGTACTGAAGAAGGTTGTTCCACATTATTAAGCAGGACACAGGTTTCAAGCAATATGGGAAAGAAAAAGGATCTCTACTGTGTCAAATATTGCAATGCCTTGGACAAGGTATAAAAACATTAGATATTTCATAAAAACTTAAGCGTGATCATCGTAGTGTGAAGACATTTGTGGCTGATTTAGAGCACAGACAGGTTTGTGCAGATGAAGGCAGAATGAAGAAGGTTTCTGCCAGACAAATTCATCAGATTAAGAGAGCAGCTGCTGAAATGCCATTACAAAGCAGCAAACAGGTATTTGAAGCTGCTGGTGCCTCTGGAGTCCCGCGAACCTCAAGGTGTAGGATCCTTTAAAGACTTGCAGTTGTGCATAAACCTACTATTCGGCCCCTAATCAATGCTCAGAAGCAGAAACGGTTGCAGTGGGTCCAGGCATACATGAAGACAAGTTTTTAAACAGTCTTGTTTACTGATGAGTGTCGTGCAACCCTGGATGGTCCAGATGGATGGAGTAGTGGATGGTTGGTGGATGGCCACCATGTCCCAACAAGGCTGCGACGTCAACAAGGAGGTGCCGGAGTCATGTTTTGGGCCAGAATCATGGGGAGAGAGCTGGAAGCCCCTGTAGGGTCCCTGAAGGTGTGAAAATTACCTCTGCAAAGTATATTGACTGACCACTTTCTTTCATGGTACAAAAAGAAGAACAGTGGCTTCCGTAACAAAATCATCTTCATGCACGACAATGCACCATCTCATGCTGCAAAGAATACCTCTGTGTCATTGGCTGCTATGGGAATGCTGCTATGAGAAACTTATGGTGTGGCCACCATCCTCATCCCACATTTATTTTGTGTTTGTAAGCATTTGTATTTTGTAAGCTTTTATGTTTATTATAATACAAGAAAGTCTCATTAGAGAGGTTAAAGATCCATTTTCTCTCTCTCTCTATCTATGGTAATGTGTGTGCGCTCACGTAATTTGACACTGTGCTCCTTTACACACACACACACAAACACACACACACACACAAACACTACTCTCTCGCGTTTACACCCCCTCCCCCAATCCCCTCTCAGCTTCAGTCACACACACATACACATACAGTACACTCTATCTGCTCTACACAGAAACACTGCTCTGGCGCGATTCTTTTCAAAAGTAACGTGCAGGTTCATTTGTTTGTTTGTTTTACTTTACAGCAATGATTCTGTTAGAATGCGCTCATGCGAGTGTTATTTGCAATGTTCCTAATTTTTCAGACAGTCTTTCCGTTAATGTGTGTCTGTGTGTGTGTGTGTGTGTGTGTGTGTGTGTGTGTTTGTATGACATTTAAATAAGAGAGGAGAAAGGTTTACTGTGTATGATGAGAAGGGGGAGAGGGGAAGGGGGTGATTGCTCCTCTTCTCTTTCTTTAGCTTCACACACAAAACACACACACACACACAGCGCCTGTGCACATGAACGGAAACACCAATCTGTCAGGATTTATTTTTTTTTATTTAAAAAAAAAGTTTTATTTTTACTTTATATTTTGTATTCATTATTTTTATGTATTATAAAAATAATTAATACAAAATATAAAGCAAAAATAAAACTTTTTTTTTATATATATCAAATTTATTAATTTATAAAACTTTATATATATCAAATGTATAAATTTTTTTGGGCTGTGGATTGAATAATTTGTGTTTCCATTATTTCTTATGGGAAAGTTTTTATGGGAAATTTGATTTACGAGTGTTTTGGAATACGAGCCCGCTTCTGGAATGAATTATGCTCATAATCTAAGGTTCCACTGTGATCAAAGCATCTCTAAATGCACCTGTTCAGGAATCTGCACCTGTTCAGGAATAAATATCTCTCATGAAATATAAAAAAGATGTTTCATAACTTTACATCTACAGTGCTTGTTTCTGACAGATTATCGAAGAAGCACAGCATGGTGCTGTAGTGTAAAGGGGCCGGATACACTGATTATGTTATTAACATGGTGTAGCTATGAGAAGTATCAAGTTAATTCAGTTCCTTTTTATTATGTGCACTGCAGTGACATTTTCATAATGACAAATGATCGAATATAGATTGCACATGAATACTGCAGAGATGACCAGCAGAGTGACTTGAATTAGAATAAAGGTTTTTTTTTTTATTCCTCAGTCTCACTTTTATTTTGGAGATTTCTTTAAGATTAGAGTTTTATTTAAGTCTTGGATGAAAGGGTTTGCATTTTCATTTAAAGAAAAAAAATGTCCATACAGTAGTGTGTATGATTTTAGACTATTATTACTGAGCACGCTCTTTACTCCATGTCTGCAAACCTCATGAATAGTGTAAAAACAGTTGAATGTCAACTTACTGTTTAATTAAAGGCCACCGTTGCATCCTTTTCCAAAGCCTTGTCAACTAATTGCAGAATTATTAACTGTGGGAGGCTTTTTTCCTACATTGTAAAACCATGTCGAAGGCATCCAAAGCAATACTCTAACTTACACAGTTGATTTTGAGATGTGTCTGCTACTTACTGTTTGTTCTGTAAAGCCTTTATTACAGCTCTAATCTGAAGTGTTATAAAAAAATTTTGCGGCAGTAGAGGTAAGTTTTATTCTTGCCTGCATGCGACTTGATGGGTTTTGCAAATTCACTCAACAATACTGTTCATGCAAGAACTTATCCAGAACAGCTAACTTTCCTGCCTTAAAATAACACCTGGCTGTATGTTGTTACTTAACGTAAGGTTTTAGATTCAAATTGTTAAATAGATCAATTTGTTAAGTTTTTAGATGGTTAAAAAGAAGAATTATTGTTTGTTGTGTCCGCCGCACTTCAATATGGTGGGCACAAACCAGGAAAGAGAGGAGAATACATGTATGAATGATATCTAAAGATCTCTGTTTATTATTAGCAATATTTAAGCTTTTGGTTAGGTGCCCTGTGTCATGCACATTCGTACATCATGGGAAAGTTCACAAGTATAACCCTACACTTAATTACTTAATTCTACATGTGTTATTTCATAGTTTTGAAACCTCTGGTGTTGTTCCAGAGTGTAGAAAATAAATCACAATATATAACATTGAATTAGAAGTTGCGTCCAAACTTTTAACGGGTTCTGTACAAAGAAGAAAGAGAGCCAGTAAATGCGGAATCTGTATCACTAACACAACATGGATAAATGTATACCTCCCTGAGATATTATGTTATTAAATATAGCAATTATCATTCTGTTGTGGTGTTACAGAAGCCCATACAGTAAATGTCACAGTTTCTTGTTCAGGTGAAGGATTCAAAGTGCAAGGTCCAAAATGATGAGTTCTGTAAACGTCTAGGAGTTGAAGGCAGATGCAATTGCAGTTTGATGTTTTATTACAGGGTTTGAAAACAGAAAGTGGTCAAAAGTTCATCAATTAAATTACAATTAAAAACTCCAAAAACACAACACTAAATTCAGGTAGATACACACAAAGTGCTATTTCACAATGTTAGTGTAGAAGTACTACGTACCTCAGTTTGAGTACCACATGTTAAATTAACTTAACTTTAGCTTAGCTAAAAAACTAATGTAGCTGTAGTGTTACTTTGCATGTAATAAGTCTGTCTTTCATACCTTACACGTTGTCCTGTGCCAACGCCTACATTTCTTGTTGTTTAATGACAAGGATTCCAGTGATCTTGGCCCGGTTTCTCGAAAGCTTCTTATCGCTAAGTAGTTCTTAAGTTGTACCTTAACCTCTCTCTTAACGTTATGGCGCATTTCCCGAAACGTTCTTACGCTAAGTATCTCTTAGCTAAGTCAAA
The DNA here is from genome assembly GCA_030522415.1 of Channallabes apus. Classification (NCBI taxonomy): domain Eukaryota; kingdom Metazoa; phylum Chordata; class Actinopteri; order Siluriformes; family Clariidae; genus Channallabes; species Channallabes apus. Next base: position 34,781,407 of record CM060118.1, read on the forward strand.
CGTTCGTAAGGTTGGTCTGGACCAGTGGTTCTCAAAGTGTGGGGCGCGCCCCACTAGTGGGGAATACAGACATGACAGGTGGGGCGCAATGAACGGGAGGAAATTAGTGGAAAATAACAGGAAAGTAGCTATTCTAATTCATGCTTTTCTTTATTGATAATGAAGAGCGTACACTCAAAACTAAACAATCACACACAAATAAATGGATCATTAATACAAGTACATTTAAAATAATATCAGGCCGGGAGAAAAAGTGGAGCCATAGTGCAACAATAATGGTTTAACGTCGGACAAACTTGAGCAGCTGCTCGAATCACAAACCTGCGCGAGCCACTGGGCAGCGCTGCGCGACTCTGACAGAAATAAACCGCGCCGACCATCAAAATACATTTTACCCCGCTGGGATGCGCACGTACAATCCAGGCATGGCAAGGCGGAAACAATATTAAACAGTCCTGACATTTTAAATAAATTGTTTTTAAATAAAACACAGGGGGTCGCGCAGGTTTGTGATTCGAGCGGCGCTGCGCGATCCACCGGGCTGCAAATAAACCAGATCATCACTGCGCTGTCCAGATAGTCGCGCTGCGCTGTATTTGCGCAGATATTCGGTTAAATCGGGTGCCGCGGTTTCGTCCCACTTTTGATGTGTTTGGCTTCACATACACGTCGACAATGGAAGAAGACGCTGCAGCAGCAGTGAGTTTGCTTACATGTGACGAAACCAACAAAGAGGAGATTGTAAAGAAAAAAGGTGCATCGTCTGTGTTGTGGAATTGGTTTGGGTATAAGAAAAGTGATACGAATGAGATGAACATGATTTGCAAGGTACGCAAGTGCACTGTTTTAACAAGTGGTGGAAACACGTCAAACCTTTTCTATCATCTGAAATACAAACATCCAAACGAATGGAAAAAAAGTAAAAAAAATGCGGCAAACCTCAGCAATTCACAGTTTAAATAAAATTACATAAAAAAATACAATTATGTAAAACAATTTCTTTGTGTTTTCATTTTTATTTATGCATTTTCAGATACAAATTGCTATATTGTGATATATATCGTTATATATCGTTGAGTTAGAAAATTGCTTCTACCGTGATAGAAGATTTTGGTTATATCACCCACCCCTAATGAAGCCTATCTTGAGCTTGGATTCATGGTGGGGATGGTGGGGGCAGAAGAGAGACCCGAGTGTGTTTTGTGTCTTAAACTGCTGGCAGCAGACCGCATGAGACCCAACAAATTAGGAAGACACTTAGAGACACTCCAGTCACGTTAATAAACCACTGGACGTCTTTGAAAGAAAGCTGGCAGAATACAGACAGCAGGAGAATCGCATGGTAACATCTGAATCAGTGGACAGCAAAGCACAAATGGCTTCATTCAAAGTTACATACAGAATTGAAGGAACTACACATTTTGGCACTTCCACTTTGCACTTGTCTTTTCAGAACAAAGTATCTGTGTTGGGAAGTGTAGTTATGCATGGCAGCAGTATTTGTAAGCCATAGTGTGTTCTGGGAGTTTATTGTTGATTCCATGTTGACCTGACAATATGAACACAAATGAAATGAAAGCAAAGTGAACCTCTGTGTTACTCTATAGCTCTTGGTGACAGTCGTATGCGACATGACATGCTATCTTGAAGTAAAGCATTTTCTTTACTGAACATGAGATATTAGGAGAAACTTTAACAAATAAATGGACTTGCTTATGTCAAATGAACATCCGTTCCCTCAGATTGTATTTTAGGAAGATTTTTTTATTTAGTCCAAATATGGCACTGCAGAATGAAAGCTATAAATGCATGCAAACTGAAATCACAACTTGCTCTAGATATAGTCTAGCTGCAATTCTAAATATACCAACATTACAGCAGGAAATAGAAAACGTCAATAGAAGCAAAACTGGCAATTTGTCCGTTTTTAGATTCTGATAAAGCAGTCACGATCTTGCCTGAGCATCTCACTGGTAGCTAAACGAGATAAACAGTGAAGCATTTACAGATTGGTGTGTATGATAGTTTGGTGGTGTAGATCAGTGTGTCTGCGATTGTGTTAATTACTCAGTCCAGTGCCAATATTTTGAGGTAGTTGAGTTAAGCTGAGTGTGTGTGTGTGTGTGTGTGTGTGTGTGTGTGTGTGTGTGTGTGTGTGTGTGTGTTTATCAGTCCAGTCCCTTTTTGTTGAGGAGACGGATGGCTTGTGGAAAAAAGCTGTTGCACAGTCTGGATGTGAGGCCCGAATGCTTCGGTACCTTTTTCCAGATGGCAGGAGTGTGAAGTGTGTGTGAGAGGGGTGTGTCCGGTCAGCCACAATGCTGATAGATGTCTTCAATAGAGGGGAGAGAGACCCCGATGATCTTCTCTACTGTCCTCACTATCCGCTGTAGGGTCTTTCGGTCCAATATGGCACAATTCCCGAACCAGACAGTGATGCAGCCGCTCAGGATGCTCTCGATAGTTCCTCTATAGAAGGTGGTCAGGTTACTGTTTTGTAAGCAACATTACTTTTGCCAAACTGCCTATTTGCCAGTGATGGTTAGTCATCTTCATGCTGGTTTCGGATAGCTTCAAGATATATGGATATTAGGGCTTCAACTAACGATTATTTTGATAATCGATTAGTTGGTTGATTATTTTCATCTTCGATTAATCGATTAATCGGATAAAAACTAACTGCTTTAATTTGATGTTTTGCTTAACTATATGAAACCATAAATCAGGGTATTATTTATGTATAAAAGTAAACTTGCAATAGCCACATAGAGTTTAATGATCTTTAATTTTGACAAATCTTATTTTATGTAAATCAACATTTTTGTTTTTAACAATAATTGCAGATGACAAGTTGACCATATATATATATATATATATATATATATATATATATATATATATATATATAGTTTAAAAAAATACACTGACATATTGTAACGGGGTGCTACAGTGGTTACAAAATCGGAGCGTCGTATTTAATGTCGCCGCCGCATTACGGGATGTGCATTTGCTGTGCATTTGCTGGCTTTTACCACTGAGTGGCGCTATATAACTACAGACTGACGCCTCATGCCTTACATTCTCTGCCTCACTAATGAGACGCGTCCCATTAAATAATACACGTAGTAGCCGATAACATCAAGTGAAACACTGTAGTTGACCGAATTCATAATCACAGTACTATAATTACAGTACAAATGTAGAATTCAAATTAAATCAAATCTTATTAAGATCAAATTTAAGCACAATAAATATTATCACAGTGAGCCTTTAGATTTTATCACGTGTAATTAGAAAAGAAGTGTGTAGGGTTTTATTTAAATATAAATTTCTAAACCAATAAGATCAAATAACACCAAGTTATTATTATAACAGGCTTACTTCGTCACTTATCAAAGAAGTACACTTGCTTTCAAAGAAGTCGAGTGGCTTATTAAGTGGCCGCTTGGTGTAGCGGTTAGAACGCTCGACCAGAGATCTGCAAAGTGCCGGTTCGAATCCAGAGTGATGATGTTTTAAAATTGTTTTATTTTAAAACTAAATAAAATGTTTTAAGTGCGCTTAAGGTAGAGTCTTATAAAGGCTATGTAGACTTATATAGTTTTATTACTTTTGCACATTAATCTGAGTCCTCATCTGTTAGATCTGTTTAGTTTTTTTTTCCAGCCGGCAGAAATGCGCGGCTCCATCTCTTTCCCGCCTATTCAGGGAGCCTACGGAGTGAGCGATTAACCATAGTCGAATCGATTGGTGTGCTCCCAACTCACGTTACTCGTGAGCCGGCCTATTCATGCCGGCTGGTGATAATTAACGTTAATATGATCTCGGGCTTGCTCACGATGCTCAACATCTATAAAAATAGCAAAGTATTGTGTATAGAGTGATAAAAAAAACTATCTAACGCATGTTAGAAAACATCATTTCCTGCATTTTTTTCTGCTTCAGGAGTCAGTCTGTTCTGAGACAGTGACAGGGATTAAAGTTCTCCGTCGTTACGACGGATTTCCGTTAATTGTAGCGAGTCATCGACGGATTTCCGTCAATCACACTGTTCCGCCTGTCCTTAATGTTTAAAATTCACTTTTCATAATTTTAATGCTGTGTATATATAGGCTTACATGGGTCTTAAATTAAGGAAAGACAGTGTATTCAGCCTGCTGAGGAGGATGTGATCAAAGCCTGGAGTGGAGCGACTGCACGTTCCTCTCTCCACTCTAAGTGTTTTGTTATCACTCCGGTATGGATCCACTCCGGGTTTTGGTTTAGTTTTGAAGAACTACGTGTCAGGCTGAGGTATAACTATATTTAAGATAGCATGGACACACTTAATGCAGGAAGGCTCCGATGTTTCGGAGATTGATAAAAGTGTAAAAAAATAAATAAATGGAGATGGGCTTGGCTTAGTGAAATTGGGGAGAATGGCAAGCCTTTTAGTTCGTGGACTAAAAAAAATCAAACATCGAGGTAGGTGTCTCTGCACAGTATGCCACAGGAAACTTCAATATGGCAATAATGGCAAAACAAAGTGCGAGTTCGCCATCAGTCAGCAGCTCGTCACAATGCTGCGGTTCGTGCTCTAACAGTACACATGCTCCCTGTCTGCTGCGACAAGAACCACAACGGAGATTCACACATCTGTGGCCGACCGTGTGCGCGATGTAAAAGTGCGCCTATGTGCTTTCATAGCGGAGCATGACCTGTCGGTCACAGTCTCACAACCACTAGTTAATTTAATGCAATCAGTTGTCAAAGACAAGAGTGCACTTTCAAGATTGTCTATGTCTAATGCACATGCCTACTACTTGCACACATGGCATTGCTGCTTACTGGAAATCCGATTTGTCATCTAAGCTGAAAATGATGTTTTCTTTAAGATACATAAAACATGCACTGAAAAAGCACTTTTTGGAATTTAATGGTGGTGCTATTACTTTTTTCTGTTAATTATTAAGAGTTTCACAAAACATTGTTTGGTGTTATAAGATAAATAAAAACATGCACTGAAAAGATATGTGGTAGATGGTTGATTATTTGTCAAGGTATATATTTTTCAAAGATTACAAATAGCTTTTAAAATATGCAAACTGGCAATATTAAAGCGGTTTAATCTCCCCTAAAGCTATTGGTCTCGACTATTTAAATAAAGTGTTTGTTAAAGGAATATGGCTTGGCCTGAAAAAAGTTCAGTCAGAAGACTTTTTTTCACTTTAATCCCTGCAGTGAGAGTAGAGGAAGGGGCAGATTCAGGACCAGGGAGGGAGCCGGAGACAGCAGAACAAAGAGATGATATTGCCAGCACCAGCACAGGGAGCACAGTTTTTAGTTTAGATCTCATGTTTACATTTTATTGTATGTTGATGGCTTGACTGTAAACAACATAAACAATGCAATAAATTTATAAAAATATATATTTATTGTCCCCCCTGCTGTTAAATGAAATTTGCGTTATTTTACGTTAACGTTACGTTATTACATTATTAACGTCGACAGAATAAAGTAAAGTTTTATTTCTGGAATTGATGCACGGGCTTCATCTTAGGCTTTTTTTTCTTTCGGTTCTTTCGTTTCTCAGCGCCGGACTGTTGATGTCTCTTTCCAGGACCAGGCATATCGTTCAATTATTATAATTCTTTTGGCCAAATACTGTAGGCAGCCGTAACAGAGGTGAGGGCGCGCGCGTCATCACGTGTGCTTAGCCGACTCTGCGTTCACCGTAAACTTCAATATAGACGTTTATATTTTTGTTTATTTGTATATGTATGTTATTAATATAAATTTTTTAGAGATTGTGTGTGCGTGCACGGAGAGTTTGTGTTGATAAGTTTATGTGGATAAGTTGATAAGTGTATGTTGTCAAAGTGTGGACATACTGTATAATTAGGGAAATTTTTTTTAATTAAGGATGTCTTGAAACATAATGCAGTAACTCTACAGTACTTATTTGAACACGGTAAAGGTGTTAATGTTTCGTACATTCCTTAATTTGTCCTTTCGGTTTGTGTTTTATGTTTCACTGTTTTCAATATACTGTACATACTGTAAAACGTATGGACAACAATGTTCCGGAAGCATTATTAAATATTCAATAAGGCACACACACAATTTAGTTGCAATAAAGTTTTATTAAATATATAATAAAGCAGGCCGTACTGTATATGGCAAATGGTCACTCAAAATCTTTACAAAAGCAAGAGTATTCATTAATTTTTTTATTTTTTTTAGAAAAGAGGAAAACTCAATCTTTTCTTTCTAAGAAGTTCGTTAATTATGTCTCTTATTTGCTTGTTGTTGTGGGCTGTGGGGTGGAATTTCCTAGCAATAGCATCGGAAAGTGCTTGAAGCAGAATTACCCCATCAGCGAAACCGGTTTGATAACTTCACACCAAGGATACTGTAGGTGAGAAGGGGGATTACAGTAACGGTTTCTGTGGGTCTTCACCAAGAGGTGATGTGGGTCGCGTTGTATTCAGCGAATAGACTAAAACAAAATCATGTTTGCTTCAGCATTGCAAACAATATTGTATTAGGCCAACTTTATTTAAGATTAAAATAATAGTGGGTTAGGAACGTTATTCTTCATATAACTTAAATGGCTGAATGAAGTTAAATATACACAATAAATTAATAATTGTGTTTGCTTTACATTTGAGCACTCGTGTAAATAGCTTTTTCATTGTATATACTACCATATCGTATATCTGTGTCTAATACTGGTTTATTCATATTTTACATTACATTCAGTTTGTAATTTACTTGCGATTGTACTTTTAAAATGTAACCTATACGTATCTACAGTATAAGCATATTTAACTACTTCAGCAGTGAATTAGAAACTTGGTCAGTCTGGCTTTTAGATAAAGTCCTTCAGAGCATTGTGTAAATATAATATATAAAACATAATGTAATATAAAATAAAATAATATAAAATAAATATATAACATAAATGGTTAATGATAGCAATAAAATCAGACTTAATAGTTGGATTTGATACTTTTCTTTTTATTTACTGTATAGACATCTTATTATGCTGTCTCTGTTATTAATCTCTCTATATTCTCTAATTATGACTTGCATAAATCGGCTCACATCGGAGCGCGCTAGCGTGTTGGAAAAGCGAGTACTGTAGTCTATATATTTGTGTTTGTTGTTTTCCTGGGGGGTGGCGTGTTTATGTCTGCATTTTATCTATAAATCGTGTGTGTGTGTGTGTGTGTGTGTGTGTGTGTGCACGGAGAGTTTATGTGTGTGCACGGAGAGTTTGTGTGTGTGCACACGGAGAGTTTATGAGTGTGCCCCTTTGATGTGCTGGGTATGGCGGGGCGTCGACGGCTGATCAGTGTAAAGTAGCGTACTTTACACACACTGATCAGCAGTCGACGCCCCGCCGTACCCAGCAGATCAAAGGGGCAGTTATCGGCTATGACACGTTGAAGGAGAACTTAATAGTTCTTAAAAATAGTGTAAATGTCTGCAACAGTAACTAACCATTAAAATGTTTTTTTTGTAATTAAACATGAAAATATTAATTATATTTTCTTTATACATATTTCCATTTTATATATATATATAATTTAAAACTATTTATTCATTTGTCTTTTATTTACTTACTTACTAGCGAATGCTTTTTTATGGCTCTAAAAACTACGACAGTATGAGTGACAATGGCCCTTGCACCGGTCACACACACACACACACACTATATATATATATATATGTGAAAAACTATTTGCCCCCCTCCTGATTTCTTATTCTTTTGCATGTTTGTCACACAAAATGTTTCTGATCATCAAACACATTTAACTATTAGTCAAAGATAACACAAGTAAACACAAAATGCAGTTTTTAAATGAGGGGTTTTATTATTTAGGGAGAAAAAAAATCCAAACCTACATGGCCCTGTGTGAAAAAGTAATTGCCCCCTGAACCTAATAACTGGTTGGGCCACCCTTAGCAGCAATAACTGCAATCAAGCGTTTGCGATAACTTGCAACGAGTCTTTTACAGCGCTCTGGAGGAATTTTGGCCCACTCATCTTTGCAGAATTGTTGTAATTCAGCTTTATTTGAGGGTTTTCTAGCATGAACCGCCTTTGTAAGGTCATGCCACAACATCTCAATAGGATTCTGGTCAGGACTTTGACTAGGTCACTCCAAAGTCTTCATTTTGTTTTTCTTCAGCCATTCGGAGGTGGATTTGCTGGTGTGTTTTAGGTCATTGTCCTGCTGCAGCACCCAAGATCGCTTCAGCTTGAGTTGACGAACAGATGGCCGGACATTCTCCTTCAGGATTTTTTGGTAGACAGTAGAATTCATGGTTCCATCTATCACAGCAAGCCTTCCAGGTCCTGAAGCAGCAAAACAACCCCAGACCATCACACTACCACCACCATATTTTACTGTTGGTATGATGTTCTTTTTCTGAAATGCTGTGTTACTTTTACGCCAGATGTAACGGGACACGCACCTTCCAAAAAGTTCAACTTTTGTCTCGTCGGTCCACAAGGTATTTTCCCAAAAGTCTTGGCAATCATTGAGATGTTTTTTAGCAAAATTGAGACGAGCCTTAATGTTCTTTTTGCTTAAAAGTGGTTTGCGCCTTGGAAATCTGCCATGCAGGCCGTTTTTGCCCAGTCTCTTTCTTATGGTGGAGTCGTGAACACTGACCTTAATTGAGGCAAGTGAGGCCTGCAGTTCTTTAGATATTGTCCTGGGGTCTTTTGTGGCCTCTCGGATGAGTTGTCTCTGCGCTCTTGGGGTAATTTTGGTCGGCCGGCCACTCCTGGGAAGGTTCACCACTGTTCCATGTTTTTGCCATTTGTGGATAATGGCTCTCACTGTGGTTCGCTGGAGTCCCAAAGCTTTAGAAATGGCTTTATACCCTTTACCAGACTGATAGATCTCAATTACTTTTGTTCTCATTTGTTCCTGAATTTCTTTGGATCTTGGCAGGATGGCTAGCTTTTGAGGTGCTTTTGGTCTACTTCTCTGTGTCAGGTAGCTCCTATTTAAGTGATTTCTTGATTGAAACAGGTGTGGCAGTAATCAGGCCTGGGGGTGACTACAGAAATTGAACTCAGGTGTGATAAACCACAGTTAAGTTATTTTTTAACAAGGGGGGCAATCAATTTTTCACACAGGGCCATGTAGATTTGGAGTTTTTTTTCTCCCTTAATAACGTAAACCTTCATTTAAAAACTGCATTTTGTGTTCAATTATGTTATCTTTGACTAATAGTTAACAGTTTTTGATGAGCAGAAACATTTAAGTGTGACAAACATGCAAAAGAATAAGAAATCAGGGAGGGGGCAAATAGTTTTTCACACCACTGTATATTCGTATTTAATTAAATTCTTAAATCATCGTGTTCACCATTCACTGAAAAAAAGAACTTGTAAGATTTACTTGATAAAATCCTCATAACAATTTGGACACATAGATTTTAAGTAAATTTTATTGCTCCAATATTAAGGCTGAATCTCATTTCTACCCCTTCCCCCTACCATTCCATTTGACGCGTTCACGTGCAGGGGTAGTGGTGTCTCATTTCTCTTTTGGTTGGCAGTGTAGGGGGAGGGGGGAAGGGCCAGATAGCCCTCCAAACGAAGATTTTTCAGGACCTCACTTCAAACGAAGGGCTAAGCGAAGTTTTCAACATGGCTGCTCACTCGAGCAAGCAGAGACATAAATGTTAATTTTTACCATTAATAAAGATTTTTATGACAAGTTTTCATTATATGTATATTACCTTTAGTCTTGTGTTTATGGTGATGTTCTGTAAAGAAACGTTTGCAAAAAAATCGCTAAAGTTTGCTAGCGGATAGTACAGATTGCACGATATTACAAATATATATTTTTATGTCACATACACTTTACTGCATGCTACAAACAAATATGAAAGTTCAGTAGCACGGCAGTTTGCCGAGCATTTGATAACGCATTGTTTGTTTTGCTTACGGCCATATGTGTACATGTAAATGAACGGTGCTTACACTATTCTTACTTATTGCAACGTGACCACGGTTTTGTAATTTATATTATAGGTACGGCTGAGGAAACCCGAAGGCTCATCCGTGTTCGTGGTGAAAATGAGCAACTTTTTTAAAAATCGAAATACGGCGCAAAAAAAAAACTTTGGGAGTGAGTAATCTCTCTCTCTTAAACATCGGCGCATGTCCTCTGACGTAACATTAGGAACATCTTTCATAAATCACACAAATAAAATATAATTAAACAGTTTATTCACCAACATTACCAAATATTTGTGACATTCACAGTCTAGATCCAAGTTGTCTTTTTAATAAAAGTGCATTCAGCTAAATTTTGCATCCATAGAAACAACTGCACGGCACCAGGGCCTGAAATACTCGTTTTAAACAAAATTGTGTAAAATAATAATAATAATAATAAATAAATAAAATACAGCATTCATTTAGAAATAAAATGAAAATACAGCAGAAAATACATTAAACAAACTGTAGAATAAACGTTAAAACTTAATAGCCCTCTGAAGCAGTGAAGTTGCAACATTCAAATCAGCACTCTGGACTAGTGCACTTAAAAGTATGCCATTGAAACCATAACGCATTAAAACATTTTAAGCTGAACATGTAATCACAACATGTAAACACTTGTAGTCAAGCCAAATCAAATGTTTTAAGATGATAACTTCATCTTTAAAGCTTGCACTTTTGGTGATAGCTTAATCCCATCAAGTTCTAGAAGAACTTTCTGAAAATAGCTCAAATGTGTAGCGCAGTGCTCGGAGCTATTGCCACATTCTTGCAAAATTTCCTCTCCTTCAAGGATTATGGATACACCAACTGGTCCTTCCCCTTCAACAGCACAGACGACAAGGATTTTAAGAAGGTGCATACTGGCATCACTTCGTCTGTCCCCCTGCATAAAATTTACAAGAAAATAAATAATTTATTTTGAGAAACAAAAAAAAAATCTGAATTGCTTCAACCTGTGCTGACTTCATTTCACAGAGAAAAAAATAAAAATAATTGATAATAAAAAATAACCATCACTTCATATACTTCAGATTGTTAAACTTGGGTTAAATTGCTTTAGCAATAATCTTGCATCAATACAACATTGTAAAACATGGCATGAGATGGCTACACTCCATAGATTACTCTGCACCTTTACAGTGTCAGGAAATCCTATGATGAATGCTGAGTTTGTATTTAAAGGGTTAGTCCAAACATGAAAATTCGTTCAATAATTACTCAGATTTATATATTCATTTGCATTTATATGCTTCTGTCCAATGCAACAAACACTATATTCAAGGTATTAATAAATTGTATAATTAATAAGAAAACAATGCTTTACCAGGAAATCATCAAAGAGATCCTCTTCAGATTCATGTCTCATCTTTACGCTTTGTTTCTGTGAAAATATTTACATTGTATCATTACATAATCTTTTATTCGTACAACTACATTTAGGCATTTCTTCATCTTTTGTTAGTTTTGCCTTTATCCAAAGCAAATTACAAAAGAGGAAGGCATCAAGCATGTCAAGCAGTGCTACTAACACAAAGTTTCTGACACCGTTAGAAAAATACAAGATAGATCAGCGAGGGATTAAGGAAAAAGTGAGAAGCAAGAATCATGTGTGGAAAGATTAAGCATGCAGGGTCACAGGATGACTCGACTTATTTTTATTGTCTGCAATGCGATTTAGACAAATTAGAGCTGCTGTCAATACTGTATGAACATATGTACAGGTTCTTTACAGTTGAAATTTAACTTGTAACTTATTAACACGCCGTTTTCACGACTTGTGGGGGTAAGAAACACACATCTCGGTGTATTAATCCGCATGCTCGGTTCGTTATTTATTTATTTATTTACCACAGGACCCCTGGGGGGCTCCGTAGGTTCAGGTTTTTACACGAAAAACTGTGTTTTGTGAATCTCCACACTATTAAAAACTGAAATATTGCTAATTGTAAGTCCTGAGATTAAGATTAACATTAATTGGGAGTCATGAAAGCGAGAATCACATCCAAAAAAGAAAGCTAAACTTACCTCGAACACGACAAACTCCATCTCCAGCCACGCAGTGTTGTACCCCCATGATGATTCCCAACCGACTGATACACAGCGCGGGCACAGCGTCTCCAAACACGCATGCGCGGTTTAATTTGGACACATTTTCGGCTTCAGTAGACACTCAATACTTCAGACTGAAACACGACTACAGGTACCCCCTACAGGTAATGAAGGGCATTTTCACAGCTTCCCGCACGCTGCCGCGCAAAGCTGGAAAAAAAAACTAAACAGATCTAACAGATGAGGACTCAGATTAATGTGCAAAAAATATATAATAAAACTATATAAGTCTACATAGCCTTTATAAGACTCTATCTTAAGCGCACTTAAAACATTTTATTTAGTTTTAAAATAAAACAATTTTAAAACATCATCACTCGGGATTCGAACCGGGGCTTTGCAGATCTCTGGCCGAGCGTTCTAACCGCTACACCAAGTGGCCACTTAGAGACAATGCACACCAGAGACATTAATAAGCCACTCGACTTCTTTGAAAGCAAGTGTACTTCTTTGATAAGTGACGAAGTAAGCCTGTTATAATAATAACTTGGTGTTATTTGATCTTATTGGTTTAGAAATTTATATTTAAATAAATAGTAAACTTGGCCGATTTTGTTATAATTTTGTTTGATGAGTTGGGCTTGAAAATTCTCTTGAAAAATATGGTCATTTATTTCAGTTAATAAATCTACTATAATTTTTTTTACTCATTATTGTACAGTGCACATCAATAGCTCTGGTTCAGATTTTTCATGTTTGTTGTGGAAATTACCATCACTGTTGTATTTACTGCGATGAATGAAAATATCACTTTGCGCCACCTGGCGGCCATTTTACGAATGACTTTGAAATGCAACTGATTTATTTTGGCCGCTGTTGCCTTTAAACGGCGGTATGCGCGGCGGGATGGTTATTCCGATTTTGTAACCACTGTATGTGTGGGTTTGGAGAAGGTATGGAGGTGGAGGTGATCATGTGGAAAAAGGTCTTTTAATAAAGGAAAAACCAAACACAAATAGACATCTACATAAAGGAACTAAGGAGGAGCAATACGGGACATAAGAGAAACCAAAAACTACACAGAACAGGATCTAGACTAAACATGGACTAAACACAACAGGCTAACATGACACGACGGCTGGACTAGACAAGGGGTAAACATAACAGAGAGCTAAACAAGACTAGGAGATAACACAGGCTAGGCTAGGAGATTACACAGGCTAAGAACTAAACATAACAGTACATAAACAGAACAGAATCAAGAACAGAACAGACCAGAAGCTAGGGAAAAGAGACGGATTTTCCCCTCCTTTCTCTCGCGTTCTCGTCGGATCGGGAATTCCTCTGTCCACTTCTCAAGCGTGCCCTGGCGTTTCTTGTGAAATGGGCAGGATAGACATTTCTCTTGCTTCCGTGGAATGGAAATAGCCTCCAAGCACTCGAAATTGTGCATTCCTCCTTGATGCCCCCATCTCGCCTTCCGGCCTGTTTGGCGACGCCATTAACTCGGTCGCCACTAGGTTTGTGAGGTGAAGTTATATGAACAAGCCTTCGGGAAATTCCTTCCCTGCCGTGCTCAAGAAGTCGGGACTGTCGGCCGCCCAGTCTCGACCGGGTCTGACTCTCGTGAGGCGTGAAGCACATAAGGAGAGTATTTTGAGCCGGGCACCCCCTCGTAAGATCTCAAAGAAGTCGGACCGGCATACTGTCTTCTTCACAAAGAAGTCCAGTGGTTCTCGGATCTAATATCTCTCCTCGACGGCTCACCATCGGCGATTCCAGTGAGGAGGGATCTTCTGTCTCAGGCGCAGGAGACAATATTTCATCCCCGGCCCGAGCTCTGGAACCTTCACGTCTGGCCGCTGATCTGGACCAATTAAGAGATACTGGTCTTAACCATCCAGTGTAATTGAAACTATTTTAAGTGCTAGGGCTCCCTCCTCTAGAAGAACGTATGCCCTCAAATGGAGTGTATTTGAAAGTTGGTGCATGGCAAAACACGTAGACCCAGTCCACTGCCGAATCGTTTCAGTGCTGGAGTTTCTGCAAGAAAAGTTGTCCTCGGGCTTATGCCCTACTTCTCTCAGAACGCACGTAGCCGCTATTTCGGCTTGTCATGTTTTGACTGACAGGGTTTCTGTGGGAAAGCACCCTTTAGTTGCCTGTTTTATTCGTGGAGCTAAACGGTTGAGGCCGCCTACTAGAGCCACTGTCCCTTCTGGGGACTTATCTACTGTACTCGAAGGTCTGATTGACACCCCTTTTGAACCACTTAGGGTCAGCGCCTGTTAGGTTTCTGACTCTTAAGATGGTTTTTCTCATGGCCGTTACTTCTCTGAAGAGAATTGGAGATCTGCCGGCTTTGTCAGTTTCTCCATCCTGCCTAGACTTTGCCCCTGGGCTGGTCAAAGCTATTCTGCATCCTCACCCGAACTATCTTCCGAAAGTTCCATTCTCAACCATGCACCCAGTTGTTCTCGAAGCATTCTGTCCTCCACCTTTTACAGCTCCGGAGCAGGAAAGACTTTACTTACTGTGCCCAGTACGTGCTCTTCAGATTTACGTCCACTGCACTAGCCAGTGGCGTAAGTCAGAGCAGCTTTTCATATGCTACGTGGACCGCAACCGGGGGGGGCGGCCGCCAATACACAAATGTTGTCACATTGGGTGAGAGATGCTATTGTCCTAGCCTATGAGGCGGTCTCACTCAGAGTGGTCTCACGCAGATTCTATTTGACCGATTGTTATCAGTATGTAGACTTAAATGGTGATTATTCTGCATGTTCTGTAGTGGAGTTTGGCGTTCCACAGGGTTCAGTTTTAGGCTTTTTTCCCTTTACATGCTTCCTCTGGGCAACATAATCCGTAAGCATGGTATTAGTGAATGTGAATGTGTATGAATAAAAAATGGTAGGTTGTCCCTGGTGAGCAAGCCGCGGGCGACAGTGGCAAGAAAAATCTCCCTGAGATGGTAATAGGAAGAAACCTTGAGAGGAACCAGACTCAACAGGGAACCCATCCTCATCTGGGTGAAACAGATAGCAGGATTTGATCTGCATTTATACAGTGTGTTAGGTGGCAGGCAGTTCAGCTATAATAGTTGATGTTAATTGATGTTAGTATGGAGTCCAGGAAGTTATTGGAGACTCAGGTAGACTTGTATTGTAGGAAGTTCCAGTCCTGAACTATCGAACTGTCAAGTACTCAGAGAAACAGCTGCCAACACCAGTCAAGGTCAGAACCGTCTTCTAGGTAGAGAGAATCATCCCCAGACACCAGACGCATCCCAAAGAGACACATAGGGCATCCATGTGACGAGATCTCCAAGTAGAAGCGGGGCACCAGGATGGGTCAGACAGGTCCGGAGGGCAGAGGGAGTCTGGATCACTGGCAGCTCAGGAATGGCATGTGTAGCTCGACAGAGAGAGAGAGAGAAAGAGTGAAAGTGGGAGACAGGGGGAGAGAGGAAAGAGAAAGAGGGGGAGAAAGAGCAGAAGAGGAGAGATGGCAGTTAGGTATGATCACAGTCACATAATGTATAATGTGAATGTATATTTACTGTAGAGTGCAAGCAGGGACTCCGGCAGCACTAACTATGACAGCATAACTAAAAGGGAGAGCCAGAAGGAAACACAAACATGAGGGGGAACTGAGATGTAAAGCAAACAATCACCTCACCGTAAACAAACCTGAGTGATCAAATGAGAGTGAGGAAGACAGCATCTAAACATACCAGTTCACCATAATACTCTACGTCCATGAGTCCCCCATGAATCTGCTCCTTTACCTATGGCTAATCTATTTATAAAAATGCTTGGCTAAATAAATAGGTCTTTAGCCTAGACTTAAACACTGAGACTGTGTCTGAGTCCCGAACACTGTTTGGAAGACTATTCCATAATTTTGGGCCTTTGTAAGAAAAACTCCGCCCCCAGCTGTAGTTTTCATAATACGCGGTACTGACAAGCAGCCTGCATCCTTTGAAGTAGGCGTGGTGGATCGTAAGACACTAGCAGTTCGCTCAGATACTGCGGCGCGAGACCATTTAATGCTTTATATGTCAAGAGTAGTATTTTAAAATCAATGCGAAATTTTACGGGGAGCCAATGTAGTGAAGATAGGATAGGGGTGATGTGCTCATATCTTCTGGTTCTAGTGAGGACTCTCGCTGCTGCATTCTGGACTAGCTGAAGCTTGTTTATGCACCTAACTGAACAACCCGACAGTAAGGCATTACAATAGTCCAACCTAGAGGTGATAAAAGCATGAACTAGTTTTTCTGCATCGTTTAGTGACACTATATTTCTTATCTTGGCAATATTTCTGAGGTGAAAGAATGCTACAGTATCCTGGTGATATTATCTACATGAGCTTCAAATGAAAGGCTGGAATCTACAGGGTGGGCCATTTATATGGATACTCCGTAATAAAATGGGAAAGGCTGGTGATATTAACTCCCTGTTTGTGGCACATTAGTATATGTGAGGGGGAAAACTTTTCAAGATGGGAAGTGACCATGGTGGCCATTTTGAAGTCGGCCATTTTGGATCCAACTTTTGTTTTTTCAATTGGAAGAGGGTCATGTGACACATCAAACTGGGAATTTCAAAAGAAAAACAATGGTCTGTTTGGTTTTAACATAACTTTATTCTTTAAATAAATAAATACACAAACTACTTGCCATCCTCTAGAGCTGTGGTTCCCAAACTTTTTGCTGTGCACCCCTTTCTAATATTTGACACCGTTCAAGCACCCTTTCACATTTTATAACTACAATAACTAAATACACATATTTTCTGTATATTAGAAAATATCAACATTGTGTGGGGCATACCTCTTTTAGCTATGCGATAACTCGCCAGATATGACGCACTCTGAGCATTTTTGGAAGCCCCTAATCCAGAATGGGAGTGGATAAATTATTTTTTACTTGCAGGCATGTCTTTTGCTGTGTCTTGTTTGTAAGTCCCGAACCATATATGAGGGCTTAAGACTGCTATTAGCTAAAATCTCACCGCAGACTACACATTGCGGATTTGGATTTTCTGCATCACCAATCCATGTAAACCCGAAACCAATGTAACTGTCGTTATATTTGCGTTTCTTACTTGACATTTTCTCACTTTCTAGCATAGGCTTAATTCTCTTCATCAGTACATCTCTGCTGGATTACTCTGTTCCCGTCTACGCCTCTTCACATTGTTTGTTATCCTCCGAGTCCATATATTCAAGGCGGCTGCACATCTCCATAGAAGAGGCCGATGTACATTAGATGGTTCATTCCTACTGTCACTTGGCTTCTTTCAAGAGCCAATTTTTAACCAGGTGTCCATTTTGATGAATTTAGTAAGCGAAAAAATTACAAATGTACTATCACTTAGCGCCTAATGTGAAATTGTGATGCAGATGTGAAACCGCGAGATGAGTAATGCATAGGTTGTAAATTACAATTTGTAATGTGATTTTTTTTTCGTTCTCTCAATGAATTTCTTGTTTCTCAAAAATATGACATGTTAAGTTTGACCAAGATAAATACATAAAAATTATAAAATATATATTTTTTCCGCCATTACAAACATTCTCTCGCGCACCCCTGGTGATCAGACTGCGCACCCCTAACGGTTCTAGAGCAAAATCCCAAGCATATCTGTATAACAGAAAAGAAAGATTTTGTCTGTACATTAGTCAGAACTCGTTCTTTCAATATCCTTCATGTTTCATACATGGGAGGACCAAAAATTAGTCTTAGAAAAATTTCTGTCTGTCGATTCTGTCGACATAATGAAATTCTGTCGATTTTGTTACAGCATCAAGAAAAACTGACTCGTCAGAACTTTGCCAGTTCTTCAGTATATGAATGAAGTTAATTGTGTCCTATAAATGAAATCAAATGTTGAGCTAGAAGGGACAGTATGAGTATTTTTTGTGTCATATTACTTTACACCATCCACTGTTTTTTTTTGGACAAATATAGTGTTTTTTTCTCTGCAAGGTGGCCATGGCACTCAGCAATAGTTTACAGTGGATTACACTTATTATAAATGTGAAAAAGTAATTGAATAACGTAACTGTGATTTTAGCTTGTGATTACAGCAGTGGTTCTTAAGTACAAGTTTATAATATCTTTGAGATTATCCACTGAAGAGTTAGTGAGGACTAGTTCTTGGTCATGACCCGTTATTTCGAAGTGCAGTCTTTAGGGTATCCTTGCAGGACCATCAGCAGCAAAAGCTTTTTGTGGTGTTAATCTCTACACTGTGACTTTATTTGACACATTTAAATCACTGCGCAGCAAAATTCTTCACATATCCCTGCTTGGGGTCAGAGAGCAGGGTCAGCCAAGGGCCCACAATAGCAGCCTGGTAGCTTGATGGAGCTGTGGCTTGAACCACCAACCTCCTGATCAGTTATCCAGAGGCTTAACCCAATGAGCTACCACTGCCCTACTGTATGTCCAGTGTATAATGTCCAATAGTATTACCATGTCAGTGAAACATAAAAAGTTGTAAATGAAAATGTGAATGATAAATTGGGGTAGTGCATTTTCAGCTATCCATTAGTATCTCTACCGTATCAATGTGTTTGTATGAAACTAGAAGCTGTACAATTACATGACCTCTTTGAAAGCGTGATAGCTTGGAAGTGTCTATGAGACAAAGATTTGGGTCAGAGTTGTGCAGAGGTGTGTTCCTACCTTTCAGTTTAATGCATTTTTGCATTTTAATTAGGGAATATGTGCTTTGTGGAATAGAATGTCATGAAATGTGAAAAAGTATTGAAAAGTAATAACAGCGAACCCTCTGTAGCAAAGGATTGACAAGCTTTGACAAAATTTTGAGAATCACGTGTGATTCAGTATCGATGCATAATCAGGGTTAAAGCATTAGTTAGGAAAAAAAAAACATTTTACCTTTTTAATTTTCAATGCAGTCAGTTTTATCTGCCAATTTTGCACTTGCAAAAATCAGTGTCAGTGACTGTTATAGGTTTTTGGCACTCTGAGAGTCACAAAATGGTTCATTATTAGTCCAACTTTAATGAGCACAATCAAGACATATCAGAGTGGTGTACTGTTCAGTGCCTCATGTCATTTATTTCACACTGATTTGGTAACTGAGAAGGCAATTACATACTGAACTGCTCCTAAAATTATGCAGATTTTTCTTGCAAAGATTAGAGTAGGAATGAATATAGTGAGATAACGGTATGACCTGAAATCTATGACTTTTGAGGAAAATATATACATTAGTGATACTTTTTCAGAGTAATATTAAGTCAGAAGGAGTGCTTATTTTGTGATCGCAACAAATGGATTATAAGTGTAATATACTGAAAGCAGGACAAGCCAACAAAGTCGTGTACATTTACAATTAAATAGTATGTTTAATATGGTTTCTATCCATGTATATGCACAAGTTTACTGACACCTGCAGAATCCAAACTGTAAAAGTCTCTCGTTTCAAATATAGAATGCTCTTTCTTTATCTCTTTCTTTCTTTTAAATAAAAACGCTTCATATTTTTGCACTGCAACATACACTACTCACAATATGAGCTTTTTTACACAGTTACAGTTTTTTGCACAGATTTAATTGGTGGATTTGTGCCACATCAGTGTGCTAGTGTGAACACAGCCATATTAGATTTAGCAGTGCGGACACAGCTTTAATGACATGCTTAGAGTAAACTACATTTTGTGTCAATATTAATACAAGGAAAGATGTAGCATGTGAATATATGATTTATTAGCAAAATTTTAAATTTGTGCCCTGAAGAAGTTGGGAGGTGGGCAACAAAGGGCTAAAAAGGATTCCTCAATGTCAAATTGCAAATCTACTTTGTCGCCCTCGGGCTTGCTCACCAGGGAATATCTGAACATTTTGATTCATACACATTCACATTCCATACAACTTAAATAATTCTTTTGATTGTGTAAAGCTGTTTTGAGACAATGTCAATTGTTAAAAACGCTATACAAATAAAACTGAATTGAATTGAATTGAATTGAATCTACAGTGCGTAACATTCAAAGATTCAGAGAAACTGGAGAAATCTCTGTGCGTATGGGACAAGGCCCATTTGTTAAATAAATAAAATATTGGCTCATGTGCTGTGAAAGTCTTTTAGTTTTCCTTTTATTCACATTTAAAAAACTTCTACCGAATTCGGGTTGTACAGATAAAGATTTGCTATAGAGAGATCATAATGAGATCACTTTATTCCATTATAACCCTTTGGTTTTCATCTGTAATCAGAGAATGGAAAGATATAATTATGATTTAAAAAAAGGCACTGGACACTAACAATGCTGGCCAGATAAAGGCAGTGAAAATCTAAAGTCACCCAAAATGCGATACTAGATTAGTGCAACTCAAATTATTTACATTTTGGCATTTTAGTTTAAACTACTTTCAACAACTTTGTTCTAATTTCACTTAATTAAAACCCAAGAGGGACAGATACAGTATGGAAGCCTTGCTGTAGTCTGTTAACGGGGAGGATTCAGACTTCAAACTGCGTATTTGGGCTTTCAGATGTGTCAGGTAGAACTAAAGTTATCATTACTATTATAAAGGGTAAATGGGAAAGATCTCACAAAATGTAGAATTCTCAATTATTATTATTTTTTTGCTCAGTAATGTTTGGGAAGTTAGTTAAAATGAACTAAAATTCATTTTTATCATATTGCCTATTTTGTGTTAAACAAAGGATATATCACTCTATACTGCACAATCCCGAGTCTTACAGTATATACAGTATGTTTATTTAAAAAAAAAACAGCTAACACTGTACATTACCCACTGTTCGATTTTGACCAGCTGGTGATAATGGTGTCTATGCTACATGGCAATGGTATAAACAATAGTAAATGGTAAAATTGGTATGTTTACTTTAAACTCGTGAAATAGAATCAAGTCTATTTAAGAACGTAATTCATTGTGCTAAAACAGACATAATACTGTCTCAACATGTACTGTACAGTAGCTACACAAGGCCATTTTACTTTGTAGAGTCTATTTAACCCTTCAATAGTTCTTCCAGGAAGCTACAATACACAAACACACAATACTGTATATTACACAGGACCAGGTAGAACCTTTCAAATACTGTATCAGTTAATATATAATTTAGTTTTACTTTAATTTAATAATAACTTAACATACTAAAATATATCTGAATGGTTCTGAATGAAACTGCCCATGAAACCAGGTTGTCACATCCCATTAAGGAGCGCTTCTTGAATTTTTCCAGATGCTGATTCTGAGATTAATGTTATTTAAATTGTCATTTAAACAAATCTTTTTTAACGAAACTCTTTTATTGAATTCTTCAATGTACCTGTAACATTCCAACAAAATTTATTTATTTTTTTGGCAGTTTTATAGTGTCTTTATTGACCATTAGCAAGTTACACAATTGGTCATACAGTTGCTGTAACGTTAATATTTTTTGTATCTGTATTTTATTGCCACCTTTTAAAGTTTATGAGAAAGTGCGCAATTTGAATGTATGAAGCAGGATTACACTAGAATGTTACAAATTATCACAGAAATTACTCAAATTTCTATACAGGGTAATCAACTTGTCTTTAAACGTATCACTGTTATGGCTTTAACCAATTACTTTTTGAGAGCTCTGATGCAGTGACAATCTCTCAATAATGCTATATTTTTTGCTGCTGTGTTTGGAAGTGTAATGCCTTGCAGCTTCAGTGATGTAAATGATTCTAAGATTTGTTGTTATTCTGCTCATAGTTCATTGGGAACTGTCAGACCTGCCCTGTTGAAATATTCCCCATTGCTAAAAACCCTTAGGACTTAAGTGTTCATGGAGAGGTTATTGCTGTCTTTTATTGGCCTCTCCAAAACCTGCTGGCAGGGATGAACTGAGCAAATTAAATCGATTGATGAGCAACTCTCAGCAAAGAGTTTGCCCCATGCCTCTTGTGACTTTCATTGCAAAGTCTTATCTTAGCCTTGCGTTCTTGTTTTGTTATATTGTTGTGTGTATAGTTTTCCTAGAGTTTTTCCTAGAAGGACAATTTTACATTGATTATAATAAAATAATTTTGTATTACCATAAAAAAAATATTAGCCTTCATTTCTTTTATAAAACTACACATTCATAAAGTTGTAGTTTTTGCTAAGCAAAAGAATAAGTAAAAAAAAAGAGAAGTGTTACTAAATACAGTTAAACCTTCGATTGTGAGCATAATTTGTTCCAAAAGCATGCTAGTATTCCAATGCACTTGTATATCAAAGTGAATTTCCCCATAAGCAATAATGGAAACTCCAACTCAAAAATATTCATATAAAATGAATTCATACAAAATATAAAGTAAAAATAAAACAAATTAACCTGCACTTTACCTTTGAAAAAAATAAACAGTCACTACACTTGGACACAAAATTAAAAAATGCTTTACACGCGTGGATTGATGTTGTCTGTACGAGTGACACAAGTATGAGTGACGATTACCCACAATTCTATAGCATGGGAGAGTAAAGAACCATTGGCTTAGTTGGAACATGTGACGCTCGGCATACAAAAGCATATATGTACTACTCGTATTTTGAGACCGCTCGTTTATCAAATGAAAATTTATAAAAGAAGATTTGTTTGTCATTGGGAGCAATGGTGATCAGTGAGTGGTTGTTGGGAACAGTAGTGATCAGCGAGTGGTTGTTGGGAACAGTGGTGATCAGCGAGTGGTTGTTGGGAACAATGGTGATCAGCAAGTGGTTGTTGGGAACAGTGGTGATCAGCGAGTGGTTGTTGGGAACAGTGGTGATCAGCGAGTGGTTGTTGGGAACAGTGGTGATCAGCGAGTGGTTGTTGGGAACAGTGGTGATCAGCGAGTGGTTGTTGGGAACAGTGGTGATCAGCGAGTGGTTGTTGGCTACACAGCCCAGTCAATGGAGCAAACCTGTTTTCTCAACTCATATAGCCACTGTAAGTAAAGTGATATGATTTGATGTGTGATGGAAACTCATATCAAGTTCAGAACAACCTGCTCAGAAAGTTTCTTCTCAGTAGGATCCTTTTTAAAATGAAGGCTGAAACGGTCTACAATGTTGCCAAATATAGCAACAAAGTCTTGACAAAGCTGGCTATGCTGAGCTGCACACTCTCATTAATATTCATGGATAGTCTGGCCTTGCTTAACCACTTCATGATTTCATCAGAAAATATTCAATACCAATTCACCAACATAACAGTTAGTCATTTAATGTCTGTCATGCAGATCAGTATGCAACTAATGAAGTGACTGAAGATGATTACTACTTACCCATAAAGACATAATGGCAGAAGAGCTGAAAGGGACCTTTGCATCACCAGCTCCAAGAGCAGACAGTTAGTTACTGTAACTTAGCTCCCTAATGTTACTCAATACAATTTGGAGTGATTACCTTCAAAAAATACATGCGTTAACAATAAAAGTATTTTCACATTTTCTTTTATTACTATTATTTCTCAACTCATTATTGTTTTACTTTTGGACTTTCGGTATATTGACATCCACCTTGGATATTATTAAAAAAAAAAGCAGCATGGCAAATAGTAACTGGGTGCCTCTAATTCAGCATACTGTTGCCATGGGTATTGAGGAAAATGTGACGTTGGGATCTCCACAGCTGCCTGACATGTTATCCACCAGCCACAACTTGAAGTAGTATTTTTGTGGAAGAAAATCCCTCTCTCCACTTCATTGCAATCATTCACCTGTTTACTTGCAATTTTTAAAGTTAAATTTGAACACACACACATACAACATTATCATACTGAATGATTTTTACATCTCCCACTGATGGAGCATGATTGGATAATGTTAGTGTGGAGCCTTGCTGACAACCCTGCCATGTCCACATATTTTCAAGTGATTATTTGCGGTCTGTTGTCGCTACAGATCCAGTAATGCGGAAATGGCGGGTGCTGCTATTAGCGGCGAAGGAAAAGAGATGGAAAGTGTAATTAATCATTAAGGAGTAAGTGGGTTTTAAATCGGATGTGCACATTACTGAATATGTAGCGACAACAGACCGCAAAGGATGATGGTCACGCTGATGGGAATTGTAGTTCCCGCTACCTCCCGTTCGCTCCATTCGCCTGAGCAAACTTTTCTCAGAAGACCTATCGTTTTATCATCATGTGACCACGATATTATCGAAATAAATTGTTATTGCGGTACGACAGTATTTACAATACCGTTACATCCATAGATTATAGGCAAATAAATCTAGTAGAGTCATTAATTACACAGTACTCATTTTGCCAATTAGTGTCTGAAATGATTCTTAAGCTGATGCACACAGGTCATAGCTTGATGGATAGAACTATAAAAGAGAGTTTTAATAGAACATTTTTGCTTGTGTAGGTTATCTGGCTAGGCAGAGACAGAAAATCAGATGCTTATCAGCACACTCCTGTCAAACAAAGTTAGAACTAGACTTATGATAAGATGGAAACAATTTCATCTGTTGATATGGTAATTTTTGTACGACAGTTTATAAAGGTTAATCACCTGACAGCTTTTTATAGGCTTTGCTTTACCTCTGCAGCTTATTGCTTACACACAGTGTTTATTTTTCTCTTCACCATTTTCCTTCTTTTTTTTCCTGGATCCGCTATTTATATCAGTTCATGATCGTCTACATCCTTCCAGACTCTTTCTTGACTAGAAACGAAATCTAAAATACAATGTGTTGTGAAGCATTTGCCCAGTCTGGCAAGTAATTTGTCTTAAGTTTCTTTTTCTTACAAGCTTTCATTAATCATTTATTCACTCATCTTCAGTCACCATCTACTGTAATCTTGGTCAGTGTTGTGGTCGATCTGAGGCGTTTCCTAGGCATGGGAATACACCCTGGATAATGTGCCAGTCCGGCAATTCTGCCTACGGATACAGTATGTTTGGGAATGTTGGAAGAAACCCAAGAACACTGAGGAAACCCATGTGAAACTCTACACAGATAGAGTTACAGATAGTAACAGAAGATCAGCATCAGTGAGTTATCACCACCATTATTCTGTCCTTAATTAATGTTATTAACCACAGACTTTTTTCTTAACTTTCTTTTTCCCATCTTTATGAAGGGCAGTATGAACACGTCCCCAAAAGATGCAGTTAGATGACTTGGATAGGCTAAATTGTCTCTAGGTGTGTCAAAATGTGTGTTTAAATTATACCCTGTGATGGTCTCATTCTACACTCTGGTGAAGACACCTAGGATGAAGATTTGTACATGAATAAACTATTCATAAAAGTATATTGTAAATTTTTTGAGTTTGTAGAAATTCTAATAAAAACTAGCAAGTTGGCGTCTTTAAATATCCTTTATATCAACTGACGCGCCTTTAAACGAGTTTGATTACAGTTTCAATTTAAAGTTTATGTTGGAAAGTTCAACTTAATTTTATTTGTATTGTGCTTTAACAGACTTTTGGTCTAATTGTTTACTGATAGTTACCCTTCTTTACACAAGTTTCTGTAATTAAGGTTTGTTGTCAGCAGTGCGGAGCGAGTAGGCGTAATACCTCTATAATTAGCTGTTTCTACAGATACCCACATCCACTATTATACTACAAGCCTCCACAGCTTCATGCCACACAATACAAAGTACAGTAGTAGTTTGCTAACATGTAATAATTAGATAAATGAGTTTCCCATATAAATGGCAGCTGTGGAGAGATGCCAACCTTTACATCATGCAGGGATTGTATTAGTAAATGAACAGTTTGAGTTTAAATACAGTATACTTTCTCAGTTACATTTAATAGCAGTAAACACGCACAGATAATGGGTTCTAGTGATATTTTGTATATTTTGTTAATCTCTAACCAATCAATGTGTAATTTAGGATTTAAGGACTAGCGACTGAAACATGAGCTATATCTGAGAAAGCTTTTCATATATTTAAAAAAACGTACATTACAATTTGCATATCTGTGATGTACAGTAAGATATACTGTATACTGTACCTTCTTACCGTATGCCATATGTTACCCATATAGGTACTGTGAAGACATGTACATATAGAGACATTTCATACACAGATCACCGTATCATTACAACGCAAAAAATTATGCCCAATATTTTATAGGTCCCCCCTGAGCATGACTCTACAAGACCTCTGGGGGTGTGCTGTTGTGTCTGGCACCAGGATGTGGGCTGCAGATGCTTTCGGTACTGTGAGTTGCAGGGTGGAGCCACCTTGGATCAGACTTGTTTGCCCGGGACATTCCATGGATGCTCGGTTGGATTGATATTTGGGGAAATTGGAGGCTTGATCCATAGTTTTAAAGTCTTTGCCTGCTACGTTCCATCTGTGACAAGCCGGGGTGCACTGAGTGTGCTTCATTGGCTTTTATGCGGGATCAGTCCGGACAGGCTGGCCTTTGGCCCCCACAGACATAGATCAGCCATGATACTCTGAGTTGTTCTGATCGGTGTACATGTGTTAAGTTAGAAAGTCTGTAATCAATTGACAGTAATTTATTTCATTTCTGAGAATAAAGATTCTCAGAATAATTTAAGCAAATAACGGAAATAAGAAAAATCACGACACTAAAAACACTTTTATTTCTGAATTATAAATAATGCAAATCACTACTCATTTGTTTGTGTAAAATTAATAAATAGATTTGATACAAACAACATAATGAGATTAAATAAGATTCATTGAAACATACTGACCACTGTAGCAGCAGCTAGGGTGTCATTTTACCCACAATTAGAGTTCCAAAGTCGGCCCAAATACTCGATTTCTTCCTTGGTTGCTGCAGATTGCGGTAATGCCGGACTGGTATGGTTTGAAAGCTACTGAACAGCTCTTTTCAATAGTAATATAACACGGCTGGCTAATCAAATAACCTGTAATGTATTCACACAGTGCAAATGCATTAGCTGCATCATAAACTGAATGCTGATTTGCATGATATGAATTGCACATTTACACAAAGCAAGTCGTCAAATTTGTGCATCATGATGCATCGTGACATGATGCACCATTACACACCTAATTCATAATCATGCTCAATTACTATTTTGTCTGCTCAATTTTGACTAAATGTAGTTCTTAATCACAAATCATAAGGAACAATGCTATTGCAATGCTTATTATAAATACTGTACTTATTTTGTACTAGCTCCATGTTTGCTGCAGACTGTGATAGATCATAGATCATACTGTATGCATTTTGAATGATTTAATCACTGGGGCATTTGTATTGCAACAGCTTATATAGCATATAAATAAAATATATATTATTTATTTTATATAGTTATTTTACAAAACAACTCTAGTAAAAAAAAAGTGGCTAAGTATATTAAATCCTATAATGCCAAAGCATACTTAAATGTACTTGCAGCCAGACTAACGATTAGTAGACTTGACGTTTGCTATTTTGGAACAACTAATTTTGTACAAAGTGTATTTAAGTTGTAATTAAATTGTACAAAAGCAGAATTTTAAGTGTATTAAGTATACTTTTGTGTGCTAAAGTGGAACAACGTTAAGAGTACAGTGGTGTGAAAAACTATTTGCCCCCCTCCTGTTTTCTTATTCTTTTGCATGTTTGTCACACAATGTTTCTGATCATCAAACACATTTAACTACTAGTCAAAGATAACACAAGTAAACACAAAATGCAGTTTTTAAATGAGGGCTTTTATTATTTAGGGAGAAAAAAAATCCAAACCTACATGGCCCTGTGTGAAAAAGTAATTGCCCCCTGAACCTAATAACTGGTTGGGCCACCCTTAGCAGCAATAACTGCAATCAAGCGTTTGCGATAACTTGCAACGAGTCTTTTACAGCGCTCTGGAGGAATTTTGGCTCACTCATCTTTGCAGAATTGTTGTAATTCAGCTTTATTTGAGGGTTTTCTAGCATGAACCGCCTTTTTAAGGTCATGCCACAACATCTCAATAGGATTCAGGTCAGGACTTTGACTAGGCCACTCCAAAGTCTTCATTTTGTTTTTCTTCAGCCATTCAGAGGTGGATTTGCTGGTGTGTTTTGGGTCATTGTCCTGCTGCAGCACCCAAGATCGCTTCAGCTTGAGTTGACGAACAGATGGCCGGACATTCTCCTTCAGGATTTTTTGGTAGACAGTAGAATTCATGGTTCCATCTATCACAGCAAGCCTTCCAGGTCCTAAAGTAGCAAAACAACCCCAGACCATCACACTACCACCACCATATTTTACTGTTGGTATGATGTTCTTTTTCTGAAGTGCTGTGTTACTTTTACGCCAGATGTAACGGGACACGCACCTTCCAAAAAGTTCAACTTTTGTCTCGTCGGTCCACAAGGTATTTTCCCAAAAGTCTTGGCAATCATTGAGATGTTTTTTAGCAAAATTGAGACGAGCCTTAATGTTCTTTTTGCTTAAAAGTGGTTTGCGCCTTGGAAATCTGCCATGCAGGCCATTTTTGCCCAGTCTCTTTCTTATGGTGGAGTCGTGAACACTGACCTTAATTGAGGCAAGTGAGGCCTGCAGTTCTTTAGATGTTGTCCTGGGGTCTTTTGTGGCCTCTCGGATGAGTTGTCTCTGCGCTCTTGGGGTAATTTTGGTCGGCCGGCCACTCCTGGGAAGGTTCACCAATGTTCCATGTTTTTGCCATTTGTGGATAATTTCTCTCACTGTGGTTCACTGGAGTCCCAAAGCTTTAGAAATGGCTTTATAACCTTTACCAGACTGATAGATCTCAATTACTTTTGTTCTCATTTGTTCCTGAATTTCTTTGGCTCTTGGCATGATGTCGAGCTTTTGAGGTGCTTTTGGTCTACTTCTCTGTGTCAGGTAGCTCCTATTTAAGTGATTTCTTGATTGAAACAGGTGTGGCAGTAATCAGGCCTGGGGGTGACTACAGAAATTGAACTCAGGTGTGATAAACCACAGTTATGTTATTTTTTAACAAGGGGGGCAATCACTTTTTCACACAGGGCCATGTAGATTTGGAGTTTCTTTTCTCCCTTAATAACGTAAACCTTCATTTAAAAACTGCATTTTGTGTTCAATTATGTTATCTTTGACTAATAGTTAACGGTTTTTGATGAGCAGAAACATTTAAGTGTGACAAACATGCAAAAGAATAAGAAATCAGGAAGGGGGCAAATAGTTTTTCACACCACTGTACTTAGTACACTTAAAGTATATGGCTGTGTGTGTACTAACGTACATACCTAACAGTAATTATTACAATTTAAGTATATGTTTAATGTATTATAAGTACATTACAGCTATTTTTACTGTATTACAAATACATGATTAATGTACTATGAGTATATTCTTATTGCAGCAGTAAGATGCTGTTATACTTCTGGCCAATTACAAATACTAAAAAAGTACACTTTGTGGTTAATACAAATATACTTTATTGTATCATATAGTACACACAACCTTCTATAATACTGTAAAGGTGTTTAGGATAATTTACGAATGCTAAATGCATTTTCTACACTATAACATGTTTTTGAAAAGCATTACATCAGCAATTATGAGGCAGATTTTATTCATGAGTTCAACAGATTTAATTTGCACAAGGTTACAAAAAAGCACTACTATAGTTTATTTGTGTTCAACAAAAGTCAGGTTGTCTCACAAACACACAAACTAAAATATAACCTGGTGTGTGAACACAGACAGACATTAGTATTAGACTCTACAGGTACAGTATTAGTTTAAACCTGGTGTGTTGATTCTGTTACACAGAGACTGAAAACAGGCCGAGAGCTACAGAGCCATTATACCACAAGTATAGTACATGAAATTAAGCAATAACACATTAGACAATACATTATACAGCTTAAAGTATGTACTTAATTACAAATTACCTACAGTAACAAAAACCGTTAAATTTACTTTGTGCCGATGAAAATAAAATATTAACGATACGAACAAACGCACGCGATGATGCAGCTTCAGCCGTTAATTCAAACTAGAAGTGGCGGACTGGGGAGCCAATCAGAGAACGGACAGTCCGAATCTGCCCGCCTCCAGCCTCTGATTGGCTGGTGGGGCGCCGATACTAGTCTCCGGTTGGCTGGAATAGTTGGAGAGTTCACAACGCTGCTGCAGTTTGTGTACAGTCAGAGGTGGAAAGTAACGAATTACATTTACTCGCGTTACTGTAATTGAGTAGATTTTTTGTGTATTTCTACTTTTTAAAGTAGTTTTAAAAATCTGTAATTTTACTTTTACTTAAGTACGTTTTGTTTGAAGTATTGTAATTCGCTACATTTTAAATCATATTCGCTACTGAGTAAAAAATAAATGAATGAAAATGCTAAAATAATGAAAATATTATGCTTTGTATAAATGCTCCATTGCACTTGCGTGTGTGTATCATGTCCTGGTTGCACGCCACTCCAGACTCCACTAAAGGTTTTCTGACTGTCCCCACATCTCCCTGACCTTCCACACGGTCGCTTCCGCCCTGAGAGTGACGTCATCGACTAGCGCGACCAAATACAATATAAACCGAAGAGAGACGCAGGAAAAAGGAAAGAGACTGTGATTTTGGCGTTTTGATATTTGGCTGTGTATTCCGGCTTTGACTTTTTGCCTCCAATTGACTTTGATTATTGCTTTGTCCCTTTGGTTTGGTTGGTCTTTGCATATATTTGTAGATAATTTCACTGTTTTTGGTTTAGGGAGTCCGGGAAGGTACCTGTATTTTTGTTTGTGTTTTTTTTGCAGGTAATCTACCTACTAAATATAAATATCATTTTGTTTATTATTTTGGCCTGCGTCCACCCTGAATCCGATCCTCCTCCTCCTGTTGTGTGTGTGTGTGTGTGTGTGTGTGTGTGTTTGTTTGTATATACAGACCTCATTATTTCATCAGTTAATGATTGGATCTAGTTCTTTCTGCCATACTGTATGCCACCATTTCCATACAGTTTAAAATAGAACCCTGAACCATTCTTTTGCTGTATGACCCTAGACTGGGACGTAACACCATATTTAAGTGACCACTTTGATTTTCAAGCACAACAAAGACAGCAGCTTTATTATGCAAAGGTGTTCCTTCCGTTAAAAACAACTAGTTTGAGATTTATATCTGCTCATCTTTTTTGAACTACGCTAGAATGCCTCATCCCACCCCCGCTGTTAAAAAAATGTAAATAAAAAAGTAACTCCGTAACTTTTACTCTGAGTACATTTTTAATGAGCTACTTTTTACTTTTATTTGAGTAGATTTTTATAAGGGTAACTTTACTTGTACTTAAGTAAAATTTCACTGAAGTAACAGTACTTGCACTTGAGTACAAAATTTTATTACTCTTTCCACCTCTGTGTACAGTAAGTGTAGCTTTATGACAGTGAGCGGACAGAAGAATGAGAGAGTAAAAACATAAATTATCTTGAACGGCAAAAGTGATTTTCAGCGCGCAGGAACGAGTTTGAGATCGCGCGCGCGAGGGAGAGAGTCAGCGTGCAAAAACGAGTCTAAAAGCATGCGCACGAGAGAGTAGTGCACTACATATAAGTACATATTAATAAGTACATTTAAATTTAACTGATAATATACTGAGACTACCGTATATTAAAATTGTATTCTAATGTATACTTTCTGTACATTTGTACAACGATTATTTCGAGCATATTTTTTTTAAATATACCAAAAATACATTGAACCATTAGACCAACCTTTCACTTAAAGTATATTTTCCAATAATATATTTTTGGAAAGTGTACTATAATACAATTATATTAAAGTATATTTAAAGTTTAATTCCAAAATTTGGTAAAAGCATGATGTTAGTATACTTTTTATATATTAACTGATGGTACTATTTTTTGTTAGTATATTTGCAGTGTATTATCGAGGGTTTCAATATATTTGTAATACACTAAAGAGTATTTTTTTTCACTGGGGAACTCATATTTAATATAGAACTGTTAGTATATTTAAGATGCCATGAACAGTGTGTTCTTTTAAGAAGAAAGACAGGGTAATGGTGGCTCAGCTGGTAGATGCTCTGGGATGCTCCTGCCCCACTACTGCAGAGTTGCAACTGTTGATCCCTTGGGTAAGGCCCTTACCACTATACCCATAAAAATTACTCCACTGATGCAGTCCCAAAGCCCAGGTGAAAATGGAGGTGAGTTTTTAGGCTAGCAACTCGGCCATGTAAAAACCACTATTGCTACAGAAACAATGGAACTCATTGGCCGCTGCATGAGAACAACAAAAGAACAAAAAAGTAGAAAGGCAACAATATCTGGTTACATAGTGATTAATTTGCTTCTGCACATTAATTTATTTAGTGTTATTTCTTTAGTAATTGGTAACTTTACATTGTTTTTTTTTTTTATCCTCACTCATTGCTACGCTTTCAGAGATGTTTGGTTTTCAATTTCTTTCTTTTTCCGTTTCCACCTCTGTTTCGTCATTTGCAAAAATTACGTCCAGTTTTTGGTTTAGTTCTTGATTAGTCCTTCAATTTATAACCTTTATGACCAATTTATAATGTGTCTGTAGGTGGAGGTGATCTCTCTTTGAGATCTGGGTTCGAGCCCTGCTGTAGGTGGGTTGCCACACCCCATACTACCCAGCCACTACAATTGGGAGGGTTGCGTCATCATGAAGGGCATCTTCAAACCTGTGCTAAGTTGTTGTGCAGATTGATGGTCTGCTGTGGCAATCCCTCTACAGGAGCAGATGAAAGACTAACAACAAAAATGATTTTCCTTATTTATTTCTTTATTTCTTTATTTATTCATTATTGATTTTGGTGTGTATTTTCACAGCAGATAATTTGGAAAGGGGAAGATTTTCAATTTTGAATGGCATTGAGATTTTAATACAGTTTTGTCAGGTCAATCCTCTACAGTATAATATCATAATCAGCCCATATTCTAAATATTCTTGGGTTTTTTTCAGTGTACAGTAGTTGTACTAAAATTCATACCAGCTAGCATTTTTTTCAATGCTAAGTATGTAGGGTTTGGAAGTGTATACAGGTCCTTCTCAAAAAATTAGCATATTGTGATAAAGTTCATTATTTTCTGTAATGTACTGATAAACATTAGACTTTCATATATTTTAGATTCATTACACACAAACTGAAGTAGTTCAAGCCTTTTATTGTTTTAATATTGATGATTGTGGCATACAGCTCATGAAAACCCAAAATCCCAAAAATCTCAAAAAATTTGCATATGATGAAAAGGTTCTCTAAACGAGCTATTAACCTAATCATCTGAATCAACTAATTAACTCTAAACACCTGCAAAAGATTCCTGAGGCTTTTAAAAACTCCCAGCCTGGTTCCTTACTCAAAACCGCAATCATGGGTAAGACTGCCGACCTGACTGCTGTCCAGAAGGCCATCATTGACACCCTCAAGCAAGAGGGTAAGACACAGAAAGACATTTCTGAACGAATAGGCTGTTCCCAGAGTGCTGTATCAAGGCACCTCAGTGGGAAGTCTGTGGGAAGGAAAAAGTGTGGCAGAAAACGCTGCACAACGAGAAGAGGTGACCGGGCCCTGAGGAAGATTGTGGAGAAGGACCGATTCCAGACCTTGGGGGACCTGCGGAAGCAGTGGACTGAGTCTGGAGTAGAAACATCCAGAGCCACCGTGTACAGGCGTGTGCAGGAAATGGGCTACAGGTTGCAAATTTTGCATGTCATTCGGAAATCAAGGTGCCAGAGTCTGGAGGAAGACTGGGGAGAGGGAAATGCCAAAATGCCTGAAGTCCAGTGTCAAGTACCCACAGTCAGTGATGGTCTGGGGTGCCATGTCAGCTGCTGGTGTTGGTCCACTGTGTTTTATCAAGGGCAGGCTCAATGCAGCTAGCTATCAGGAGATTTTGGAGCACTTCATGCTTCCATCTGTCATGCACACACAATCTGCGGCCGGCACTAGGACCTGGAAGTAAGTCGGCCGCCTACCAGGAAGTATAAGAGGAGTAAACAAACGGTAGCTTACCGCTCAGTCTTTGAGTTCGGCCCATGTCGGTTAACGTTGGCTTTCTTCAAACCGTGAGTACTCACTGTGTTTTGGTTATCGCTTCTTACCGTTGTGTGTGTATTTATAGGACGCGGGTTAAATTTGTGTTTTTCCCTTGCTCCCCTTTTGTGAGAGTCCTTAAACTAAATCGCGTGGTTATCCTGCCTACTCGCCGTTACTCCGCGTTTGGGTTTACCATCCTCGCTACATTGGGCTAACCGCTAAAGCTACGTCTTCTGGTCACCTCAGGTTAGTTAATCTCTGACAAAATCTGCTGAAAAGTTTTATGGAGATGAAGATTTCATTTTTCAGCATGACCTGGCACCTGCTCACAGTGCCAAAACCACTGGTAAATGGTTTACTGACCATGGTATTACTGTGCTCAATTGGCCTGCCAACTCTCCTGACCTGAACCCCATAGAGAATCTGTGGGATATTGTGAAGAGAAAGTTGAGAGACACAAGACACAAGAATCTGCAAAAGGATTCCCCGACCAAGTATTGAGTGCAGAACTGAACATAATTATTTGAAGGTTGACTTTTGTTGTATTAAAAACACTTTTCTTTTATTGGTCGGATGAAATATGCTAATTGTTTGAGATAGGGATTTTGGGTTTTCATGAGCTGTTACGTCCTTTGACGTATTTATTTTGTTTATATTATATTGTAAACATATATTGTCATGCTACAGTATTTTGGTGTTTTTTTCTCTCCTTTTTGTTTTCTCGTCTACCACACTACCAGCTTGGTGTAGGTCACCTGTGCCTAATTGCACCAATCACCGCTGGATCCACATTGGCTAACGAGGAGAGCTTTGTGGAGTTAAAGGCTACAGACACCTGAAGGACGAGAGGAGGGAGTATTGTGGACAGAGTAGAGTAGAGCAGAGTAGCTTAGGAGAGGGTGCCCTCCTGCTTTCTGACCAGCTCTCCAGAGACTATTGTTTTCTCCTGCCTTAGACTTTAGCTTGTGTGCTATTGCTAATGCTGTTTGTTGTTTGTGCTATGGTGTTAGCCTGTGCTAAGTCTTGCTTCACCAGTTGTCATTGCTACAGCCCTGTTCCTAATCTATTCTTGAACTTGAGTTCTTTTGTTTACTTATTTTATCTGGAGCAGTAGGGAGGAGGACGCCATTTATTTTTGTATCATCTTTTTCTCATGTGTTAATTTAGTAAGGGAGCCAGGTAAGACTTCTGTTGTTTATTTGGTACTTTCTTTTGTGAGGTTAACTAACTTTCTTTAAAACTAAGTTAGAACTATTATGTTTGTTATTTTGGCCTTGTTCCCTCCTGAAGTTTGTTTTGCTCCCCGTTTTGGATATTTGAGTTTGTAAATAAAATCTTTTGTTTTACATTTGAGATTAGTGTGATCTTTTTGGAGTGTTGGGACAGGGGAAAAGCAAATTTAACATTGTATTCCGGTTTTTAGATGAAAGTTTGCTATCTCAATTAATTTTGTTACTTCTCTTCCACCCCTAGACTAGAGGGGAACGTAACAATTGGGGGCTCGTCCATTCCGTTACAATTACTAACAATTGGAGTTTCATTCACCTGTGAGTATTAACAAAATCACAATTGTTTCCCATATTGCTAAAGTATGAAGTTTGTGTAGCTGCTTTAAACTTTTGTAGGGGAGGAGTCATAGTCATATTAGTGGAAATATGGACTTTGATTTAGTGAAGTTTACCTTATCTCCTTCTTTGGAAGAGTTTAATAACTGTAGAAAGGTAGATCTTCTTTTGGTAGCAGACTTTTATAATATTGCTGTTTCTAGAGTTGCTAGGAAACAGGTGATTAAGGAGGAGTTACATGTTAAATTGGTGGAAGCTGGCATCTTTCCTGATAAAGCTTTAGAACAGAGAGATGAGGAAGATGTTGGTGCAGACATTGACGCTAACTCAGTTACTAGTGGTAAGAGTGTAGCGTTAGATCCGCAAATAACTGTGAGATTAAAGGAGCTTGATCTTGCATTAAAAAAAGCAAGAATACGAGACGCAAATGCTACGATTAAAAGCTCTTGAAGTTCAGGCCGATCGTGATGTGAAATTACGTAAGCTTGAGGTAGAAGTAGAAACTTTGCGTCGTCGTCCAATTCCTATTCCTCGTGCTAGAACGCCTTCTACTGGTGATAGTGGAATAACAGGTCCTGAATTTGACATTAGTAGGTATGTTAAATTAGTTCCGCCTTTCCGTGAGTCAGAGGTAGATGCCTACTTTGTAGCATTTGAACGTGTGGCTGCAAAGTTAAACTGGCCTAGAGATATGTGGGCTTTACTACTGCAGTGTAACCTAGTAGGTAAAGCGCAGGAGGTGTGTGCTGCCTTGTCGATTGAAGAGTCATTAGATTATGACGTAGTGAAAGCAGTAGTATTAAGAGCATATGAGTTAGTTCCGGAAGCCTATAGACAGAAGTTTAGAGCATGTTTAAAGCAGCCCAACCAGACTCATGTGGAGTTTGCAAGGGAAAAGAAATTTCTGTTTGAGAAATGGTGTCATGCTTGTAAGATTACCACTCGTGAGGAATTGCAAGAATTAATCTTACTTGAAGATTTTAAAACTTGTTTACCGGAGAACGTTGTTGTTCATTTAAATGAGCAAAAGGTATTAAAAATCACTGATGCGGCTGTGCTCGCTGACGAATTCGCACTTACTCACCGAACTGTCTTTTCTTCGGTACGTCAATTTAAAGCGCCTTTCGCCACGGAGTCCGTCATTCGTACTGCGCCTAACGGTAAAGTCAAAATGTCTGGTGGTGGAAAAGCAGTTTTAAAGGGCACAGAGAAGAGGAGGGTTTGTTTTTATTGTCTTGATCCTGGTCACATGATTGCTGAGTGTAGCGCTTGGAAGCAAAAGGCTAGACCTAAGAGTGCGGCGACTGTACAGGCAGTTCCTGATTCAATTACACCTGATATTTCCTCATTTAGTCCTTTTATGCTGACAGGTTATGTGTCACTTGTAGGAGACTCTACAGTTAGGGGTGTTCAGATGTTAAGGGATACTGGATCGGCCCAATCTCTCGTATTGGAGGATGTGCTACAGTTTTGTGATGCATCGTATGCAGGTGCCAACGCGCTAGTGCGTGGTATCGAAATGGGATGTATTAGTATTCCATTGCACACTGTTAACTTGAAGTCAGACCTAGTTTCAGGCCAAGTGCAGATGGGGGTTTGTAAGAAGTTGCCCGTTGAGAATGTCAGTATCATATTGGGAAATGATCTTGCTGGTGGTACAGTTTTTCCCAGTCCTATTGTCGTAAGCAAGCCAGTAATTTCTGAGATACCAGACCTCTCTGTAACATTTCCACTAGCTTTTCCAGCTTGTGTGCTTACAAGATCTCAATCAAAAAGTTTTCAGGATGTTATTGACTTGTCTGATTCTTTTCTGAGTGTACCCCTTAAGCAGGTAGAGTGCAGGTTATCTGTTAAGGAGGATGGGATTGCTGAGCAGAAGCCCAAGTTTCCATTGGAGAAAGACTCTGTTGTGGGTAAGGACAATTTGAGTGCTGCCCAGAAGTTAGACCCCACTCTAACAAATTGTATTAGCAGTGCAGTGGCAAGTGCTGACCTTGCGGTGGCAAGGGTGGGATATTTT
The DNA here is from genome assembly GCA_030522415.1 of Channallabes apus. NCBI lineage: Eukaryota > Metazoa > Chordata > Actinopteri > Siluriformes > Clariidae > Channallabes > Channallabes apus. Next base: position 34,819,023 of record CM060118.1, read on the forward strand.
TGGGATGATAAAATTTTAATGCGTAAATGGCAGCCAAAAGAAAGTGATGATTGGCAGATAGCGTATCAAATAGTTTTACCTTCCAATTACCAATCTCATGTGTTGAGGTTAGCGCACGAAAATGTTCTCGCTGGTCATCTAGGTGTCACGAAGACATATCAGCGAATTGTGAAACATTTTTATTGGCCTGGTGTGAAAGGTGATGTTTCACGATTTTGTAGGTCATGTGATGTTTGTCAACGTGCAGGAAAGCCTAATCAGACTGTTCCTAAAGCTCCACTTCACCCGATTCCTGTCATTGGGGAACCATTTGAGAGGTTGATAATTGACTGTGTAGGACCTTTGCCTAAATCAAAACATGGGCACCAGTATATTTTAACACTTATGTGTGCTGCTACTCGCTACCCTGAAGCCGTACCATTGCGTACATTGAAAGCACAGGTAGTTTTGAAAGAGATTGTGAAGTTTTGCACTACGTTCGGCCTGCCGAGAGTAATTCAGACAGACCAAGGCACGAATTTCACTTCTAAAGTGTTTGAGCAGCTGTTAAAAGAGCTGGGAGTTTCACACAAATTGTCTAGTGCTTATCATCCAGAATCACAGGGTGTATTGGAACGCTTTCATCAGACGTTGAAGACTTTGTTGCGTACTTTTTGTACTGAGACTGGTAAAGATTGGGTAGATGGATTGCCGCTACTCATGTTTGCTGTGAGAGGGTCCGTTCAAGAATCTTTAGGGTTCAGTCCTGCGGAACTTGTATTCGCTCATACAGTTCGCGGACCTCTGAAGTTGTTGAAGGAGCAGTTAACGGGTAAAGAGAGCGCCCCTATGTCTGTTCTTGATTATGTGAGTTCTTTTCGTGAACGCTTACACAAAGCGTGTAGCTTGGCTAAGTCTCATCTTGCAGTATCACAGTGTGAAATGAAAGAACGTTATGATAGAAAGGCAGTTCAACGCAGTTTTCAAGCGGGTGAATCTGTTCTTGTTTTTCTTCCTGTTCCTGGCTCACCACTGCAAGCAAAGTTTTCTGGACCTTATACAGTTGAGCAGAAACTTAGTGAGACAGACTATGTCATAGCTACCCCTGAGCGCAGACGTAAGACAAGAGTGTGCCACATTAATATGTTAAAACCTTATGTGTTAAGGGATGTGACTGCCTCTATGAAGTCTGTTGACAAGTGTAAACCGTGTGTTACAGTGAACAATGTTCCTGTTGTTGCTGAAGAAATGTTGTTGGAAGAACCTCAATCACCTGGTGCACGTCTTAACAATTCTATTATCTTGGGTAATATAGAGTTGCATCTATCATATTTACCTAAAGATCAGTTGAATGAAGTTGTGAAGTTGTTGCGAAAATACCCGTCATTGTTCTCTGATCTGCCTGGGAGAACAACGGTGTTGTCCCATGATATTGACGTTGGTAATTCTACTCCTATTAAACAACATCCTTATCGAGTGAATCCTGTAAAGCGGGATATCATGAGAAGTGAGGTAGATTACTTGCTTCAAAACAATCTTGCTGTTCACAGTCAAAGTCCGTGGAGTTCACCATGCTTACTTGTTCCTAAACCTGATTCCACGTTTCGTTTCTGTACGGACTATAGGAAGGTAAACAGTATCACCAAACCTGATTCCTTTCCGTTACCCAGAATGGAAGACTGTGTAGATAATGTTGGTGCTGCAAAGTATGTGACAAAGCTAGACCTGTTAAAGGGTTACTGGCAGGTTCCTTTGACTACACGAGCGTGTGAAATCTCTGCGTTTGTCACCCCTGACAATTTTCTACAGTACAACTGTATGGCGTTTGGCATGCGAAATGCCCCAGCGACATTCCAGAGGCTCATGCAGAAAGTTTTGTCCGGACTGTGTAATTGTGAAGCATATTTGGATGACATTGTGGTTTACTCTGGTAATTGGGAAGACCATCTCACTAATTTGGAGAGAGTGTTTGAAAGACTGTGTAGTGCTAACTTAACACTCAACTTAGCAAAGTGTGAGTTTGCTAAAACTGTGGTAACATACCTTGGAAAGAAAGTGGGCCAAGGCTGTGTAAGGCCTGTGACAGCTAAGGTGATTGCTGTTACTGAGTTTCCTAGTCCCCTTACTAAACGTCAGTTACGTAGGTTCTTGGGGATGGCTGGATACTATCGAGGTTTTTGCAAGAACTTCGCAACCGTGGTATCTCCCTTAACTGACTTGCTTAGCACAGAGAGAAAGTTTGTTTGGACTTCTCAGTGTGAGAATGCTTTTATTGCTGTGAAAGACCTTTTATGCAATGCTCCAATTCTCTCTGCCCCTAACTTTTCTCTTCCATTTAAGTTACAAATCGACGCAAGTGCTGTAGGTGCAGGTGCTGTCCTGTTACAGGAGGATGATGCAGGTGTCGAGCATCCTGTTTGTTACTTCTCCAAGAAGTTCTCCAAGTGTCAGAGAAACTACAGCACTATTGAGAAAGAGGCTCTCGCATTGGTGTTATCACTTAAACATTTTGAAGTTTATGTGGGTGGAAGTTGTGTACCTCTCATTGTTTTTACAGACCATAATCCTCTTGTGTTTCTCTCCCGAATGTGCAATCTTAATCAACGTTTGATGCGTTGGTCATTGTTCCTTCAAGAATACAACCTTGATATCCACCACAAGAAAGGAGTGGAAAATGTGGTTGCAGATGCACTGTCCAGGGCTTGTGAGTTTGATGTTGGTGACTGAGAGTAATACTGTGTCTGATGCTATAATAATTTACAATCCATTGGTTGTAAGTTGGTGATGGGGGTGTTACGTCCTTTGACGTATTTATTTTGTTTATATTATATTGTAAACATATATTGTCATGCTACAGTATTTTGGTGTTTTTTTCTCTCCTTTTTGTTTTCTCGTCTACCACACTACCAGCTTGGTGTAGGTCACCTGTGCCTAATTGCACCAATCACCGCTGGATCCACATTGGCTAACGAGGAGAGCTTTGTGGAGTTAAAGGCTACAGACACCTGAAGGACGAGAGGAGGGAGTATTGTGGACAGAGTAGAGTAGAGCAGAGTAGCTTAGGAGAGGGTGCCCTCCTGCTTTCTGACCAGCTCTCCAGAGACTATTGTTTTCTCCTGCCTTAGACTTTAGCTTGTGTGCTATTGCTAATGCTGTTTGTTGTTTGTGCTATGGTGTTAGCCTGTGCTAAGTCTTGCTTCACCAGTTGTCATTGCTACAGCCCTGTTCCTAATCTATTCTTGAACTTGAGTTCTTTTGTTTACTTATTTTATCTGGAGCAGTAGGGAGGAGGACGCCATTTATTTTTGTATCATCTTTTTCTCATGTGTTAATTTAGTAAGGGAGCCAGGTAAGACTTCTGTTGTTTATTTGGTACTTTCTTTTGTGAGGTTAACTAACTTTCTTTAAAACTAAGTTAGAACTATTATGTTTGTTATTTTGGCCTTGTTCCCTCCTGAAGTTTGTTTTGCTCCCCGTTTTGGATATTTGAGTTTGTAAATAAAATCTTTTGTTTTACATTTGAGATTAGTGTGATCTTTTTGGAGTGTTGGGACAGGGGAAAAGCAAATTTAACATTGTATTCCGGTTTTTAGATGAAAGTTTGCTATCTCAATTAATTTTGTTACTTCTCTTCCACCCCTAGACTAGAGGGGAACGTAACAGACACAAGACACAAGAATCTGCAAAAGGATTCCCCGACCAAGTATTGAGTGCAGAACTGAACATAATTATTTGAAGGTTGACTTTTGTTGTATTAAAAACACTTTTCTTTTATTGGTCGGATGAAATATGCTAATTGTTTGAGATAGGGATTTTGGGTTTTCATGAGCTGTATGCCACAATCATCAATATTAAAACAATAAAAGGCTTGAACTACTTCAGTTTGTGTGTAATGAATCTAAAATATATGAAAGTCTAATGTTTATCAGTACATTACAGAAAATAATGAACTTCATCACAATATGCTAATTTTTTGAGAAGGACCTGTATATGCCTGCATTTGCCCAGCCTTCATCAACAAGGAGAGATAAATGTCATTGTTCCCATCAGGAGACAGAGCCAATTATGTTTTCATGGACTTTCTTGAACACCTATTTACGAATGACTAGTACTTGTCATGTACATCTTATGACCTACTGGAACCCATAATGCCACTCTTAATGAACAATAGCTTTGACCTACATCACATGATTATTAAAAACTTGCAGAAACAGTAACAGAAGTTTTCATTCCTTCAACTAGCATTCAGTAAACAATTAAATTCAATTAAATTCAATTTGTATAACGTTTTTAAAAATTGTCATTGTTGCAAAGCAGCTTTATACAATCAAAAGAATTATTTAAGTTTGTATGGAATGTGAATGTGTATGAATGAAAATGTTCAGATAGTCCCTGGTGAGCAAGCCGAGGGCGACAGTGGCAAGGAAAAACTCCCTGAGATGGTAATAGGAAGAAACCTTGAGAGGAACCAGACTCAACAGGGAACCCATCCTCATCTGGGTGAAACAGATAGCAGGACAAAAAAGTTTTTCATCACTTGTTACCCTGCAGATGTCACTTCCCCTGCTTGGTTAAGATTGTTACTGAGTATAAACTATAATTAGTATAATATATGAATTTAGTGAATAGCTTAACCTACTATAACCTACTTTCGGCTCCGTGTCTGCGGAGATACAGTAGTATGTTCTCCCCATGCTTGGTGAGTTTCCTCCCACAGTCCAAAGACATTGATTAGGTTAATTATTGGAAGTGTGTGAGTGAGTGTATACCTGTTTGTACCCCACCAAGTGGCCCAAGTCCTTTTAATATAGGCTCCATGCATCCTACGATGCTGAATAGGATAAATAGAGAGGCAGAACTTTGTCTTAGCTACCAAACTAATTTATTTATTTATTTATTTATTTTTTATTGCAACTGTTACTGGCTATGTTTTCTGTTAATTCATTCTTACTTCTTGAATAGTAACCATTATTTTTTTTATCAACTGCTTCAGCACATCAGTTTAGTCTACAAAGCAGAAATAATTCAAAATGTTTAATTCATAGTTTAAGATTAAATGAATCCATCATTGAATACAATCAGTGGCTCTGAAATGCAATTACTTTTATTGTTGCTAAAACTAAGACTGTCAAATGCTAAAGAATGGTTTTAATATGCTAGTGTTAACATGTCCTCTTGTTTCTTACTGAGACAGTCTAATGCTTTATAAGTTGAAATTTCTGTTCTTTGACTACAGTGCAAACTAATGTCACACACCAATTAAAAAATATATTTATAGCACTTGTTTTTCCAGTAATGTGAAACAAAAAACAGAACAACATTATGTAAATTAGGGACTCATAGAAATAAACAGGACCCAAGAGGACGTTATATTAAATGGGAACACAAAATTAAATTACCTCCTTTACTTTTGTGTGTTGTATGTGTTTGGCCATATTGTTTGGTCAACTTCACTCTTGTTACTGTATTGTGCCATGTACTACATCGGATAAAAAAATTCTTTTCTACCCTGTCACAACCATCCTCACAAGCAACATCCATTTGGACCAACAAAGATATGAGAGGAGTGGCAAAAAGTCTTACTAAAAACCAAGGATGGGTAACAATTCATTTTTTATTCTGGTTCGTAAGGGAAATCTAAAGAAAAAATGATTTTCTAAATAATTCCCAAGATTATTTGCGAACCAATTTGTCAATAGTCACTGAAATAACTTGAAATTGACAGAATAATATGACAATATTATTAATATTCAGAGGTGTCAAGTAACAAAGTACAAATACTTCGTTACCTTACTTAAGTAGAAATTTTGGGTATCTATACTTTACTGGAGTAATAATTTTTCAACCGACTTTTTACTTCTACTCCTTACATTTTCACGCAATTATCTGTACTTTCTACTCCTTACATTTTAAAAATAGCCTCGTTACTCTTATTTTATTTCAGCTTGTCATTAAAAAAAAAAAATCGCGCCATCAGGGGTCCGTTCTTCGTACGTCGCTAAATCAGTTAGCTGGATTTGATTGTTGTGTGTTTGTCCTGATCTTGGATTGTTTCGTTCTTCGATGCGCTTCTCGCATTTGCTGTCATAGCAACATGTCCGTAAGCTTGAACCTGCTCGGTAGCAGCTTTATTTCATGTAAACAGGATTTAGGCTGCGCTCCTGCCGGGTTATGATTGGTTGAAATGGAGAGGTCACATCTGATTGGTTAAAGAGCACGACTGACTCACGTGTTTCTTTCGACAGGAAGCCACATACTACAGCTATAACCAAAGCATGGCTTCTTAGTAGAAGAATTCCAATTTTTCTGGAATTCGGGTTGTATTAAGGTATGCACACAGGTATCACCACCCCTTCTTGGAGAGACCTCAGACAAGGCCTGACAAAGGGCCACCAAGGCACTATGAACCAACTCATTTCCTCTGCTCAGCTCTGGGAAGCCCACACAATCTCTCTCCCTGACCCTCAATACCACATTCTAGCAACTACCACATAAGCTGCCCAAGTGGATGATGTCAAAGCTTACCTGTCAACCTTGTAGAGGACAGCTCAGCCAGAGCCATCAACCTTGGAGGACTGGGCTCTCACACCATCAGAACCATTGCTTTCAGGACAGGCACAGTGTCTTACTGACTCTAAGTGTCTGAAATTTAAACTATTGTGATTGACTCATAAGTGATTCACATTAGTGTTAACATTACCTTGTTATTTGCTATCATTAAATTATTTTATTTGTCCAATTCATTAAAATGCTGTATAATACACTAATGCTAATGCATATATAATAAAAATTATATAATAGTTTCTTATATTTAAAATGTATTACTTATATTTTCATATTTCTTGTTTAAAAGCTATACTCATCAACAGAGCATGCAATGCAACATGCAGAAACATGAATAAAAAGAGCTTTCCTAAGCTCGCATTTAACTGCGTATTACCAGGCAATTTGTTGCAGGCTTATTAACCCAGTGGGGAGTTTTATTGATAAAGCTTGGCAAGGAAGGTTTACCTTTGTCATATTTCCATTCATAACCTCATAAAGTAATACATTTTTATAAAAATCAGTTAGATAGAAGTACAACTGGGCTACGTTTTTAAAGTGTTTAGCATAGATCATGGTTTTCTCTATTACAGTACGGTGGAGCCACTTTGCCAATTCTCTTTGTTGTCAACTAACTTCATTCACTGCATCCATACAGTAAATCTCCTCTTTGGTCTTTCTCTAGACCTCCTGCCTGGCAGTTCCAACCTCAGCATCCTTCTATCAATAAGCTCACAATCTCTCCTCTGAACATGACCAAACCACCGCAATCTGGCCTGTCTGACCTTATCTCCAAAACATCTAACATGGGTTGTCCCTCTGACTCATTCTTGATCCTATCCGTCCTTGTCACTCCCAAAAAGAACCTCAACATCTTCATCTCTCCTACCTCCAACTCTGCCTCCTTTCTTTTCTTCAGTGCCACATATGTCTCTAAGCCATAGAGCATCACTGTCTTGTACACCTTTCCTTTCATTCTTGCTACTACTCTTTTGTCACATAACACACCTGACACTTTTCTCCACCCATTCCAACCTGCCTCTACATGCCATTTCACCTCCTTTCCACACTCTCCGTTGCTCTGGACAGTTGACCCTAAGTACTTAAAGTCCTGCACCTTCTTTACCTCTGCTCCCTGTAGCATCATGATGCGAACCTTGCAGATGCAGACTCACCTCCACCTTGAACTCTTCTGTCACACCTACAGCACATCTCACCACTGTCATACACCTTTTATACATGTTCTGCACCACTCTAACATACTTCTCTGCCACACCAGATTTCCTCATACCATACCACAGCTCTTCGCTCAGCACCCAGTCATACATTTTCATAAATCTACAAAGACACAATGCAACTCCCAATTACCTTCTGGGAGCATCCTCAAAGCAAATACTGCATCTGTTGTATATTTCTAGGCATGAAACCATATTGCTGTTCACAAATGCTCAACTTTGCTTTTAACCTAGCTTCCACTACTCTTTCCCAAAGCTTAACTGTATGGTTCATTAGCTTTATTCCTCTGTAGTTGCCACAGCTCTGCACATCTCCCTTGTTCTTAAAGATCGGCACCAATATGTTTATCCTCCATTTCTCTGCGATCCTCTCACTCTCCAAGAGCTTGTTAAACAGACTAGTCAGAAACTGAGGTTAGGGTCTCAGTCACCTGTTCTACTCTTTGTTCTCTTTCATTTTCCTCATTTATCAACTCTTCAAAGTACTCCTTCCATCTTTCCATTAACCTCCTGGTACCTGTCAGTACATTTACATCCCAGTCTTTAATTACTCTAACCTGCTGCACATCCTTTCCATCTCTATCTCTTTGCCTTGCCAAACTGTACAGACCCTTTGTGCACGGGAGACACCATGAAGCACACACACGAGGCGAGGTCTTACGGAAAAAAGGGTAATTTATTTAGGGAAAATGGGGAAGGAAAGTGTTAAAGGAGGGAGGATGGGAAGAAAGGGAAGGAAAGATTGTGCACGTGCAGGTCCGGGGGCAGTGCCACACTGGCATGCGGGCACACAGCTGGTGACAGGTGGCGGTGGGCAGAGTGGCAGAACGGAGCACACGGAGGCAGCGCTCCTGCACGCTCCCTTGTGATGGCGTGTCGACGGCTGGCCTGGCCCCTCCCAGTTTTCCGTGGGTGCGGCCTCAGGCGGGAGTCCTCGCTGATGTCCATCGGCTGGGCGGCTTTCCTGGCTGGGATCAGGGGGCCTTAACGCTGTCCTTGTCGCAGCCTTTTCCTCTTCGGCAGTGGGGCCGTGAATGCGGGCTTGGTGCGGGAGTGAAGGTGCGCCGTCAGCGTGGGGATTCCTGGTGCGCGTCACCTCACCCCACTCGCATGTCTCTCTCTTACGCTCTACCGCATCATGTACTTCCCGGACCCTGGACTAAGCTCTGCGCCTTGCTTTTATAATGCGGAGCAAGCCCGAGATCCTATTAATGCTCCATCCCTTTGCATACCTATCTAGGGAGCCTACAGAGTGAGCGAGGAGCGATAGTAAATTTGGGCACACGCCCATCACAGGCACACGCCGTGACACCAACCTAGCATACACGTCCATTTACTTTACGCTGCATCTCCCTTTACTCCTGTCTACTCTCAGTCCTCTCAGTGTCCCACTTCTTCTTAGCTAGTCTCTTTCTCTGTATACACTTCTGGACTTCCTCGTTCTACCACCAAATCTTCTTTTACACTTTTCCCTTTCCTGATGATACACCAAGTACTCTTCTACTGTACCTGTCTCCCTGATCACCTTAGCTGTAGTTGTCCAGGCAACTTGAAGCACCTCCTGACTACCCAGAGCCTGTCTCAACTCTTTGTCCTCCCTGAAAACTACACAACATTCTTCCTTTTTCAACTTCCATCACTATGGCCTTTGCTCTGCTTTTGTCCTCTTCACCTTCCTCACCACCAGTGTCGTTTTACACACCACCATCCTTGTCTGGCCACACTCTCCCCTACCAATACTTTGCAGTCCCTGATCTCATTCAGATTACAACGTTGACAACAGATGTAGTCCATCTGAGTGCTTCTGCTTCCGCTCTTATGTCACCCTATGTTCCTGGCTCTTCTGGAAGAAAGTATTCACTACTGCCATTTCCACATTCAAAGTCGCTACTGTCACTCCTAAACTCTTGTCTTTCCTCTTATCTCTCTGCTTACGAACACGCCTTTCTCAACTCCTTCTTCCACCAACAGTAGCCTAATTTCCACTAGCACCCTGTAGGTCAACAGTAATGGTGGTGGTCATTGTTAACCCGGGTCACGACCGATCTGGTATGGAAGCTCTGTTAATGATTTGCATGATTGACTTGGCAAATGTTTTATGTTGGATGCCTTTCCTGCCACAACCCTTTGCATTTATCCAGACTTGGGACTGTCACAAAAAGACACTGGATTGTGCCCCCCGTGGTTGCATTTGGTTGCATGGTTGATGGATATAATTCTCCAACCCAATCAGAGATTCGCAGCCACCTACACCATGTAGACACGACATCATTGACTCAGTGACATAGGATGACCATCTTTTGAGGGAAATGCTGGGTACGTAATCAGAAAGGCTGAGCTTACTGCATATCTCCGTTGTCTCTGCCTTCAGCCAGCAAAGAAGAGGACTCATTTACCTTTGCTGCAGCCACGTCCCTGTGCTGCATCTTTGCTCCAGTGGCTACAGCTCTTTGGTGCCCCACCGCTCCCGCCTGCCAAGCAGCGACACCGCTAAGCTGCAACTTCCAAAATTTTTTTTTAAATAAATAAATAATTTTCCCTGCACTACTGCCTTGAATGTTCATGACCTCACAGTTACCCACAATCAGATAGCGTCACTGTCAGATAGCGACAGCAGAGGCAGAGAGAGAAAAGTGAATATTCCCCTTAAGAATAGCAAAATTTTTTTATAATGTTACATTAGAACTCAAAAAATGTTAAAGGAATATAGAATTCACATTAGAAAAAAAATTATAAAAATTGCGAACTATTAGAAACTGTGCTCTGGTAGTTACTGCTCTCTATAAATACAGGAAAAGGAAACGTTTACAGTTTTATGATTATTACAAAATTTAATTATCAAACAAATTTATCAAACTATCAGAAGAAGACACAGTTAGGTTGTGTTTGCACTTAATATGTATTTATGTCTTGTGTAACAGTATGCTGCCAAAGTCTGGGAGGACACTTGCCAAGTGGGATAAATCCTAAAAAGCTAGGAGGGAGCCAGTACTGCAGCGATCCATCATCAGTCAGAGGGAACTGAATTAAAATGTTCTTTTGTGTGGCTGCTGGAAGCCCTTCAGCTCATATCTTAGGAGATAACATAACCTGAAGGATGGTGCGTGATTGTCAGTCTCTTTTTCCCAGTTTTTCCTGCAACTCGTAGAATGTAACATGTTCATTAAGCTCCATTTGGACCACCCATTACTGAAGTCATCGTTTAAACATACAAATTTTGGTTTTCCAAAAACCTTTCTTTCTTTTAAAAGCTTGATGCTCCCTTCTCAGGTCCTGTGCTCAAATCTGAGCTCATAGTTTATAAAGAAAGTGGCACAGTAGTACTAGACATCATAAGAACTATTAACCTGCTCATAACATCAAAGTACTTTAAGGAGCCTGACTGATATTGTTCCATGGTTTGTGCTCACATTCTTTTTGCTGTAGTAGCATTTTGAATATTTGCTTTAATCTTTTTATTTTCTTTATCCCTCAAGGAACTGTTGCATCATTTGTCAAGTTAACATTTGTAATGTGTGTTACTATTCGCTTTGTATCTTATGAATTTTATTTTTTTTTCCACTCTGCTACTATAGTCATTTATCATTCATTCATTCATCTTCTATACCGCTTTATCTTGTATTTAGGGTCACGGGGACCTGGAGCCTATCCCAGGAGACTCAGGGCACTAGGCAGGGTACACCCTGGACAGCGTGTCAATCCATTGCAGAGCACACACACACACACACACACACACACACACACACACACACACACACACACACACACACTCATTCACACACTATGGTCAATTTGGGAACGCCAATTAGCCTAATCTGCATGTCTTTGGACTGTGGGAGGAAACCGGAGAACCCGGAGGAAACCCACCAAGCACGGGGAGAACATGCAAACTCCATGCACACAGAGACGGCAATCGAGCCTGGCCGGGAATCATTGTTAGTAATACAGTAATAGTATGGTCTCTAAAAAGAAATCCAAATTTTGGCGACTTTTTTGTTCACATGTGAACATATGTTTATAGATCCATTAAGCTCATACTCTTTTTATGTCGAAATGTCACAGTACAAAGTTATCTATGTTGTTGTCCTTCTTCTCTCGGCTGCTCCACCCAAGTGAAAAAAAAGTATGATAAGTATATTAAATCCTAGCTTGCCAAAGCATATTTAAGTGTACTTGCCAGACTGATGACTAGTATACTTGAAGTTTGCTGTTTTGGAACAACTAATTTTGTACTATGTACATTTCTTTTAATATATATATTTTTGGATTTTTTCCTGATTTTTTATTCATGTCCAATTCCTCCCCATCACTACGAGCTCCCACATTAAGCTACTACACCTCGGTCAGGAGGGCCGAAGTGTGAGGGTTGCCCACTAGAGGGCAGTGTTTTTAGTTTGTAGTTTTTGTTTCTAGACCCAGTTTCCCAGAAGCCTCCTAAGTCAAGTGATGTGGATGCTCACCTGAACTGAGGAGGCTCATTAGCATTGTTATAAATACCTGTTTGTTCTGGGAAACTGGGTCAAGCATTAAAGTGATATCATTTCTGTTCTGTGGGTTTTGTTTGGTTATATTATGGTTGGCCTTTTAGTTTCAGGAGCACTTTAAGTTAAGTTTGTTTATATTGAGATGTCTTTGTCTTTGTGTCTCCTAGCAGGATTAGCCTCTAGGAGAATTAGCCCTTTGTGTTTACCCTTTTGTGTAAGTAACCCCCATTGCCTGTTTAGTTATGGCGCTTTTCCACTGCATAGTATGACACGACACGGCTCAGTTCTACTCACTTTTGGGGGGTTTTCCACTGGGACCAGTACATAGTACCTGTTCCTTTTTTTAGTACCACCTCGCCCGAGGTTCCAAGCGCGCTGAACCGTTACCAAAACGTGACGTGTAAACACGCTGGTCACTGATTAGCCGGAGAAAATCGTCATTACTGCGTCACCGAACTTGCGACACGAGACACAACAGAACCGCTATATTTAGAAACAGCCAGAGAAGGATCGGACACAGCTTTTTTTATTAACCGTCGGCCTCTTTTGAAACAAACTCCTTCGTCTCGCTGTTAAAAACATCCACATGCCGAGAATGAAGAACACCATGCCGTCGATATGCTCCATTGTTGTGCGTGTGTTTGTGGCGCGCTTACGATGACGTCACGGCAGTAGCGGTGCCGCGCGCGTGAGTAATCCCGCCCACGCTAAAGTGTTACTACACTGCAGTGGAAGAGCAAACCGAGCCAAACTGCGCCGAACCGAAGTGAGTTGAACTGAACTGTGTCGTGTCGTTCTATGCAGTGGAAAAGAGGCATTAGTCTGTTTCAATACTAATGAGGGTGATACTAACATGTCTAGATCTTAGTCTGTCTAGTCTTCGTGTCTGTCTAGTCTCATCGTCTGATTAGCTCTTAGTCTGTTTAGGTACTAACATCTTTAGCCACTAACCTTTAGAGTTCTTAGTCTGTTTCATACCTAGTCTGCTGTGTACCTTGTCTGTTCAATCCCTTGGGTCTCAGGCTACTAGCCTGTTTAGCCATTAGTCTGATTAGCTATGAGCTAGCTTAGCAGCTAATGTGCAGAACAGGTGGTAGACGTAGCCAAGCCTGTCTTGTTTGTTTATCCCTTGCATGTATAGTCCCTTGTGTTTAGTCCTCTAGGCTGTTTAGTATGTCTTGTCTCGTCCAGTTTGTATCCCCATGTCTGTACTGTATTAGATAATGTGTAATCCCGAGTCTGTGTTTGTGTTTTGAGTTCTCGTTTGTTAGCATGCTCCATGTTTTTAGCCAACTTCCTTAGTTCATGTTTTGTTCATGTTTGTATTTTGTTTGTTTGATTCTCATTAAAGACTCTTTCTGTTTCACTGCATCCCCTCTGCATCTATGCCACAACACCAAGCACACAGTCCAACAACATAACAGAACGTGACACGAAGACTATCACGTGTTTCCTCCAAACTGTGTGACGTCACTGCTATTTGTTCTGAACTGCTCGCTCACGCACCATTGGGAGCGGCGTAACACACTCAGAGTACATCTTATAATAACAATAAAAACTAACGCATGCAATGATGCAGCTTCCACCCGTGAATTCAAACTAGAAAACAAAATAAACTTAAACTAGAGCTGGTATTGCCCCTACTCTAGTCTCTGGTTGGCTGGAATAGTTGCAGAGTTCTAGTGCTGCTGCAGTTCGTGCAAGTGTAGCTTTATGATATTGAGCGCATAGAAAAGAGAGACTTCAAACACACATAAATGAGCTTGAACACACAAAAGTGGATTTAAGAACAGGTGCGAGAGAGATTCACCACACACGAGATATCTTTGGATTGTGGGAGGAAACCGGAGTACCTGGAGGAAACCCACCAAGCACGGGGAGAACATGCAAACTCCATGCACACAGAGACGGGAACCAAGCCTGGCTGGGAATTAAACGCTGGAAGTGCAAGGCGACAGTGCTAACCCCTACTGAATAAATACCTTCAAATTTAACTGAAAATATACAGAGACTACTGTATATAAAAAAAATTATTCTAATGTATACTTCCTGTACATTGTTACAACTATTATTTTGAGATTAATTTTTTTTATATGCCAAAAATGGAAAAAGTTTAAATAGGTTTGCTTTGGAAAGTACACTGACCTTTAACTTAAAGTATATTTTCTATAATATATATTTTTTTAAAGTATCTCAGTCATCTCAGACTATAATACTGTACAATTATTTTGAAACATGTTTAAAGTTTAATTCCAAAAATTGGTAATTGGCATGATGTTAGTATACTTTTTATATATTAATTGATGGTACAACTAGTGCAACCTAGTGGCTTGTTCATCCACTGGCTTGGAATTGAACCTGTGCTATCACTGCTTAGCAGTACAGTGTTATGTATAAAATGTATCATTTGCCCAAGATCCATTCTATATTGCTATATGAGGCTCAATAGATTTAGTGACATATTTAAAAATACTTAAAATTGAGTTCGCATTATAAGATTTTATCCCACCAACACATACCAACAAAATAATTTAAAGAGCGCAGCGGCACTGAATATTTTTTGGCTAGGGACAGATCCACTACTGATTAGTGAGCAGAACATGGGATTAAAATGTCACTTCCAGATCTTCCAGAACATGTAGCAAGGCATCTGTTTGAGACCAAGATTAGGATCCTTTCATATGGACGTGAACGTGCAGTCAGATATGAAGCTCAAAAGACAAACAAAGACCTCATTGCACAGTTCATTCATTCATTCATCCTTATAAACTGCCTGGTTTGATTAGACTACTGTTGTCTCAGAATCAACTGAATTTGGGCAAAAACAGCATTGCTGAAACAGATATCACTAACTTAAGTGTAAAGAATAATCACTGAAATAAATCAATTAAAATTATTTCAATTAAATTTTTTGCATGCACTTTGTCTGCTCAGTGTCAGGTGATCACAATGCGTGTAAAGCATTTTTTTTTTTATTTTGTGTCCAAGTGTAGTGACTGTTCTTTAGTAACTGTACTGCAACAATGACTCTGTGCAGAAAACAGTTAAAAAGGCTGTAGCAGTGCGGGAGAATCTGTTTAACGACAATGTAATGACACATTTCCGCAAAATCCTCAAAAGCAGGCAAAAGCAAGTGTCATTAGAGAGGTTCCTTGTTAAAGAGGTTTGCTGACAGGCCAGTGTTTCTATTAGTGTGTGTGTGTGTGTGTGTGTGTCTGTGTGTGTGAAAGTCGTCATTACACAGTAGCCCCCTCCCTCTTCCTCTCCTCCCTTGTCTTACTTCAGCCATGATTCTTTCCAAAGGTAAAGTGCAGGTTAATTTGTTTTATTTTAATTCACCTTGATATATACGAATGCTTTGATATACATGCACGCTTCCGGAACGACTTATCCTCGCAAAACAAGGTTTAACTGTGTATTGCTTTTACCAGGGATCATTGTTGCAAAGCAGCATTGCAGAATCGAAAAAAATATGGAAATGACATAAAAGTGTGAAAAAATACGTATAAATTATAGTTAGCAGTTTGTCCTTGATGAGCATGGTGTCGAGGAAAAAGAACCTGAGAAAGAAACCTTGAGAGGAACCAGCCTCAACATGGAACCTATCCTCATCTGACTGATACCAGATAGCAGGTATTGATTTGCAGTCGTCTGTGTGGTGATTGGCTGGAAGTTCAGTATAACAGGAAATATGTTTAAGATAACGTCTTAATTTTTACTAATTTTTTTTTTTAAATCTGGTAATCACTATAATCGCTAGTTGAGCGGAATTGTGAACATGAGAGATGTAACTGTAACTGAGGAACTGTCAGAGGTACAATTTACAGATCATGCTGACAGTGTTGGCATTTCTGCCTCAGGTTTTTCCTACAGTTCCTGAGGGAAGGGGCTGAAAAAAACGTAGACTGCCTACAGAAAAAAGAAAAACATTTAATAGAAATAAATAAGGAAAGAGCACCATTCCATTTACTTCCTTTACACAGCTTTCTTTGATTATCACTAGCTTGCTTTAACAACCCCGCCCATGTGGGTTAGGATAAATTTCATCTAGACACATCTCTCACATGAAATAAGTCATGTGTGATTCTGTGCTGTCACCTGTGACATTTGCTGTGTGAGTAATGAGAGTGCCAACAGTGATAAATGTCACTGGGTAAGTGCATACTGTATGCCTCAGCTAGGGATGACAGTCAAATCTTTCTTTTCTTTGTTTTTGTCTTCTCTAGCACTGGAGGAACAAGCATGCTAGAGGAAAGGCAGAGAGATTTCCTGTACCCTGTGGAGCTGAGAATGTGTCAGGGTTAAAAAGGGCATGGTTGTGGTGAAGTGCACAACTTGACAGGCCTTGGGAATGCTGGAAGAACAAAACTTGAAGTAATAAATGCAATGACAGACATTTTTGTACAAAATTTACATTTCTGCCCTTTATTTATAGGAAAAGCCAAAAAGAGCACCACATTTAAAATGTAATGGCAATCGTTTTGGTTGATTGTTATGCTTGTTGGGTTACTGGGTTACTGATTGGAAGGTTGGGGGTTTAAGCCCCACCACCAACAAGTTGCCACTTTTGGACTCTTACTGTAAGCAAGGTCCCCTGTATCCTGGCTGACAATGTGCTCTGACCCCTTGGTATAGTGGCTTATGGCATTTATCGCTAAGCTCTGGTAGAAAATATAGACTATGAGAGTGCAAATATCCAAGAATAAGAGCAAGAACGAGAGGTCTTAGATAAAATAAGCATTGCCCTTTAAAAAGATGAATGATATTTAAATATAAAAATTTTATTTAACAACTAGGGATCAACTAGAAAGTCCCCAAATAAGCAGGCCAATGTTTTAATAAACTACTTCCTAAGACAGCATAATAAAAAATGCTTGACAGGGGCCAGACTCAAAAGGAGACCCATTCTAGGGCTTCTGAGTGGTGCAACAAGAAACCATGTCAAAAAAGGTTCAGGTGCAACAAAAAGTAAGGAGGATTTTACTTAACATATTTACTTTGATGAGATCATTTATGTTCAGTGGTCAGATGTTACACTGACCAAACCAAAAAAGACCATGTTCATTCATTTGGTCATTTCGTTCTTCTCTACTAAGTTCCTGGTCATGGTAGAGGTGGTGTAAATTATGCCACTAGTTTGTTCATCTTTTGATAAACAAAGCCACCTTAATTTATTAGAAAGCATTCCAAGCAGGCACAAGTGAAAATATTCACTCACTCATCATTTATAACACTTAATCCTGCATTCAGGGTAGTGAAGGGCCTGGAGCCAATCTCAGGAGACCCTGGACAGGGTGCCAATCCATCACAGGGCACACACTCATTCTCTCATTTGGGAACGGCAGTTAGTCTAACCTGCATGTCTTTGGACTGTGGGAAGAAACCAGAGTACCCGGAGGAAACCCACAAAGCTTCCGGAGAACATGCAAACTCCATGCACACAGAGGTGGGAATCCCTGGAGGTGCAGGGTGACGGTGCTAACCACTACACCACTGTGCCACCAAGTGAAAAAGAAAAACAGTCCTGCTTTAGTTTAGAGCAATTATGAACTGAAGTGGTGTACTGTAACTAAGGTTGGAGAACTGCCAGTGCCAGAATTCACACATCATGCTGACAGTACTGGCATTTCTACTTCTGGATTTTTTGCCAGGGTTTCTGGGGGTGTGATATTGTGGTTTATTAACAAAAATACAGCCGGAATGTGTTAGGGGATGAGGTAGTAGGTTGGGAATGTGTGTGTGTGTGTGTGTGTGTGTGTGAGTAGTGTCTGAAATTGCTCCCTCATGCACATTCAGTATTTAATATATCGGCTGTAATGTTCAGAGTGCTTTACAGGGCAGTACTGTAGTCACAGAGATTGAATTCGGAAAGCACATCACCATAAACAGCCGCCTTAAATTAAAATATGTCAACAGGATGAAAACATAATTTAATTTTCTGTAATAACGCATAGCTAATTACAAACATATACATGATTAAACTCAGATAATAAATTACTAAAGCCAATGAACAAGGTTATACGTACTGTATACTGTATGTCCAGGGTCATCATGCCTGCATGACAAAAGGAACTTTGTAAGTTGCATTGAAATCCAAATTTCAGTAAGTGACATTATCACATGCTAGGACATAATTAAAGCTAGTTATAATAACGGAGTAGCTAAAATATGATTTCCAAAGGAGTAGAGTAGATGAGAGTAGGAATTTTGTGGGTGTACTTTGAGATAAACTTTCTCTCTGACAGTTGTTATTGTCCAAAGCAGCTTTACACAAATGTATAAATTCATAACATGTTATATTTGAGGTGCACAAGATTGTGCTGATGTAACGGGACCACATGATACATGCCATGAGCCCAAATGATACATATCATGAAGCTTTTGTATTGCTATACGTTTACTTTTTTTGATATATTCTCCCATCATTACTTGACAGAGTAAGCGAGAAAGAGTTTCAAAGAGAAACTGATTATGTTATGCTCACTGTAACAAAGTGGATAAGGTCAATGTACAGTACGTTTACTGCAGAGTGCAAGCAGGTACTCTGGCAAGACGAACTAGGACAGTATAACTAAAAGGAAAGGTCAGAGGTTAACACAAACATGAGGGCACCCTGGGTCATAAAGCATCCAGCCACTTCACCATAGAAGGAGGATGTCGAGGAATCCTGTAGATCCTCTAGGGAAAAAAAGTCTTCGCAAAATTCTTAGCTAAACAAATATGTTTTAAGCTTGGACTTAAACAATGAGATCATGTCACTAATTTACATAATGTCCAGTTCAAATTCATATTTCATATCTCACAGAAAAATAGTGTAAATCATGAATGACTGTCTCTAGTAATGAGGTTCAGAGTTGATCTCAGTTGGTGATTACCCCCCCCCCCCCCCAAAGATAAATAATTCAGTTAAACAGTTAATTATTAGGTTCATTAGGTGTATTTAAAGAGGAAATTAATTTAGTGTGTTGGACTTTTGGCCGCTTTAAGGGATGGAGTTGAGTACATTCACTTTTGATCACCCTTGCTTTATTTATAAGTGTACTCTGTACTCTGTAGCGGCATAATGTAAGTACTGTAGTAGAATAAAGACATTAACCAGGTCCAGCTGAGGCAATACATATGTGTAGAAATTGCAGAAAATTTTTACTGTACAGTATTTGCTTTTCAATGCATTTACTTGTAAATAATAATGAAAAGAATAATGATTTTAAAAAATACAGTAGGCTATACAGTTTGTTGAGAAACAGCTTCTTGTTCATCTACCACACATAAGCATTCCAAATACCCCAAATCAATTTACCTGATTTTTTCAACCTGGCTTGTACAAACTTAATCTTTTCTTGTTTAATTATCATTAAAGTGAATGTGTAAATTGAGTTTTAATTGAAAGTGGATGGTGAAAGTGTGTATTGGTTTGGGATCAAGGTGACCACTCACATTTTATTTGGCACTGTGACTTCCCCTGCCTGTCTTTAGAACCACTAGTAGATGTCGGTTTTCCTCATCTGCAAAGCTTTTCATGTTTATCATTTCTCTTCTGGTAAGGACCCAATAAAAGCCAACCAACACGCATCTGCACGTTGCTGTTCATTTATCCACATTGACTAATTTCTCACTTGCTTGCCCAGGCACTTGTAGTTCAGTCACATAAATTTATATTGATTACTGAAAGAGCATTGTGTAGATCACACCTTGGTCTCTCATAAAAAGGCAATAAAGTCTGTAAATGGAAGCAAAAGAAATTCAATGACCAATTGCAACTTACTATCCAATCAACTGCTACAATGTTGACACTCGGAGCAGGGTACAGTAAGTATCAGGAATGAAATAGCCCTAATGCAAATATATCATTTAAAAACATCCCACTGCCTGCCAAGTCTGATTCCACCATATCCTGGATCTAAGAAGCATAAATGATTTCTTTTAAAAAACTGCTTCTTCATATATTATGCAAACCCTCTTAAAAACATGTGATAAACATAATTGGTTATAACCTTATATCTAAAAGATGCATTTCTTTCAAATATGCATTTATTTTGTTGTAGAATACAGTTTCTCTGTTGTCAGCTTTGGTGCCAATGACATTCATAAAGTTTGTTTGAGTTGAGAGGCCCTGCAACATACATGTTTATCTGGATGACTTGTTGCTGGGTGGATTATCCTACCACCAGTTGATGTGCCAGACAAAGTAGGCCATGGGCTACTAGACTCCCCTGGGCACCTCTGTTTTAGAGCCCTTAATGAATATCAAATGTTACCATTGCATAAATTTGAATGATCTTGCTTTTGTGTTATAATTTTTATGTGCACCGTTAAATCAGGAGCATGGGTGATTTGTGTTGATGCTTGATGGTAGTTTTCATTACGGGTTAATATTTGGTCATTTTTAAAGCCTTCATAATAGACCTACAGAAGCAAGAAGCAATTAGACACCAGTTTCATGATAAGATGTATGTGACAAAATCTTTTACATTTTTGTCCAAGTAAGATTATCTAGTAATATATTTTTTATAGTTTGTTGACGTTTTTTTTTTTTAGAGACTATAAGAGTGACGACTTATGTGTTATAGTGTATTACATAACAGGCTAAAATTAACAAATGTTCAAATTACTTCATTTTAGATTTATCTTAATTTAAGCACAGAAGATTCAGCCGCTTTTAGCTGATATCATTTTATAATGTTGCATAAAGAAAGAAAAACATCCTTTCATATACCCTGAAGGAAAGTGATAACACAAAGGCTAATACTGTACTACTTATGAAACATCATGATGATATTAAATTCATCAGAATTTATGCAGTGTTAAAATTTTGCTTGATGTTTAGTAGGCTCTAAAACATCAGACGGGTGGTTGCACAGGGGACACCAGGAACTCATGGCCTAAAGCTCCTCATCTCAGATCGTGGAAAGACTAGGACTAAAGGAGGTAAAAAAAAGGGGGAGAAAAGCTAAGAAAATTTAGCCTACTGGGTAACTGTGCAAGTATGCTTGAACACAGGTCGAGGAGTGATTTCTTTTATTAAATAGCATTCGATAGGCTTATCTACTGGGTGCCACTCACTGACCTTTGTGAACATGAAGCTCACATCTATCTTTACCCCACTTTACAGACTGTTGCTTTATTTTACTGCTGGTGTGCTTTGTGGTGAGTTAAATGATGGTTATACTCAGGAGTGATTCTTATCTTCAATAAAGGACACCACAGTCTTGAGCAGCATTTGTCATCAACTAAAAATGTCAGAACCTTGCCATAGCTTATGTTATCAGCACTATTTATGTATTCGTCCAGTTCTTGTGGGCTGAAATGTATTATGGATTTTTTAAAATGACTTTTATATGGG
The DNA here is from genome assembly GCA_030522415.1 of Channallabes apus. Classification (NCBI taxonomy): domain Eukaryota; kingdom Metazoa; phylum Chordata; class Actinopteri; order Siluriformes; family Clariidae; genus Channallabes; species Channallabes apus. The sequence continues at coordinate 34,840,607 of CM060118.1, forward strand.
GTTCTGGTAGTAGAAAAGAAGGGGAATGAAAGACTTGAATATGTAACCACGCTTCTTCTAGTAAGCAGAGGACCACCAGACAACCTGTGTCAATCAGGCCGATGGTGAGAGAATGAAGGTGACATACAGTACAGAACATTATATGGCCAAATGTTTGTGTGCACATACAGTAACTACTGTATTAAATGCATAATATCTGCTTATATATATATATATATATATATATATATATATATATATATATATATATATATACACACATCTCACCTTCACGTGAAGAGTGTCAAAAAAGCCTCCATGCATAGTGGAGAATAATTTTCTTTCCTTCCTTTCAAAAAAAGAATACAGAATAGTGTTAGGCAGGTAATTGATCCCCTTTGTATGGGTGATTCTCACGAAACCGATAAAACACCATGGCCTTAATGATTTTAAATATAAAATTTGTAATTAAAAAATGTGAAATTTAGAAATAAACACTGTAATTTCAACATGAGAATTTATATATTTATTTCGATTTGACAGCATTTTCTGCTAAAATTCTCATTTCCGCAAAAAAATAAAAATAAAAAATAAATACAAAGTACACACATACAGTATTAAAATATAGTTTGATTATTAGTGATGGAGCACATACAGACACAGGGCACTTCATGATGGCTATCAGGTAAGGCTTCTCTTTATATCTCTCCAGTTCAATATTAAATATTCTATTGTCAGAATTTTAACCTAATATTTTGATTATCATTACTGAAAAGTTTTCTTCATTTTGAAAATTGTTAGATTTACAATTTTTTATGTAAACGTACTTCATTATGGTCTAATTATATGCACTGAGAAAAAAATTAGTAAAGCCATCATGGCTTCTCTATAAGCTTCTCTATGTTAGCAAAACATCCTGAGGCTCCTCATCCTGCCAGTTGCGGTAAAGAGAACCTGTTTCAGGAATGAGAATTGAAGCATATGGTGTATGACTTTTAAATCTCTTATGTAGACAAAAAAAAAAAAGCTTTAGTGAAGGACAGATTGACAAAGTTCAAGGAAAAATTATACAGCAACTGCTCAAGGAGTACAGAAGGAAGAACCTAGAAAAATAACCCTAAAATAAAATAACCCTACAGTGTTAGATTCATCATCTCTCTCTCTCTCTTGTAACTGTGCATGACTATTAATAATAAAACGTGAAAATGTATTTGCTTTTCTAACAGTGTTGATGTTTCCAGAGTGTTGCGGTAATTTTTTTTTTTTATGTGTTAAATGTTAAGGATTTTTTTTTATATTAATGTTTACAAATAGTCCGGACGTTGTTGCTAATGTCAAAAAAAAAAATCTTAATTTAAGATAAAAAAAAAAAAATTTCGGCGGCGCGGTGGTGTAGTGGTTAGCACTGTCGCCTTGCACCTCCAGGGTCTGGGTTCGATTCCCCAGCCAGGCTCGATTCCCGTCTCTGTGTGCATGGAGTTTGCATGTTTCCCCGTGCTTGGTGGGTTTCCTCCGGGTACTCCGGTTTCCTCCCACAGTCCAAAGATATGCAGGTTAGGCTAATTGGCGTTCCCAAATTGCCCATAGTGTGTGATTGGGTGTGTGTGTATGTGTGTGTGCCCTGCGATGGATTGGCACCCTGTCCAGGGTGTACCCCGCCTAGTGCCCGAAGTCTCCTGGGATAGGCTCCAGGTCCCCCGCGACCCTGAACACAGGATTAAGCGGTATAGAAGATGAATGAATGAATGAATGAATGAAAAAAAATTTCATGCTTGAAATATTTGAAACCAAGATTTCGTGAAAATCACCCACATAGGAATCTTTTGGACACCCTGTACATTTTGGAGTGTGGCTGTGGAGATTTCCTCATTTAGCCACAAGAACATTAGTGAGGTGAGGCATTGATGTCAGACAAGAAGGCCTGGGATGCAGTCGGCATTCCAAATTATCCCAAAGGTCCTCAGTCTGGTTGAGGTCAGGGCTCTCAAGTTCTTCACTCCAACCATGGCAAACCATTTAACCACAGAAATTAATTTGTTCAATTTGGTCAAATGAAGGGAAACTAATGATACAGCATACAAAGACATTCTGTACAGTTTTGTGCTTCCAACTTTGCATACTAGTTTGGGAAAGGCCCACATATGGGTGTGATGGCCTGGTGTCCACAAACATTTGGCAATGCAGTGTAACAAGGACCTTAAATAAGCTAACTATAAGAGGTTATGGTCAGTTGACATCAGTGAACTGTTGGTAACCTCAGCAAAGTGGTCTTTATTTCAACTCAAACACATTTCCTGATAAGCAATTGCACTTTTGACCTCAGAGCAAACAGTTATAGAAGGGATTTATTTATGGTTGTACTACTCAGTATTGCTTAAATGAAGATGCAGTTCCTTTTGAGTTTATTTTTCATGTTATATCAGGGTGTTATTGCCACAGTAGCTTTGGTTTAAAAAAAAAATACTCCAGAATTTTTATCCCTATTAAGCCACTTTGTGACAATGTCCATCGTTTAAAGCGCTGTACAAATAGCATAGAATTAATATGTACTCAGGAAGGACCTATTAGAAATACTTCATTTTAGTTGTGAAGAAATCCAAGCAGGTGGTTTCCAAATCAGTCATAGAACAAGTTACAGTACATACGTAACTGTACATCATTTTTAATTATGTATTTTTAATGGATGTTTAAAACCATAAATTTATGTTTTAGTATTCATTATATAAAATTGTGACCACTATAAGAAAATAAATTTCTTGGCCAAAAAGAGACCATTTCGCAGGTGCAAAGAAAATAACCGAGGAGATTTGATTGGAATGATTGGAACTGGGTGAAGACTCGTTAGCTAATTAGGTTTCGTCTAAGCTAGTTTTGTTAATTTATGATGTGTGTAGTCCCATAGCAAAATTTTATTGCTCAGAACAATGTTTTTCAAGTCTCATGAGACTGAATTGAGCTTTCTCATTACAAGATCAACTTTGTCTGTTCTATTTCTCCTAAAGCCGACTTAGGAGAAACAAAGAGACACAAATCTGAGACATACATGAGAAACAAAACTGCATTTGCAGTTGAGTCATATACAGTATAAGATCATAATGGGATTAAAGCTAGATATAAATGAGATGCATGTAACATAAATGAGAAATATTATAGTTTTATTGAACATATCAAAAATCCTCAAAAACAGCATACAGTGATGAGCCACAACTAGCACCACCTGAGAACAGTGTCCATAATGAACTCTGTCCACCACAACATTAAAACCAGCATGTTAACAATATTACAAATATCTGTTGAATATTAACAATAATTTGATGAAAAATCAAAAGGAAAATTGTTTGTTCCTAGCGTATATAACAGGGACAGGAACAGGTAAATGCCTGGAAAAGCTTTTTCTCACCGGGTACATCAGTCTTCTCTTGTGGTGGATGTCCAACTAGTTTGTCCAAAGACTGCAGCTCCTGGAGTTGCTCAGTATCTAAAGGAACAAAAGTGTATTAAAAACAACTAAGATTACTTAAACACCATTCAGCTACTCCCTTCCCATCTGTATGAAGGTTGAGAGGTGGAGCCTGTTTCCTGTATTTTCTTTGTTGATATTTTTGTTCTCAAAGGTTCCTGAGGTGGCATGCTTCTGAAAAGAACCCAGTAAAGTGTATATAATTACCAGGATTTCCACAAACAAACATATTGGTCTATATTTGTAACATATAACTAACTGATGTCTCTAGTGCAGTGGTTCTCAAACTTTTTCTGTCATTCCCCACTTAAGGGGGTGAGCGAATTTTCAAGCCCCACTTGTCAACAAAATAATAACGAAATCGGCCAAGTTTACTGTTTATTGAAATATCAATTTCTAAACCAATAAGATCAAACAGCACCAAGTTCAAAATAGATAAAATACATGTGCAATTGTTATAAAAGGCTTACGTTGTCACTTATCTTTGCATAATTGACCCCATGTTTATTAGCTGCTCAGCAATCGTTTGTAGTTTTTTTGCACTGGCCAATTCTGTATGTAACTTTGAATGAAGCCATTTGTGCTTTGCTGTCCACTGATTCAGATGTTACCATGCGATTCTCCTGCTGTCTGTATTCTGCCAGCTTTCTTTCAAAGAAGTCGAGTGGATTATTGTATTACTGGAGTCTGTTGTCTCTAAGTGTCTTCCTAATTTGTTGGGTCTCATGCGGTCTGCTGCCAGCGGTTTAAGACACAAAACACACACGTGTCTCTCTTCTGCCCCCACCATCACCACCATGAATCCAAGCTGAAGATAGGCTTCATTAGGGGTGGGTGATATAACCAAAATCTTCTAACACAGGAGAAGCAAATTTCTACCTCGATAACGATATATATCACAATATAGCAATTTGTATCTGAAAATGCATGAATAAAAATTCAAACACAAAGAAACTGTTTTACATAATGTCATTTTATTGAAACTGTGAATTGCTGAGGTTTGCCGCATTTTTTTTTACTTTGGCCATATTCGTTTGGATGTTTGGATTTCAGATGATAGAAAAGGTTTGACGTGTTTCCACCACTTGTTAAAACAGTGCACTTGTGTACCTTGAAAATCATGTTCGTCTCATTCGTATCACTTTTCTTATACCCAAACCAATTCCACACCACAGACGAGGCACGTTTTTCCTTTACAATCTCCTCGTTGTTGGTTTCGTCACATGTAAGTAAACTCACTGCTGCTGCAGCGTCTTCTTCCATTGTCGAAGTGTATGTGAAGCCAAACACATCAAAAGTGGGACGAAACCGCGGCACCCGATTGAACCAAATATCTGCGCAAATACAGCGCTATATACAGACTATCTGGATAGCGCAGTGATGATCTGGTTTATTCGCTCAGCCCGGTGGATCGCGCAGCGCCGTTCGAATCACAAACCTGCGCGACCCCCTGTGTTTTTATTTAAAACCTATTTATTTAAAATGTCAGGACTGTTTAATATTGTTTCCGCCTTGCCATGCCTGGTTTGTACGTGCGCATCCCATAAAAGGTTTATTTCTGTCAGGGTCGCGCAGGATTCAATTAAATTTACTTGTATTAATGATCCATTAATTTGTGTGTGATTGTTTAGTTTTGAGCGTACGCTCTTCATTATCAATAAAGAGCATGAATTAGAATAGGTACTTTCCTATTATTTTCCACTAATTTCCTCCCGTTCATTGCGCCCCACCTGTCATGTCTGTATTCCCCACTAGTGGGGCGCCACACACTTTGAGAACCACTGCTCTAAAGTTACATGTTCTGGCAACAACCGTTAAACACTTCATAGTTAAACTACTGAGTTGAAAACTGCTACAGTGATAGCGCTGTTCTCCGAGTGTGTTACTCCGCCCCCAACGGTGCGTGAGTGAACAGTTCGAAAAGATGCGGTCGGCTGGCATCACGTGGTTCAGAGAAAACAGTCTTCGGCCCTCCCGACTGAGTGGTAGTAGTAGCCTTAATGTGGGAGCCCCCTAATGGCGGGGAGGAATTGGACACGACTAAATTAGGGAGAAAATCAGGGAAAAATCTGAAAAGAAAACTACTGCAGTAACATCAACTTATTTTAAAGAATATATATGATAAAATTTTACTTAATGTTTTAAACAACTTTATGGTTAACTTAGGACGTTCCTACCTTGGTCTTGGAAGAACATTGTTTCGTTTCTCTGAACCGTACTAAACTGTATATGGTTGAAATGACTTAAAAGACTGCTTGAATTTACTTGACTTGAATTGGTAAAAGGTCAACAGTAAAAGCCATAGCTATGTTTAATAGTGAAAGTGAGAGCATTCCCATATGCACACAACATTATGAGAACACACAGGAATGGGACTAAACAGCTGTGTGGCCATAAGAAAACCATTCATTAATGAGGCTAATCTGAAAAAGAGGTCAGGAGGTCTTGTGAGTTCAGACTGGCCCTATTCCAGAGCAACTGGTACATCACTGTAAGGACAGGAGGACATGAGCTTTTAGAGTTTGCGATTTTGTTTTTGGACAGGTAGTGTAAATGAAAATATACCATGCAACTTCTTGTCACTCCCCAAGGCTCAGTACAACTCAGAAACAATGAAAATAAATGTAAGACAAACTATACCAATCTATGAATAAACTTTTAATTCAGATTGAATTAAATTTGCACAAAAACTTCCAAACAAAGTCATTCCATCATTTCATCAGGGGCTCCTGTGGGCTTTTTGTTGTTGTCTGAATTACAATGTCTCCCTCTTCCTATGGGGAAATTGTGGACTAAATTATTTATAGTTTTTTTTTATGATTCATTTACTACCATCAAATCAGAGGCCATAGACTGTGTTTTCTGTCTCGTGTACAGCATAAAACAATCCACAGCTTTTTTACTTGTCAGCCACCTAGTGTGTGTTCTTCCCATATCATAGAAAAGTTATTTTTTATCAACTGTGCTGGCCATATAATTTGTGGGGGTCCACGCTGCCCACACCCAGAACCCATTAGCAGGACAAAGGAAATAAAATCAGTCGGACGAATATGATCCCACGGGGTAATTAAAGAGGCTGTTACAATGTCAGCTATTACTAATAAGCCACTTTATCTTTACATAAGTCACAACATCAAGTTCAGTGTTCTAGAAATAAATGAATGAACAGTTAGAGCATTTGTTAATTGCTATCCAAACACATTTGATCATGAAGGAGGTGTGAAAAGTATTACAAATATCTTTCAGTAAAGCTAATATAAACTAAATAAATAATAAAACCAAATCCAAATAGCTATGTAATTTATGATGACAACAAGAGCTGAAGACCAATGAAATGTCACCGGCTAACAAAGTGCTCTGACCATCATGGGTTAGAGTTTTTATATATTTTCTAAAATCTTTATGAAATTCCATGTATCAGGGGTACCAAACAGAAATGTTTAATTTAAGAAAACTAAGCACCCAAGCTAGAGAATGCTAGAATGGAATAAACAATATAAACTTGAAAAGCCCAATGAATACTAAAAATCACTGATTAAAATGAGTGAATCAATTGTATATTTAAACTACTTAAACATGGAAGGTATAAAACGGAAACATGTGCAACCATCTGCAAGACTGTATGAATGTTAAAGATATGGTAAAATTATATATACTTTTCAATGCATAGTTCATATGTTTAAAAAAAGATTCCAGTTGCCCAGAAATGGTCATTTTCCATAAAATGCGATACCAGTAATTCACTTATTTAAAAATCCTAAACAGTAGTAAATTCTATGTCTAAACTCTTTCTCTCTGTATTGTTGATTCAACTTAATCTCTACAAAAAACAATGCTGAAGGTGTCCAAAATATGCTTTAGTCTCATCTTAATGTTGAGATGTTTCTGCTACTCATGATCTGTAAAGTCTTCATAACGGCTCTAATCTGAGGTGCTGTTTGTTTATTGGTGATTTTTGAGGCTGGTAACTCTAAATGAACTTCTCATCTGCAGCAGTTTTGGTCTTGCTTTCCTGGGATGGTCTTCATGAGAGCCAATTTCATCATGGTGATTGATGGGTGTTGTAGATGCGGACATATTATTTCACTAGTTTTGACGCGTAGCTTTGGTTTGATCATTTACTCACAAGAACGGAAGTCCAATGATTTCTTTGCCTTGGTATTTTATTTTCAGCATCAAAGATTCAACACTTCATACAGTCGTCTTGAGTAAATCCACTGTGGTTACAGACACCAGTTGCTGTATCAAATGGTTCAATGTTACCTTATAACAACATATTTGTTATATCTATCTGATTGCGTTTAGCTCACGATCAAAAGCTTGTGTTTCCGTAGCCTTCCGCATCTAAACTGACTTTTCTATCATGCGATAGTCATAAATAGATGTAATAGTGGAATGACATCACAGACCAACTTACGATTGTCAAAATGGATGCTTAACTAACAAATTTAAATCTTATGGCTTATGTAATAAACTTAATGTTTAATGCTTAACTAATGAATAGAGTAAGGTAAAGTAACATGAAATAAAAACAAATAAAGACAACAACAAATTCGTAACACGATATGGCTCTTACAGGTGTTCTTGCGAGAACGATTCCAGAAAGGCTGACATTTTAAAATAACAACTGACTTTGTTGTTACATAATTACCTAATTCCATATGTGTATTGTAATAAAATATAGAAAATAAATCACTAAACAAAAACAATGAAATTTGCAAGTGATCTCAAACTTTTGAGCAGTAGTGTATATATATATAATGTATTTATTTATTTTATTAATATTAAAGTGTTATTAATACTTTTTTCATTAGCTTATTATTTAGGTTGATCTATTATTAATAATTAAAACAAGGATGCGTTCTATATTAAAAGTCACTCTCTAAATTTGTGAGTCACCCTGTGCGGACGCTACTGATTGACAGTTGTTAACATTATATTGTTTTGGTATTTACTTTCAAGTTTTAACTGTTTTAGGTTTTCTTGACTAACTGCTCTGTGATTAAGATTAAATGGGCTTAGCTAACCTTTAATTATGCAATAAAATTTTTTTTTTTACAATAGGCAGATGTTGATTGTAGATCAACTGCTCTCTTCTTATCTTTGAAGTTTTGTAGTGTTCAAGTGTCGAATCAGAGGCTTTATACAGTAAACTAGCTTTATCACAATGCTAACCTGCAGTATCTCACATACTGTATTTTTAATTGTATAATATGGTGTTCGCACAACATCGAAATCTTATCATCCTACCTGTATTTCATAGAAAGAACTGCAGACGTTAAGCGACGCATACCTACAGTATGATTTGTTACTCCTAGAATGAGTAAACAATTTTTCTTAGCTTCAAAATTATCCAAAAAATTCAATGAGCAGTCATGCCAGCTGCTGTTTTGAAGGGAAATATCCTCGCTTCACTGATAATATGACAAAGTGAACCAGCGTGATTGCTAATCTTGCTTATAGCCTTGAATTGTCTGCTTGTGCATAAATAGCAGGTGTCTGCATGTTGTACTTTACTTAAAAAGTTTAAAACTTCTAAAATAAGAGTTTTTTCCAAAGGTTTTTTTTTTTTCAAATTAAACCTTGTTTTTGTAGACAGCCTTGTGTGTCAGGGGAAAATTATTTGACCAAAAATGGTATTTTTCATGGTGCATCTTTAAAAACGCCATAGCAGAAATCAGAACTGTATTTAATAGTGAAGGTAAGAGCATTTTCACATGCACAGGATTGGGATTAGACAGCTGTGTGGCCATAGGAAAAGCACTTGTTAGCTAATTGGAATAAAAACCTTTTTGTTTATTATAATTTTTTTTTTTTAGGAAACATAAAGGTTAGACTTTGGAGCGATGGAAAAAGGTCATGTGGTCTGCTAGGTTCAGATTTACCCTATTCCAGAGCAATGTTGCATCAGGTTAGTGAGGGAACTGAAGGAGGTGATACACCAGAGGGTGTGTAGATTTGAATTTCTGCTCACTACAGTTGTAAAGAGTGGCTATTTGAGTTACCACCCGTTCTCAGTAATCCAAAAATTACGAAGAAAACAACGTCTCTTTGTATGCCAGTGCATTTAAGATACAGATTAATGCAAATATGTTGTTGTCTTATTTTCTCCCCCACCCCCCCCACCCCCCATGAGTTATAATCCATATTGCAATCAATTAATTTAAATAATAGTCAGTAGCATCAATGATGTTATTAATAATAGTTTTACTTTCCATTTCTTGTCATAATTTTATAACAAAAAGATTCAGCACTCTTCATACTCTTGCTTATGTGAAATACTAAAAGTGTGAAATTGCTTTTTGCTGCTAGAACTAGTGTGAAGCAGAATATATAAATGCTGTCACGCATAGAATTTTAAATCTCCTGTGACACGATTTGTTAAAAACAGACATACCTGATGTTATGTTTTCCATAGCAAGTTATCCTCTAGCAACCAAAAGTGTATAATTGTAATCAAACTTAACAAGCAGCCTATTGAACATTGAGAGAAATGGGAGAAAACACAAAGCAAAGATTCATCACATTTTGGAAACGAGCTACTGTAAGCATATTTTAATCAACATATTTAGATAGACAAGATTATGAATAAGAATTACAAATGTACCATTATTACCAAGTGGAGAAAGAGAGAGAGGCAGAAGTAAGTCAGAAAAGACAGTGATACCCGAAACCTGCAGCTAAGACTAGGGAGTATAACAGGTCGTAAAACATAGACAAGATAAGGCACCAGGTGCCGGACTTAGCAGAAACTCGAGCACACACACCTAATTGAAGGATTAAAACCAGTGTTAGATAAAAGATCGGAAGCAACTAGCAGATAACCAGATGAGGTAATGAATGAAACATAAAAGGACCAGAAACTAAAATAATTGAACGAAACTGAAATAATGAGGAAAAGAACGGATGGTCAGGCCATAAAAAAGATAAGAAAGGAGATAACAAGGTGCACAGGAAAACTATGTAATAAATCGTACACTGAAACTAAAACTTGAAAGCATGTGTGTGTGCGAGATGGGGAATTTCCGTGCAAGACAATGTGTGTGCGTTAATAGCCATGTGGGCAGACTGGTACGAGCTGATAAAGAAGAGACACAGAAACAGGATTATGAATAACATATTTTAATAAGACTAGACACAGAATAAAAATGCGTATCTACATGGTAATAATATAAAAATTACAAAAGTATAAAAGGCCCAACGTAAAATACAAAAACATAAGGGGCCAGGGTAAGCATCAACAGAAATAAAATTACATGTCAAGCCTTCTCTGGCCTAGGACCTCTCCAAGAGGAAGATCAGTGAGTGGAATAAAAACAGAAACCCCACGATTTACCAAAGGCACAGGGGCCTGAGGAAAATCTGTTTGGATGCCAGTGGAATTAGTTTCATTAGTCTGTGTACTAACAGACAGGTTTAAATCAGTTTGAGTACCCACACTTACTTTAAAACTAGGCTGCCTGTTAGAGGGAGCGGGAGTTCTGGACTCTGCCCTCACTGGCTGAAAAGAACAGTGAGGACTCTCAAAATCCAAACGCCGTCTCTTGGAGGGAACAGGTTTAGAATCATCCTATTAAAAATAAGTAAGCCCTTTATTTCGTAGATACTGCATCAAAGATCCAGATAACTCAGAATCAGATCGGACAGGACTCAAGGAGGCCGGATCCATAACAGGCTCAGTCGGGTTGTAGTCCTCAAAAGGAACACGATCTGAACTGCCCGGGCTGTCCGAGTCATCCAAAGGGATGAAGTCATCAATGGAGAAGTTGCAGTTAGCTATAAAATAGAATAAATGTTTAAAAACATTGAATTGGGTAAAATAAGTAATAAATAATAAAATAGTGCAATGGAGATGCTTACCCATGGCTGGTCTTTTGAGAAATGAGGAATAAACCAAGGAAAAAACTAAGAAAAAGCCTCGAAAACAAGCGCCACCCCTATATTTCTTTTTATTAAAAAAATGATACGAAAAATTATGGAAAATAATTATTAATGAAAATAAATTTTAATGGAAAAATTAATTAATAGAAACTGGATTATAATGGAATAAAATTTTGCTGTGGTCAACAGATGAAATGTCCAGGTAAGGAGACTGAGAATTTCCCCGGGACTTCCCCCCCCTTTTCATGAACTGTATAAAAGGAGCGTGGTTTTCGCTGTGAAAGTCAGTCTGACTTTAGCACTGCTTGTCATTTGATTGCTTGCCATTGCTAAGGCTGGCTCACCTGGGTTCTTATTGCTGCAATAAAAGCCTGACTTACTTCATCCAGCTCTGCGTGGCGTCTGAAATCTTCGTTAATTCTTCTTTAAATTCTCTTTGTAAGTAATTTGTTAACTGTTTGATATTTTAAATTAAAAGCAACTTCAACAGGTGGAAGAATTATCTCCCACAATACTGAATGGTATATAATTTAACAAGATTATGATATTTCCCCAGGCTTATTGTTGAAAATGATTCTGATGAGCTGCTAGTAAAGTGTCTGTTTGTTCATCATTGATTTTATCTTTACTGAATTACACTTTCTTGTGCATTAGCCTGATTTCCGTATATTCAACTTTTTGCAGGTTTTTAAATGCTCGCATTGTGTGTGTGTGTGTGTGTGTGTGTGTGTGTGTGTGTGTGTACTGTATGTGTGTGCTGGCATTCCATTTATAACAACATGCTTATGTGTGCTCACAATGTCAGCTTTTAAGGTAAAATGTTTTCTTGCATGTCACTCAGACTGCACAGTAATCAATACACAATTTAAAAGTACTAGCTTAGACAGTTTTATAAGTTACTGTGCATGATATACTCTTTACTCATGATTGGATATTTAAATTCTTATATACGTATGTGGTTATGTGGTTATTCTTTCTTCTCGCTAGGAGAAAATAAGGGGCAGAGCAGTATTCGGGACTCTTCTTCTTTGTCTTTCGGCTGTTCCCTTTCAGGGGTCGCCACAGCGAATCCTCTGCCTCCATCTAACCCTATCCTCTGCATCTTCTTCTCTCACACCAACTAACTTCATGTCCTCTCTCACTGCATCCATAAATCTCCTCTTCGGTCTTCCTCTAGATCTCCTGCCTGGCAGTTCCAACCAGGGTTTGACATTGGCACTCGCCCACCCGCCAAATGCGGGTAAAATTCGGCTGTGGCGGGGATTAACTTTAGTCTCAGTAGCCACTTTGTCGGGTAGTTTATTCTTTAGTATTGTAACGTCCTTCAGTATAGAAGAAAAAAAAGATCACATAGACAAACGGAGTTGTTAGCGAATGTGCAGTTTACTTTTTTTTTTTTTCATCATGCGCATGCCCAGTTACACACACTTAGTTACCTCGTCCTGCTCGACGTGCTTACGTGCTTACGTCAGAGTCAGGAAGCTGAACAGAAAACTTGGAATAGAACTACATGCGAACACTACAGGTATGACAATTGTTGTAGTTTTCTCTAAAGTCATCCGATACAATAAATGTTTACATTGCAACGTAATATTACGCGCATAAATATAATGAGGACATTTAATGCCTCTCTCTACACATGTTCACACATGCATTGCGCGTGCGCTCGCACACACACACACACACACACACACACACTTTTACTTCCTGTTTGGTGTGTGTATCATTTCCTTAAAGGGCTATTGCTTCTCTGCAGGATGAGAATGTTTTGCCCCTTTCGCAGGTTATTTACTGATTATATATAAAAAAGTAATCACTATTAAAATCTATTTAGATTTCATGTTGAATGATAGAAAATTCATCAATTTATTGAATTACCTCCCATTATAAAGAGTCAACACTACAAGATAGACCAGAGTCCATTGTCCTAACTCAGAATTCTGATATAATAATACATAATGAATAATAATACCTGATAATAGTACACAACACAATAACATGATAAATGTTCTGAGTTGCTGTATTTTTAATATCAGAATGAGTTCAGTTGGACTGAATCTGTTATTTTTCAATGTCATGTGGTAAGAGGCTTGAATTTAAGTTCAATAAGCAGAATATACTGTTCATGTTTGCATGTTTTTATATTGGGATCTTAACAGTACTGAATACTTGACTACTACTATAGTGATACAGTGTATGCTGTCATTTATAAGTAAATCTAGATATAACAAACATTAACGTATCACGGTGAAGAAAAAACTGCAATTTTCTGGTAACAAAATTGTGGCGAGTAAAAAGGCTGAATGGCGAGTGACTCCGGAAATCCACTAGTCACATCGGGCTGTGAGCAAAAAAGTTAATGTCGAACCCTTGTTCCAACCTCAGCATCCTTCTACTGATATATTCACAATATCTCCTCTGAACGTGTCCAAATCACCTTAATCTGGCCTCTCTGACTTTATCTCCAAAACATCTAACATGGGTTGTCCCTCTGACGAACTCATTCTTGATCCTATCCATCCTTGTCACTCCCAAAGAGAACCTCAACATCTTCAGCTCTGCTACCTCTAGCTCTGCCTCTAGCATCGCTGGTCTCACCACTGTCCTGTACACCTTTCCTTTCATTCTCTTTTATCGCACAAAAAACACTTTTCTCCACCCATTCCAAACAGCCTGTACCTGCCTCTTCACCTCCTTTCCACACTCTCCGTTGCTCTGGACCGTTGACCCTAAGTACTTAAAATCCTGCACCTTCTTTACCTCTGCTCCCTGTAGCCTCACCGTTCCTCTTGGGTTCCTCTCATTCACACACATGTATTTCGTCTTGCTGCGGCTAACCTTCATTCCTCTGCTTTCCAGAGCGTACCTCCACCTCTCCAAATTTTCTTCCACCTGTTCCCTGCTCTCGCTACAAAGCACAATGTCATCTGCAAACATCATAGTCCATGGAGACTCCTGTCTAACCTCATCTGTCATCCTGTCCATCACCAGAGCAAACAAAAAGGGGCTTAGAGCCGATCCTTGATGCAGACCCACATCCACCTTGAACTCTTCTGTCACACCTACAGCACATCTCACCACTGTCTTAGCACCCTCATACATGTCCTGCACCACTCTAACATACTTCTCTGCCACTCCAGACTTCCTCATACAACACCACAGCTCCTCTCTCGGCACCCTGTCGTACGCCTTCTCTAAATCTACAAAGACACAATGCAACTCTTTATTACCTTCTCTGTACTTCTCCATCAGCATCCTCAAAGCAAATACTGCATCTGATGTACTCTTTCTAGGCATGAAACCATATTGCTGCTCACAAATGCTCACCTCTGCCCTTAACCTAGCTTCCACTACTCTTTCCCACAGCTTCATTGTATGGCTCATTAGCTTTATGCCTCTGTAATTGCCACAGCTCTGCACATCTCCCTTGTTCTTAAAAATTGGCACCAAAACACTTCTCCTCAACTCTCCTGGAATCTTCTCACTCTCCAAATTCTCGTTAAACAAACTAGTCAGAAACTCGACTGCCACCTCTCCTAAGCACTTCCATACCTCCACAGGTATTTCATCAGGACCAACAGCCTTTCCAGTCTTCATCCTCTTCAACACACTTCTCACCTCACTTTTTCCTAATATTTGCTACTTCCTGTTCCACAACAGTCACCTCTTCTACTTTTTGTTCTCTTTCATTTTCCTCATTCATCAGCTCTTTAAAATACTCCTTCCATCTTCCCATCACCCTCCTGGCATCTGTCAATACATTTCCATCTCTATTTTTAATCACTCAAACCTGTCCAGCCTAGCATACAAGTCCTCTCCCTGTACTCCTGTCTAATCTCTTCAGTCCTCTCAGAGTCCCACTTCTTCTTAGCTAGCCTCTTTCCTTGTATACACTCCTGGACTTCCTCATTCCACCACCAAGTCTCCTTGTCCACTTTTGCCTTACCTGATGATACACCAAGTACCCTCCTACCTGTCTCCCTGATCACATTGGCTATAGTTGTCCAATCAGCTGAAAGCACCTCCTGACCACCCATAGCCTGTCTCAAGTCCTCCCTAAAGACTACACAACATTCTTCCTTTCTCAGCTTCCACCACTTTGTCCTCTGCTCTGCCTTTGTCCTCTTCACCTTCCTCACCACCAGGGTTATTTTACACACCACCATTCTGTGTTGTCTGGCTACACTCTCCCCTACCAACACTATGCAGTCACTGATCTCTTTCAGATTACAATGTCGACACAAGATGTAGTCCACCTGAATGCTTCTGCCTCCACTCATATATGTCACCATATGTTCCTGCCTCCTCTGGAAGAAAGTATTTACTACTGCCATTTCCATCCTCTTTGCCAATTCCACCACCATCTGTCCTTCTACATTCCTGTCCTGAAGACCAAACCTGCCCATCACATTTTCATCATCTCTGTTCCCTTCCCCAACATGTCCATTGAAGTCTGCACCAATCACCACTCTCTCACCTCTGGGGATGCTCTGCATCACCTCATCTAACTCACTCCAGAATGTCTCCTTCTCTTCTAACTCACATCCTACCTGTGGGGCATAACCACTAACAACATTGAAAATCACCCCTTCAATTTCCAGCTTCAGACTCATCACCCTATCTGATACTCTCTTCCACTCTAGAACATTCCTAACAAACTCCTCTTTCAGAATAACTCCTACTCCATTTCTTTTCCTATCCACACCATGGTAAAACAATTTGAACCCTGATCCTAAGCTTCTAGCCTTGCTACCTTTCCACCTGGTCTCCTGGACACACAGTATATCCACCTTCCTTCTGTCCATCATATTAACCAACTCTCTTCCCTTCCCTGTCATGGTCCCAACATTCAAGGTCCCTACTTTCACTCCTAAACTCTTGCCTTTCCTCTTCTCTCTCTGCTTTCGAACACGCCTTCCTCCTCTCCTTCTTTGACCAACAGTAGCCCAATTTCCACCGGCACCCTGTAGGTCAACAGCACCGGTGGCGGCCGTTGTTAACCCGGGCCGCGACCGATCCGGTATGGAAATGATATTTCTGATTCGCATCATTGATTTGGCAAATGTTTTTACATCGGATGCCCTTCCTGACACAACCGTCTGCATTTATTCAGACTTGGGACTGGCACAAGAAGACACTGGATTGTGCCCCCCCATGGTTGCATTTAATGGGAGTAAGCACTATAAATAATATAATGCTTTATTGTAAATAATACAAAGGCTGCATTCATGTCAAATCAGAACTTTTGATTATTTAGAAAAACAGAACACTGTTATGAGAGTTAAAAACTACCCTTATTTCTCTATACAGTATAATCCCCTGCTACTCTAATGCATCTTAGCATTTCACTAGTGCTTGAATAGAATCAAGCTAGAAAATTTTCTCAGTATCCCAGAGTTTTGATCAGACTGTCTGTTTTTTCTGGCCTCCCAGGAACTCCTTTAATTGCCCAAATGTGTGACTTTGACTGAGGTTAGGACTGTAGGGGCTGTGTGAAAGAGGCTCTCAGCTGAGTTCCTGTAATGCACAGCACAAATGGTGTTTGTGACAGTGTGTGTACAGTTCTAGCAGACAGATGCATCTCTCTTCCACAAGTTGGTGATTTCATTCAATTCAATTTTATTTGTATAGTGCTTTTAACAATTGACATTGTCTCAAAACAGCTTTACACAATCAAAATGATTATTTAAGTTTGTATGGAATGTGAATGTGTATGAATCAAAATGTTCAGATAGCCCCTGGTGAGCAAGCCGAGGGCGACAGTGGCAAGGAAAAACTCCCTGAGATGGTAATAGGAAGAAACCTTGAGAGGAACCAGACTCAACAGGGAACCCATCCTCATCTGGGTGATAACAGATAGCAGGAAATGATCTGCATTTATACAGTGTGTTAGGTGGCAGGCAGGTCAGCTATAATGATTTCATCCCAAATGTGGTTTGACTTGATTGCCCCTTTGTATATTTTAGAGCTAAAACATTAAAACATTAAAACATCATTTACTAATTTCCAGATATTCTCTTTGCAAAGTGAAGCAGGTCACTTTCATGTTTTTTTTTTTTTTTGGCGAGCTCACTGTTAAGAACCTCGCTGAAGGCCAATGTCTAAAATGAATGATTCTCTAGTCATTTGTGGCATAAGCCTCAGAACCCCTCATGACCCTACAGTATGTGGGATACGATATATGAAAAATGGACGAATGGTTGAATGTTTTAGACAGACATATAATCAGGGTTGCAGGAAAAACTAATTTATTGATAGAGCTGGTGATTAGCAAACATATAAACTGAAACAGGCAGAACCAGAATCGAATATATAAAACTATTATACACAGCAATGCAAGATAAACCATGTCTCAGTAACAACTAGACTAATAACACTGAAATGGTGATAAAATATGGCCAATATTGTGTTATATAAATAAAAGTGTATGGGTAAGAACTAACTGGTCATAAAGCTTTTTCTAATCATGTAAAACTGTCAGGCTCTGCTTTACATCATAGGCTGACAGTCTCATCATCATTTGGCAATGTGCTGTAGGGAAATTACATAAAGGATTTCCCAGACTTCTGGCTTCTCTTGCCTCTTGAGGTTATATTATTCTTTGTCGAGGCTCCAACCTCGCTAAAACCACCCGAGAGAGATGTGTTGCCTGCTGCTCATTTATTCCCATCCAGTCATCTCGCACCAGCTTGCCTGGGGACTCGTATTAACACACATCGATTACTGAAAGGGCATTGGGGTGATGCGCACTTTGGACTTTTAAAAGGAAATAAAGTGTTAAATGCAGTAATGGAATCAGTATGTATTGTCTGCGAGTTAGGGAATTGGTATTCTGATATGCACAGGGGTCTGAGGGATCTGTTTAATATTAGACAGGGCTGACTTTGAAAGAATGGCTCTATGCTGCGTACACAAATCAATGACTTGTGAGTTGTGACTGCTGGTGAATTATAATACTAGTTAAATTTACGTCTGTTCAGCTTGGCGGGTTCAGAGTCTTCCACTGGATTTGGATGGTTTTCGGCATGCCAGCAGACTAATCACAGTTTGTGCGGCTTGCAGTGTTGGGTTTTGCATACATCAAATCATACTACAGTATATACATGGACCATTTATCATTTATGTGAATTACATATTATATAAAACTGGAAGATGACTTTTACTTTTTACTCATAATTTATTTTATATCTCTATCCATGTCTATCTATCTATCTATCTATCTATCTATCTATCTATCTATCTATCTATATCTCTGTCTATCTATCTATAGGTCTACCTGATCAACCACTTGTTAATTCAAACATCTAAATTGGGAAATCACATGGCAGGAAGGCAATGCATTTCCGGAATGGGGAAGAAAGCTGGGGATTTTCACACACAATCATATCTATGTTTACAGAGAATATCCAGTAAGCAGCAGTTCTCTGGGCGAAAATGTTTTGTTGATGCCGGAGGTCAGAGCAGAATGTTTAGATCAGTTTGGGCTGATAGAAAGCCAACAGTAACTCAAATAACATCCATATGAACATATATCAAACCTAGAAGCAGATAGGCAACAGCAGCAGAAGACCACGTCCAGGGCCACGCCTGTCGGCTAAGAACGGGAACCTGAGGCTACAATTCTCATGGGCTCATGAAAATTGGACAAGAGAAGCTGGGGAAAATGTTGCCTGGTTTGTCTTTCTGCTCTGACATTTGGATGGTATTGTCAGACTTTGGTATAAAAAGCATGAAAGGCATGGATCCATTAGGCCTTGTATGAACAGGCTGCTGCTGCTGGTGGTATTATGGTGTGGAGGATATTTTCTTGGAAGACTTTTTACTACTTGGACAGTATTGTGTAAGGGTGGATGAAAATTAATTAGGCAATAATTAATGGCTATGGAACTTGTAGTATCAGTTCTGCCACGAAGAATGGACAGGCTGGGGTGCCCTTACTTTTTCCAGTACCATTTTGAATGTCCTTCTACATTCCTGTCCTGAAGACCAAACCTGCCCATCACATTTTCATCATCTCTGTTCCCTTCCCCAACATGTCCATTGAAGTCTGCACCAATCAGCACTCTCTCACCTCTGGGGATGCTCTGCATCACTTCATCTAACTCACTCCAGAATTTCTTCTTCTCTTCTAACTCTCATCCTACCTGTGTAGCATAACCACTAACAACATTGAACATCACCCCTTCAATTTCCAGCTTCAGACTCATCACCCTATCTGATACTCTCTTCACCTCTAGGACATTCCTTACAAACTCCTCTTTCAGGATAACTCCTACTCCATTTCTTTTCCTATCCACACCATGGTAAAACAATTTGAACCCTGATCCTAAGCTTCTAGCTTTGCTACCTTTCCACCTGGTCTCCTGGACACACAGTATATCCACCTTCCTTCTCTGCATCATATTAACCAACTCTGTTCCCTTCCCTGTCATGGTCCCAACATTCAAAGTCCCTACTTTCACTCCTAAACTCTTGCCTTTCCTCTTCTCTCTCTGCTTTCGAACACGCCTTCCTCCTCTCCTTCTTCGACCAACAGTAGCCCAATTTCCACCGGCACCCTGTAGGTCAACAGCACCGGTGGCGGCTGTTGTTAACCCGGGCCGCGACCGATCCGGTATGGAAATGATATGATATTCGCATCATTGATTTGGCAAATGTTTTTACGTCGGATGCCCTTCCTGACACAACCCTCTGCATTTATCCAGACTTGGGACTGGCACAAGAAGACACTGGATTGTGCCCCCCCATGGTTGCATTTAATGGGAGTAATGTAATGAGTAATTCAGGTTGAATGAGTGTGTTCAATAAAGATTTTTTTATTTGTTATTATTATAGGCACTTTATATTTGTCAAAACTCTTGTTTTTATGACGGATTAATATAGAAAACAATGAAATTCCTAATTCATAAAACACTTTTTCTTGATACTTTACACACACACACACACACACACACACAAAGAAATACACACCGTTTTACATTTTAGAGGAACTGCATCGGTCATGGATCATATGAAGTTACAATACTTTGTAAATAACAGTACTGTATATGACAATATACAATATATATATATTATAATATTATATATAACTTATATAAAGAGATGTATTGCATATTAGTAATGTCTTTGCCATTCCTGCTTAAAAGCTTAAAATGTGCTACAAATTAAATAAATATATGTTGAATAATTACATAATATGGTTCATCTGGTACTCAAAAACAATAATACAAGAATAACTTTTTACATACAGAGTTTGTATGCCTGTTTTATATATATGGTTTACTTGCTCCAACTTTACACCATGTTACAAATTATTACGCAAATTAT
Source organism: Channallabes apus (assembly GCA_030522415.1). Classification (NCBI taxonomy): domain Eukaryota; kingdom Metazoa; phylum Chordata; class Actinopteri; order Siluriformes; family Clariidae; genus Channallabes; species Channallabes apus. The sequence continues at coordinate 34,861,254 of CM060118.1, forward strand.
ATATTTCTCTGATTTTCATAATTAGTAAATGCAAATGACAGTCAGTATAATTTTCTAGTCATCAACTATTAGGGTATAATTAAAATTTTATTGAACAAACCTGATGATAACAATATTTATTTAAAAAAATAAAGAACTGAAAACGCACTGTTCCAAATTATTATGCACAACAGAGTTAAAACATTTTATAGGTTGTAAAGAACTGAAAATGGGCTTTTGTTGAATTTGCAGCATTATGAGGTCATATTTACTGAAATCAAAAACTATTTCAATCAAAAACATCCTAACAGGGCTACATGTTACATCTTAACATAGGACCCCTTCTTTCATATCACCTTCACAATTCTTGCATCCATTGAACTTGTGAGTTTTTGGACAGTTTCTGCTAGAGTTTCTTTGCAGGATGTCAGAATAGCCTCCCAGAGCTGCTGTTTTGATGCGAACCGCCTCCCACCCTCATAGATCTTTTGAGGATTCTCCAAAGGTTCTGAATGGGGTTGAGGTCAGGGGAGGATGGTGGCCACACCATGAGTTTCTCATCTTTTATTCCCATAGCAGCCAATGACACAGAGGTATTTTTTACAGCATGAGATGGTGCATTGTCGTGCATGAAGATGATTTTGTTAAGGAAGGCATGGTTCTTCTTTTTGTACCAAGGAAGAAAGCGGTCAGTCAGTATACTTTGCAGAGGTCATTTTCACACCTTCAGGGACCCTACAGAGCCTACCAGCTCTCTCCACATGATTCTGGCCCAAAACATGACTCCGGCACCTCCTTGTTGACGTCGCAGCCTTGTTGGGACATGGTGGCCATCCACCAACCATCCACTACTCCATCCATCTGGACCATCCAGGGCTGCACGACACTCATCAGTAAACAATACTGTTTAAAAACTTGTCTTCATGTATGCCTGGGCCCACTGCAAGCCCAATGCTGCTTGTGAGCATTGATTAGGGGCCGAATAGTAGGTTTATACACAACTGCAAGTCTTTAAAGGATCCTACACCTTGAGGTTCGCGGGACTCC